>JACEVL010000260.1:157500-572500 GCA_020284085.1 Aporrectodea caliginosa | reverse complement strand
TTCAATATTTTTATAAGCCTTCGTTCAGTCCTGGGCTACTGTTGTTGCAATCTGTGGTGCCTAAAACAGATAGAGAGTTTCCAATTTGTAGGGCGACTGATAAGCGTTGTAGAAGATGACTGGTCTCACGCTGGTCGCCTGTCGCTGCTGAGATCTTGCGTCCTAGTTCTTGAACAAACTGCAGTGATTCTGTGTGCCAGCTTCCTGCAGTTTAGACTGCAACAGGGACGAAATTATTATTATTATTATTATAATTATTATTATAATTATTATTATTATTATTATTATTATTATTATTATTATTATTATTATTATTATTATTATTATTATTATTATAATTATTTATTATTATTATTATTATTATTATTATTATTATTATTATTATTATTATTATTATTATTATTTTTAATTATTCTGCTGTATCATCTTAGGCCCCTCTTAGTGGGACTCGTCCCTTTGGGGTGCCTATTGCTCCCACATCACCTTACTTTGTTAGCTTTTTTGTAACTCATGTTGACCTACTGTTTAATTGGTTATATTTTTCATTGATCATTCAGCTTCTTCATTACTCAAACATGTTGTACCTTTTAAACTATGATAGAGTTGTGTTTAATTGTTTATGTTTGTTATGTTGTCTCTTTTCGTTGGGAACAATAAATTGATTGAAAAATTGATTGATTATTATTATTATTACTACCGGTACTACTACAGGTAGGCCCTATTATTATAGGTATGACGCATACACGGCGCCGTAATAATTGATTGTAATTGATAATTGATAACAGTCGCGTAGTAAACGCTGTGAAATTTCCACACTCACTAATCTACTCCAAAGATGCGCCTCTGGTAGGTAGGCTTGTGCGTGCAACTCCATAAACCCATCATGATAGTAGTAAAATATGGACTTCAAATCTTCTTCTTCCGTAGTGCACATCTACAGGCTTAAAAGGCCCTTGATGTAATTGTAGGCCTACACGTTTTCCATAGCGACTTTATGGCTCGACCATGCTCATATTTCAGTGAATTTTTGGTGAAATTCCTAACTGTTGACCGCTGCCTGCTTGAATGGGTGCCAATTGCGAAGTCATGTATTGTCTCCATAGGTGTATACGGACCGCGCTCGCCAGAGGCTAAGGAGGTTAAACAGTAAAAAGTAGGCCTAATAAAATTACTGGCGAAGTTTAAGGACGTATTTAAGGGGAGTGATTTTACGATTTTACGATTTTAATTCCCGCTACGAACCTCTCCCGAATTTATTCGATCTCGAGTGAGAAATAAAGAAAAGGCGTAGGCCTATATAGGCGTATTTAGTAGTAGACTCAAGTGTAGTCAAAATGATTAGGGCAGGAATCCGCTAAACAACCAAATAAAAAATACAAAATCCTCGGAAGGAGGCTCTAATGAAAGGTAGGCCTGCACTTGGCAATTTCGTGTCAGTCACGAAAAGCATAACGTATCATTGGAAAGTTATAATAGCCTGAACAATGAATTTGGTTAATAAATCATTTAAGTAGCGCAGTTTGTAGGAGAGGTCATTCAGACATATATAGTAAGCCCTATATACTTTATCCGAATCAAATCAGAAATTGACGCCATGACCTAGAAGCAGTTCTGATTTGCTCCAAGAAAAGTAAGAATTGCAAGAATCTATAGGCTATAGCGTGGGATGCGGTTGCCGATTAGTTAGAGCGCTTCCTTTATAACGCGTTAGCCTACAGGTTCGAGCCTCTGCTGAGGCGGTCACTGTGCGGTCACTTTGAGCAAGTCCTTCACACGCAGTTGCTCAGCGCCATCGATTTTCCGTCGTACAGGCTGAGTGTGCACTTCTGAACTTTGGAGGGAGGTCAATGTCAAATGCAATTGTATTGCCTTGTACAAAGACCAAAATAAATTTTAAATTTCTGGCTTACTTACTGACTGAATGGATGACACTCTCTCGCGCGCTTTGTTAAGCTTACGTATTCTTCATCATCAAATTCTGCTACAAGTCGTCAAATTTAGAAGAGCATGTCGAATACCAGCCCAGAATTATACAAGCCTTCCATCATAGTAATTTCCATACATGTAGACCTGTTGCTAGCACCATATCTAGGTCTAATAGGCTTACTGCCTTCTTCATTGTTGCTTGTTACAGCATATAAGGGGCCGTCCATAAAGTACGTCACGCTCCAGGGGAGGGGGTTTAAGAAAGTGTGACAGTTTGTGACAGGGGAGGGGGTCAGGCCATGTGTGACGTCACACATTTATCTTTTAAATATTTTATTTATAATTTATTTTTTATTTTTTAGTAGAATTTCATAGCTTTAAAAATAATTTTCAAAAATTTTCTGAAACATTTTAATTAGTTTTATGTCAAAATAGCATGAAATGTATATCTCCTGAATGTGTTTTTCACGATTCCTCTTGCTAGGAGCGCTAGTAATAATGCTGTTGCGAAGCCTTGTTTATGTATTAGCCTTGCTTTCGGAAGTATTATTATTTCTATGTTGAAAGTGTGACGTACTTTAGGGGGGTCCGAGTTTTGTGACAGTTTGTGACAGGGGGGGGGGGGTAAAATGGTCAAAAATAGCGTGACGTACTTTATGGACGGCCCCTAAGCCTATATGTAGGCCTTACAGACCCACTGGGGAGCAATTATTAGGCCTAAGTCCTTCCATATTTGAAGTCGTCTGTCAGAAGTTAGACACAACTTACCAGCTCGCTATTACCTCATCTAAAGCTAATTTTAACCCTGGAAGCAGGTGATGGAAGCCATGCATATGGACTCAACTGCGTCCAATAGGATAATGGGTCTCGTATTGGCCCGTGGGCTTGCTTTGGAAGATATGTTGTTTTTAATCTAACCTGTGCACGAATCAATCTTACCCTTCAGCGAACATTCAGATTTAGATTTGCTAAATTTGCGCGCTTAATTAAGTTTTTTTCGAGAAGGCCTAAATAAAGAAATACCAGCGCAAAGAAGACTCCGATGGTTTCAACATAATTATAGGC
The DNA here is from genome assembly GCA_020284085.1 of Aporrectodea caliginosa. Taxonomy (NCBI): domain Eukaryota; kingdom Metazoa; phylum Annelida; class Clitellata; order Crassiclitellata; family Lumbricidae; genus Aporrectodea; species Aporrectodea caliginosa. The sequence continues at coordinate 569,509 of JACEVL010000260.1, read as the reverse complement.
CTAGAGAGAATGCCAGTTGACCAAATACCAAACACTGCACTACATGCAAGATTCGAAGGAAAAGACACTAAGGCAGAGCCAGACAACGCTGGATAAAAATGTGTATAAAACATCACTTTGAAACTAAGGGAAACAATGGACTTGACAAAATTAATGACCGAGCAAAATGGAGATAATTTATTCGTACCCATTGCCGCCAAATGGCTGGCGTCGAGAAACTGATGATTGTGGTAATGATGATGATGATAATGATGATGATGATGATGATGATGATGATGATGATGATGATGATGATGATGATGATGATGATGATGATGATGATGATGATGATGATGATGATGATGATGATGATACTAATAATAATAATAATAATAATAATAATAATAATAATAATAATAATAATATCAATAATAATAATAATAATAATAATAATAATAATAATAATAATAATAATCGTTTATTCACTCAAACTGACAAGTACGCAGTAAGATTGCATGGCATAGTAGTAACAGATGATAACAAGTTTAATCATAATAATAATAATAATAATAATAATAATAATAACAATAATAATAATAATCGCGTTCCGAGGCACTTTCGCCAACCAGGACACCGACGAGTAGGGTCATCTCCAGACAAATTAAATTTAAAAAAAATAAACACAGGCACATTGACAGATACTGACTGACTGACTGAACAAAAGTAGGATTATATGTTGTTCTTGTTATTGCTGTTGTTGCAGTCGTTTGTTGATATAGTGATGACGATAATGCTGATGATGGTGCATGCGTTGTGGTAATCATCATACAATACAATGGTATATATAGATAAGAGATATGTATACCTACCACTGTCTGTGTTATTGATAGTGATGACCAGGGGCGCAACGTCACATTTTGGGCCCTGCAGATGATTGAAGAAGTCTTTCTGGATCCTCTTCGGACTCTATCTGAAGGGGAAGCTCCTTCCAGACACAGACCAGGGCGGAAGGGCCCCTACAGTTCAGTTCCTAGCCCTACACGAATCCATATAGGCCTAGTTACGCTATACTGAAGATGACAAATTGGCATAGCCTAATTTTCAAATGTTCGTTGTTGCTGTTGTTGTTGTCGTCGTCGTCATCATCATAATTGACATAACTACACAAACACACTCAGAAAATGAAACCGGTACAGTAGTCAAACATGACAGATACACGGATATAAGAAAGACAGGGAAAACAAACAACCGAAAGTAATGAAAGAATGACCCGCACTGTGAAAGACATACGTTTGAAAATACAGCCAGAAAGATTGAGAGAAAAAGAGAAGGGCAAACAGGCAGACGAACGCTTTATCCCTCAATTCACGAGAGATGACTAACATTCATTATTAACCCTAATCATACCAGGTGGGGTCTTTTATGACCCCACGCGTATGATTGTTGCTGTAAAAATTTTATCTTTAGGGCCTATATTTTTCAAACAATTTTAGGAATTTGTCACATATATATCCAGGTTTAAAGAAGAACCAATCGGGAATGGATAGCCTTTTGACGCCTACATGATATCCGCGAAAGACTGTTGGGGTCATAAAAGACCCCAAAAATTTCCGAATTTCAAGCATCACTTTGCCGAGCAATACACCAGATTTTGCAACCTAAATGAGCAGTTTTAGCGTTTGGGAGACGTGGCAAGCAATGATGGGCAGTAATTGAAATTGAAATTACTTGAAATTATGCAACTCTTAATTTTTAATTTTTAATTTAATTACATTTTCTTATATGTTTTGTAATTTGAAATTATATTTTATGTCTCAAAGTAATTTGCAATTTGAAAATATATTTTATGTCTCAAAGTAATTTGTAATGTGTAATTCAATTACATTTTCATATGTATTTTGTAATTTGAAATTATATTTATTGTCTCACAGTAATTTGTAATATGAAATTAAATTTTATATCTCAAAGTAATTTGTAATGTGTAATGCAATTACATTTTCCTATATATTTTGTAATTCGAAATTATATTTTATGTCTCAAAGTTATTTGTAATTTGTAAGTCAATTACATTTTTTCGAGTAATTTTTGGGAAGTTGTGCTGGGAAACTGATGATCTATGCGTGACTTCAGACATGGCTAAGGTCTTGCCAAGTTCCAAGATGTAATTCCAACGGCGTTCTTTACTCGGAAAAATGTTACTAAATTACAAATTACTTTGAGACATCAAATATATTTTCAAATTACAAAATACATAAGAAACTGTAATTGAATGAAATTACAAATTACAAATTGCGTAATTTCAAGCAATTTCAATTACGGCCAAACCCTATCCCCAGTGAGACCTACCATTTAGATGGTCCTTGTAAGTGAGGATTTTGAACCTGAACTGAGTGTCAGATATATATATATATATATATGTATAAGTTGAGTGTTAGATATATACATACATACATACATACATACATACATACATACATATATACATACATACATACATACATACATACATATATATATATATGTACATATATATATACTCAAATAACGAAAATGTTGAACTTATAACAGTGTTATATAGATATTATTATATGTATATAATTATATGTGTATATATATATATATATTTCTGTCTCTATCTGACACTCAAATAACAAACATGTTGAACTTACAGCATCAGATATATATGCATACATATATACATACATACATACATATATACATGCATACATACATAATTTTATATATACATACATATATACATATGACACTCAAATAACAATTTATATGTTGAACTTACAGCATCAGATATATATATATACATATATATAGATATGTGCATACATGTATAAATACATACATATATACATACATACATACATACATAATTTCATATATACATATATAATTATAATTATATACATATGCCACTCAAATAACAATTTATATCTTGAACTTACAGCATCAGATATATATGTAAGCACACACACACATATATATAAATATACATATGTATACACATATATATATATTTACATATACATACATGCCATATATGTATGTATAATTGTATATATATGTGTATATACCTGACACCCAAATAACAAACATCTTGAACTTACAGCATTAGATATGTATGTATATATGCAAACATATATATATATATATATATATATATATATACATGCATATATATACGTATATATATGTATATATATACACATATATACATACATGTACATATATACATATATATATATATGTATCTAACACTCAAAAAACAAACATGTTAAACTTACAGCTTCAGATATATTATATATATATATATACATACATATATGCACACACATATATATATAATTTTATATAATTATGCAAACATATATACATACATATACATATATATATACATATATATATATATATATCTGACACTAAAATAACAAGCATGTTGAACTTACAGTAAAAAACTGAGATGGGGTCATTTTCGACCCCACCCGGTACGTTTAGGTTGATTTTATCCTGGTATGATTAGGGTTAATTAATATTATTTTAAAGACGCTTTCCGAGAAAATGCAAGCCACCTCACCAGCACAGGGAAACGAATAACTAATTGGGCCAGGTCTAACCTGCGCCGCTCTAATTAACAATTAGTCAATTAGCGGATATAAACAGCCGGAATTATAACTGCCTATGATGTCAGCGGAAAATACAATAATAGAGGGCCTATATTATAGGCCTTATCGTAATTTGACATACGGGCCTACATACAGTGGCGCATATCATGGGGGACAGTCCCCCTCTGTCCCCCAAAGTTTTGACTTAAGCCCTTCTGTCCCCACCAAAACCTAGCCCTTGTAGGTGCTCAATCCCCCCAAAAGTTATGTATAGATTTTCACCTCTGCCTACATACCTGTATTATCAATCATCGCAGTGGACGTTTCTATGCTACGCTTGAGACGATGTTCCTGGTCATAGGTAGAATAGGTGTATTTTAGGGGAGGATACGAGGGGTACCCATACCCCACTTTTGTATTGTAGCGCCTCTTATTGGTGTACACTGCGAGAGGCGCTATACAAATTTAGATACAATACAATACCGTACCCCTACTTTTCATACCCAAAAAAACAATCCAGTTATAATTTTTTTCATTTTCATTATTATTATTATTATTATTATTATTATTATTATTATTATTATTATTATTATTATTATTTTCAGGCGATCCAAACAATATCCGGAGATGTTACTGATGGTGGTCTGGAACGGCAACTCACTCGGCAGTGTCTGGTTGGGCAAATGGTATTATATTATAGGTATTATTATTTTTTTTATTATTATTATAGTTAGTATGATTATTATTACTACTACTATTACTACTACTGCTGCTGCTGCTGCTGCTCTTTGTTGTTGTTGTTGTTGTTATTATTATTTATTATTATTATTATTATTATTATTATTATTATTATTATTATTATTATTATTATTATTATTATTATTATTATTATTATTATTATTATTATTATTATTATTATTATTATTATTATTATTATTATTATTATTATTATACGCCCTATTATTATAGGTATGACGCATAAACGGCGCCGTTATAATTGATTATAATTGATAATTGATAACAGTCGCGTAGTAAACGCTGTGAAATTTCCACACTCACTATCTGCTCCAAAGATGCGCCTCTGGTAGGTAGGCTTGTGCGTGCAACTCCATAAACCCATCATGATAGTAGTAAAATATGGACTTCGGTCTTCGAATCGTCTTCTTCCGTAGTGCACACCTACAGGCTTAACAGGCCCTAGATGTAATTGTAGGCCTACACGTACGTTTTCTATAGCGACTGTATGGCTCGACCCTGCTCATATTTCAGTTAATTTTTGGGTGAAATTCCCTACCGTGCACCGTTGTCTGTTTGAATGGATGCCAATTGCGAAGTCATGTATTGTCTCCGTAGGTGTATACGGCCCGTGCTCGCCAGAGACTTAAAACAGTTAAGAGTAGGCCTAATAAAATTATTGGTCAAGCTCAAGGATGTATTTAAGGGGAGGAATTTTACGGGCTTAATTCCCGCTACGAACCTCTTCCGAATTTATTTGATCTCGAGTGGAAATAAAGAAGAGGTGTATTATACGTATTCAGTATAGCAGACTCAAGTGTATTCAAAAAGATTAAGGCAGGAATCCGCTAAACAGCCACATAACAAATCCTCGGAAGGAGGCCCCAAAGAAGGGTTCACATGGGCAATTGAATAAAAGAAAAGCATAACACATCGTTGGAAAGTTATAACAGCCTGAACAAAGACTTTGGTTAACTTAATAAATCATTTAAGTTGTGCGCAGTTTGTAGGAGAGGTCATTCTGATTGGACATAATTAGAGTAAGCCCTAAGCTACATCCGTTGTTTGAATCTAGTCAGAATTGCTTCAGTGCCATGACGTAGATGCAATTCTGATTTGCTCTAAGAATTGCAAGAGCCTATAGCTATAGCGTGGGTTGCGGTTGCCGATTAGTTAGAGCGCTTCTCTCGTAATGCGTAAGCCTACGGGTTCGAGACTCCACTGAGGCGGTCACTATATGTATGGACTCTGACCAAGTCCTTTACGCACAGTTGCTCAGCGCCATCGATTTTCTGTCGTACAGGCTGAGAAAAGCGGATATAAGAAGACTGGAAGCTTTCGAAATGTGGACATGGAGAAGAATGGAAAAATCAGCTGGACAGAAAATATAACAAATGAAGAAGTGTTGGGAATAATTGGAGAAGAAAAGATTCCTTCTACGCACAATAAGAGAGGCAAAGGAAATGGATCGGGCACACGCTGAGAGGAGACTCACTACTAAGAACGGTCATTGAAGGAAAAATGGATGAGAGAAGACAAGAGGAAGACCAAGACAGATGATGCTGGATTGGATGATGACAAACGATTACAGGAAGCTGAAAGTGAAAGAAGAGGCCCAACAAAGAGAGGAGTGACGACGTCGGACATTTGAACCTGCCTAAGAGGCAGAGAACCACAAGAAGAAGACAGGCTGAGTGTGCACTTCTGAACTTTGGAAGGAGGTCAATATCAAATGCAATTGTATTGCATTGTATAAGGACCAAAATGAATTTTAAATTTTTGGCTTACTTACTGACTGAATGGATGACACTCTCTCGCGCGCTTTGTCAAGCTTACGTGTTCTTCATCATCAAATTCTGCTAAAAGGCGTCAAATTTAGAAGAGCATGTCGAATACCAGCCCAGAATTATACCAGCCTTCCATCATAGTAATTTCCATACATGTAGACCTGTTGCTAACACCATATCTAGGTCTAATAGGCCTACTGCCTTCTTAATTGTTGCTTGCTACAGCCTATAAGCCTATAGCCTACCCTATATGTATGCCTTACAAACACAACTGGGGAGCAATTAGGCCTAAGTCCTTCCATATTTTGAAGTCGTCTGTCACAAGTTAGACACAACTTACAGCATAACATTCAGATTTAGATTTGCTAAATTTGCGCGCTTAATTAAGTTTTCTTTGAGTAGGCCTAAATAAAGAAATACCAGATGATTAAAGATGTCTCTGTACAGGGTTGTTAAAGGATTGGTTTTTCGGTTGTTTTTGTGTGTTTTTAAAAGGTCGTGGATACAGTCAGTGGCGTAACCAGAGCTTCCCAAAAATTACTCAGATTCCAACCTCTCTGAGGGGAGGGGTCTGGGAAGGGGGCTGTAAGGAACTTTTTATTTAGGGGTTTGTAATGGTGCATTTTGGAGACCATTCATATGGTTAAAAATAACAACATTTAACATCAGTTCTTTGGGAAATGACAAATTCTTGGACTTTTGCTAGTGTCAGTGCTTTGTCACTGTGTGCAATAGGCCAAATATATAATATACTTGCAAATGCTTTCAGGATGATTTAATGAATGTGAAAACTTTGTTGGCAGTTGCGTACATATTGCCAACAGTTACTACTGGTATTGTGGACGTGTCACATATTGCTATTTGCTAGACTGAGACTATGACTTTTGCAGTGTAGACTACATAATATATATCTTGCGAGGCGCAAAACTTCCTCATTCGTGCCTGAACACCCCTTGCAATCGAATTGCTATTTACCAAGACCAAAAAACCAGACAAAGATATGAAGATACAACCGATTTGCCTCTAGTCTACGGGTCGGAATGTTGGCCAATGCAAATACAAGACAGGAAAAGAATTATTACAGCAGAAATTAGATTACTGCGGAAGATTGCAGGGATTTCAAGACTTCAGAAAATAAGAAACGCTGGTATGAGACAGCATTATGGATCGAAACAACTCTGCTAGACAAATTCGTTCATAATAATATTATTGGAGAGAATGCCAGTTGACCGAATAGCCTACCAGACACAGCACTACATGCAAGATTCGAAGGCAAAAGACACTAAGGCAGAGTCAGACAACGCTGGATAAACAATATAAAAATAATGAAGATATAACATCACTTTGACACAAAGGGAAACAATGGACTTGACAAATGACCGAGGAAATTGGAGATCATTTAATCGTACCCATCGCCGCCAAATGACTGGCGTCAGAAACTGATGACTATGATGATGATGGTGGTGGTGGTGGTGATGATGATGATCCAATGCAGGTACATGAAGATATATGCTCCTGACAATTTCAATATGATGCGCAAAAATCAAGCATTAAATAGCAAAATAAAAGCCAAATCCGAGATAGGTCACTAACAAGGTATTTCACACTTTTGTTGATTTGACATGGACATGAGTCACATGACTCCCTTCCTCCCTTTCCTCCATTTCGCTCTCTTCCTCCCTACACTCCATTTCGCTCTCTTCCTCCCTTTCCTCCAATTCGCTCTCTTCCTCCCTACCCTCCATTTCGCTCTCTTCCTCCCTTTCCTCCAATTCGCTCTCTTCCTCCCATTCCTCCATTTCGCTCTCTTCCTCCCTTTCCTCAAATTCACTCTTCTTCCTCCCTTTCCTCCATTTCGCTCTCTTCCTCCCTATCCTCCAATTCGCTCTCTTCCTCTCTTTCCTCCACTTCTGCCTCTTCCTCCCTACCCTCCATTTCGCTCTCTTCCCTCCCTTTCCTCCATTTCGCTCTCTTCCTCTCTTTCCTCCATTTCACTCTCTTCCTCCCTTTCCTTCATTTCGCTCTCTTCCTCCCTATCCTCCAATTCGCTCTCTTCCTCCCTTTTCTCCATTTCGCTCTCTTCCTCCCTACACTCCATTTCGCGCTCTTCCTCCCTTTCCTCCAATTCGCTCTCTTCCTCCCTTTCCGCCATTTCGCTCCCTTCCTCCCTTTCCTCCAAATTCACTCTCTTCCTCCCTTTCCTCCATTTCGCTCTCTCCTCCCTTTCCTCGAATTCGCTCTCTTCCTCCCTTTCCTCCATTTCTCTCTCTTCCACCCTTTCTCTCCATTCTCTGCCCCTCTTCCTCCCTTTCCTCCATTTCGCTCTCTTCCTCCCTTTCCTCCATTTCGCTCTCTTCCTCTCTTTCCTCCACCTCGCTCTCTTCCTCCCTTTCCGCCATTTCGCTCCCTTCCTCCCTTTCCTCAAATTCACTCTCTTCCTCCCTTTCCTCCATTTCGCTCTCTTCCTCCTCCATTTCCTCCATTTCGCTCTCTTCCTCCCTTTCCTCCAATTCGCTCTCTTTCTCCCTTTCCGCCATTTCGCTCTCCTATCCTCCCTTTCCTCAAATTCACTCTCTTCCTCCCTACACTCCATTTCGCTCTCTTCCTCCCTATCCTCCAATTCGCTCTCTTCGTCCCTTTCCTCCAATTCGCTCTCTTCCTCCCTTTCCTCCATTTCGCTCTCTTCCTCTCTTTTCCTCTAATTCGCTCTCTTCCGCCCTTTCCTCCATTTCGCTCTCTTCCTCCCTTTCCTTCATTTCGCTCTCTTCCTCCCTACCCTCCATTTCGCTCTCTTCCTTCCTACCCTCCAATTCGCGCTCTTCCTCCCTTTCCTCCATTTCGCTCTCTCGTCCTCCCTTACCTCCATTTCGCTCTCTACCTCCCTATCCTCCAATTCGCTCTCTTCCTCCCTTTCCTCAATTTCGCTCTCTTCCTCCCTTTCCTCCATTTCTCTCTTCCTCCCTTTCCTCCAATTCGCTCTCTTTTCTCCCTTTCCTTCATTTCGCTCTCTTCCTCCCTACCCTCTATTTAGCTCTCTTCCTCCCTTTCCTCCATTTCGCTCTCTTCCTCCCTTTCCTTCATTTTTGCTCTCTTCCTCCCTACCCTCCATTTCGCGCTCTTCCTCCCTTTCCTCAATTTCGCTCTCTTCCACCCTTTCCTCCATTTCGCTCTCTTCCTCCCTACCATCCATTTCGTTCACTTCTTCCCTACGGTCCAAGCTCTCTTCCTTTCTACCATCCATTTCGCTCTCTTCCTCTCTTTCCTCCATTTCGCCCCATTCCTCCCTGCCCTCCATTTCTGCTCTCTTCCTCCCTTTTATCAATTTCTGCTCTCTTCCTCTTTTTTTTTCCATTTCGCTCTCTTCCTCCCTAACCTCCATTTCTGCTCTCTTTCTCCATACCCTCCATTTCGCTCTTTTCCTGTCTACCCTCCATTTCGGTCTCTTCTCTCCCTACCCTCTATTTCGCTCTCTTCCTCTCTTTCCTCCATTTCGCTCTCTTCCTCCTCCATATCTTTCATTTCCTGGGCAAGTCCTTCACTCGCAATTGCTCATGCGCTTCGGCGTGTAACTCCGATTCAGTGTCCGCGCTGTAGTCGGGAGCGCCTCTGAGTAGAAGTCTTTAAGAGGCGCTATAACAAGTGCTCATACATACACACTAGGGTGTCCCAAAAGGACAGAAACTTTTCAAAAGATTATATATATTGATGGCCAACCTCTAGAAAGTTTCTATAGGAGTAGTTATTATATTGTACGAAGTTACAGCTAATTAGATTAACATTTAGGCGTGGCTCAAGCGACTCTAAGTTAAGCATTGTATAGCTGAATCATACACATTAATTTGCCATTGAGAAATTTTATCCCAGAGTAGGCCTATCTCAGGAACTGAAAGCAATCGAGAAGTGATTTTTTGTCTATGACAGCGTTTTCCGGGGAGAAGTCAAATATGCTATTTTTAAAATTGTTGGACAATCGGATGACCTTCATTTTCAAGGTCATTTGACATCTATTGTCATAATATTTCGTTATCGGTGAAGGCTAAAAAGAAGGTGTCAGTCCAAGATAGGCCCACTGGGCTCAAGGAAATAAAATAGAGTTATAAACAACCTGGTATGACCATCGTATGACCATCGCATGACTGTTCAAGGTCACTTGACCTGCTATAGTTAACCTTTGGCCTCACTGGAACTACAAGTTATGTAAAAAAATCCTGACATAGAAGATGTTTTTCAGAGTCTTGGATTCGAAAGAAGTATACTCAACAGAGTTATGATGAACATCATATGCTGAGTGCATGACTGTAGTTCAGGGTCCATTGACCTGCAATGTTTAACCTTTGGTTCTCCGAAACTACAAGTGCTAGAATAGTTTAGTTTTCTTGATGTCTAATAATGTTTTTTGATTTTAAGGACCGCCACAAAACTGTACACTCAACATTATAGGTTTCGATCGCTTTCCTCATTCTGCAGCTTCTCTCCAACCTTTGGACCAGCATGATCTCTTTGTCCTGCAAACTAGGACCACTTTGGCGCAAGCTAGGTCATTTCTGACCGTTGGGCCTGCCCTGTGGAATTCCCTCCCCTCCTCTTTACGCGTTTTCATTCCTTCTAGATCTATTCCTACTTCTCTCTTTCTTCAAAACCTATTTCTTCTCTCGGGGTATTCGCACTGGGAGCACTACTGAATAGTCACTGCTGTGAACGGCGCTATATAAGTTACTAATTACATTACACTACATCTGAGCTTCAAGGTCACTTGACGACCCGGCGTGGATGCCCTTCGTTTCTCGGGTATTGCAAGCAATAGAATTGTGATAGTGGTTTAAGGCATTAAAGCACTATCCTAAACATGAGATTTGTTATTGTACGTTGTGATTCACAGAAAATTGTTACAGGAAACTGTATACGACTTTCCAAGGTCATATGAACTGTTACAAACTAATCAACGTGTTTACTTGATATTATAGATCATGGAATGTAATTACCGCAGAGTGGTAGGCATGTGTCTTCAGGATTTCTTGTAGCCAAAAATCTTATAGTTGACACCAAGATCACCTTTCTAAGACCTGTGGGTGGCTATGGATATATATAAGTTCACTGGGAACGTCACGGTGAGTGAGGTCACGTGGTGTGTGAAATATAATATTATTATCAAATTCCTTGTAGTCGATAACCCTAGTCTGCAGACACCGAGATCTCCTTTCCAAGACTTCTGGCTTTGGAGATAGGAGCGGTTACTTCAAAAGTTGAGTGACCTTATGTCACATGTTCGGGGAGAAGAAACTGCTAAGGGGTTTCAAGAATATTTTATGCAAATCCTTCTTTCCCAAAACCATAACTTGATACCTAAAAATAAACCTTTTAAGAACAGCACGTTAAGAGGAATCATTGATACAACGCAATGTCAACTGTGACGTCAAAGTTTGACGTCATGTCACATGGCGTCATGCAAGAGTAACCTTATGAGACAAAACCTATGTTGTGAGCAAACATTTCCAGGAAACCTCACCAAAAGAAGTTTGAATATCTGTTCCCGTTTGAAAGTTATGCATTGAAAACCGATATGTTGGTAAGAATTAATATCCACACAAGCTTTTGCATGGGGGGGTAGGCCTATACGAAATTTGAAAAGGCTTTGAGCCACGTCTAAATGATCTTCAATCTTGCTGTAACTTTGCATTTTTTATCAGAATAGCCAAGAGAAACTTTCTAGAGGTTGGCCATTGAAATTTGAGAACTTTGGTTTTTCTGGGACACCCTAATACACACATAGGCCTACATGCATACATGCATACAAACATACATACATACATACATTTCTCTATTTCTCCCTACCCTCCATTTCGCTCTATTTCTCCCTACCCTCCATTTCGCTCTCTCTTCTTCCCTTTCCTCCATTTCTCTCTCTTCCTCCCTACCCTCCATTTCGCTCCCTTCCTTTCTTTCCTCTTTTCGCTCCTCTTCCTCTCTACTCTCCTCCATTTCGCTCTCTCTCTTCCTCTCTACCCTCCATTTCGCTCTCTCTCCTCTCTACTCTCCATTTCGCTCTCTCCTCCTCCCTACCCGACATTTCCTTCTCTCTTCCTTCCCTACCCTCCATTTCGCTCTCTTCCTCCCTACCCGACATTTCGCTCTCTTTCTTCCTACCCGACATTTCGCTCTCTTCCTCCCTACCCTCCATTTCGCTCTCTTCCTCCCTACCCTCCATTTCACTTACTTCCTCCCTTTCCTCCATTTCGATCTCTTCCTCCCTACCCTGCATTCGATCTCTTCTTCCCTACCCTCCATTTCGCTCTCTTCCTCCCTATGTTCTATTTGCTCTCTTCCTCCCTTTCTTCCATTCGCTCTCTTACAGTCCGACCCTAACCGACCCTCACGACGCCTAATCTGAACCTAAACGAGCCTCAAGATGTCCGCCATTTCAAAATTCCAAGGGAAGACAGCAAGTTCACGTGACAGGCTTTAGGCAATAACGCGACGGGCGTGAGTACTGGAGTTCCGCTAACGTCCGGGGATGTGAACGGATCCACTATGTTTTTAAAAACGCAGTGTGTTCGTGACGGTTGTTTAGAGTCAGATAGGCGTCGTGAGGGTCGGTTCGGGTCAGGTTAGGCGTCGTGAAGGTCGGTTAGAGTCGGGGTTATAGGGTTAGTGTCGTCATTAGAAAACACGGTGAACAACCCTCCACCGCAATCGGGAATGTTTGTCGGTCGTTCGTTTCACGTAGGCTACCGGTACACAAAATCATGTGACATGCATTGACCAATTGCGTAGCGGGCGTGATTATAGTTCCCAGTATAGGCTCACGTCGGGCGTGACTGTATGACCTTTTCAAAAACCAAAAAACCAGAAAACCGCAAAATTTTTTTTTTACAAATTTAGAAATTATAAATGCCAAAATGGCGTCTCTTCATCTCTTTTAGCAATTGTTGTATCGTCTTTGTTGATTTCTTTACATGACATTCTACAGTTCTAGACTAGCCTAGCCTACTGTTCTAGTTAATTTCATTTATGCATCGTATTAATTTGAACTGTGTTAGGCTATTTTTATGAGTTTTATGATCCGAAATAGGAAAATCTAAAAAACAAAAAACAAAAATGCAAAAAAAACAACTTTTTATTTTAAAAAAGACTTGGTTTTTTGCAGAGCCGTAGGCCTATATAATATATATACGCCGTTATAGGCCTACGGCTCTGGTTTTTTGCACCTCTGGCACTGAATGAGTGATCGAGACTATAATGGCACACATTAGATGGCGCCAATTATTGATAGTGAAACGTCATTGTGAAAGCGTTGTATCTAATAGATAGTCTGTTTTAGGAACACACGGCTGCTATTCGAAAGTTTTCTTTACAATTTCACATTAAAATATAAAAAATGGGGATCTTAGAGAAAATCGGTGAAATTGAAAAGGAAATTGCGAGAACCCAGAAAAACAAAGGTGAGCTTACGAAGACGTTGAATGAGTTTCATGTAGAGTTCGTCGTTTGATATGGCACTGACAACATGCCGGCCACGTTAGAGAATGTGCGAATGGGTGTAATGTAAATTTCCATTCCAGATAAAATACCAGACTTGTATACGAGACTTAAAACTTCGAGACAGAGACCGTGGGGACCGAGGCACAAGGGCAAACCTATAGTATCGGGGGCTGGTGGATTATTCAGGATCTTTGGGCGACGCCGGACTGTACCAGGTTTTCTAATGACGACACTAACCCTAACCCTGACCGTGACCGACACTGACGACGCCTAACATCACCCTAACGGACACTCACGACTCCAGTAAACTTACGCACTATATACTTCATAATAAACAATTAAAACAACTTGGACCCAAATCCCAAAACAATTTTTCTCTCAACTGTCAGCCGATCACGTGAATAGTATAAAGAAATTAAATATTTCAGGCATCCTGAAATCTTCTAGACGATTCTAAATTTAAAACAACAATATTCCATTAATTTACCACAAAACTCACCTTGAGAAACTAGATGTTGTTCCAATTGTTTCACTTACGGTGGCTTTACATCAGCAAACGGCACGCCATTTCTTTTGTCTGTCCATGACTTAAAATTGCATGAATGCATATTTGACTATTTCGCATTCATTATTAGACATTTTATGACTTTTACACTGATAGAAAATTGAAATAAAGTAGAAATTGCTATTTTCAATACCTGTTAAGTTAGTGTTAACCAGAAAGACCGTTTTTCTAAACTTCCGGTGTGTTGTAGTATTCTGTATACATATCTTATTAGCAGGGTCATGTAAGCATGTTATATATGTATCTAACAATTTATAGAGCCCCTGATAGAACTTTGAAGATGGTTAATGTTAATACACAGACACGAAGAACAGAAGACACACACAGGTTCAATACCCGCTAGCCTCATAAGGTTGATGTAGCCTTCCACTCCCTAGGGGCGATAGTAAAATGAGCAGCAGTAGGATGGATCGGCGCCTAACAGACTGCCATACAGTTATAAACTCGACTCTTTTTTAACTTGTTATCACGTGTTCCTACTATTTCCTGTAATCATACTGTGGTTTGTCAGTTTGAATTGCATAAATAAATATTATTATTATTTTTTGTCAATGGCATCCAGAGGCTACGGCACATGCACACACATCGATATGTGGCATAGATTATGGATTACTGTCACTCAAAGCTGTTGGAAAATGTATGCTTTTGTTGCTTGAATATTTTCAGCTACCGAATACCATCTCGGTTTGCTGAAGGCGAAACTAGCTAAGTATCGTGCACAGCTAATGGAGCCTACAGGGAAAATTGGAGCAAAGGTATGTCTGAACATGAGGTTCATATTATTAAAAAAATTGGGTTGATGCCAAACAATGTTAAACCAAATGGGTGTTCGATGTGTTTGATATTTTCTTTTGCTTGGGTTATGTGTTGGGATGGATGGCTGTTTACTAATGATTTTATTTTGCCACATAATAATAATATGATGATGATGATAATGATAATTAATAATCCAAGAACATAATAATAATAATAATATTAATAATTATTAATTCAAACTGGCAAGTACATTAAGATTACATGATATAGTAGAAACAGATGATAACAAGTTTAACAGGATTCGAATTTGAACTGTATGGTAGCCTGCAAGGCGCCAGTCTGTCCTACGGCAGCTAATTTTACAGTCGCCCCGTAGGGAGTAGAAGGCTGAGAGTCAGTCAACCTTATGGGGCTAGCGGGTATCAAACCCACATCCTTCTGATCTTCGTGCCAGCATGTTACCATTCAACCATCTCCCTGTCCGATGCTTAGAACATCAGTCGATGGTCAGTATCAAGCAAAGTTGTTATCCTTGCCAAATTCTTGGATTAGAGTGATCAAAAACCAACGGAAATTCAATGAGACGCGGAAACAAGCTTTGAGGAAATGAGTCCAGGAAAAAATGGGTATTTAGTCAAGCTTTGTAGACCAACGCACACTGCAGAGCTAATATTTGCTTGGAAGAGAGCTCCAAAGTCTGGGCCAACAACAGAAATGGTATGACCACCAAGGTAAACAACAGAAATGGTACAACCACCAAAGCTGTTCATCTCCTCGGCATAGTCAGAGTTAGACGGTCAGCGTTGACCTGGTTGAGTGGTACTGGTTTTGGGAGTCAGCTCGAAACGAAGATGTGTGGTTGGCTAAATGTGTGTTATTCCTGGCACATGTCTTGTCTTTGGCCAGTGCTTTTCAGTCAGTTGGTCCCACCATGAGGAATTCTCTCACTCATCATACTTGCAACTACTTTGCTGAGCACATGTTCACTCCAAGCTGGAAACTTAATCTCTACTTGTAGTGCATAATTGTCTCTGGTTGCTGGACTTGAAATGTTTCTAATTTAAGGTTGCATTTAGTTAAGGTTTCATCAGTGTGCAATATAAAATTTCAATGATACTGTGTTTTGCATAGGTCAGCTCATATAATCAGTTGTTTTAAAATCTGTTTCCATTTGAAACAGGGAGAAGGCTTTGATGTTATGAAATCTGGTGATGCCCGTGTTGCACTGATAGGATTTCCTTCTGTTGGCAAGGTAACGTCATCTATTCTGTTATGTATAACCACAGCCTCCTTTTATGTTGTTCAGCTATAACACTTATTCTGATTTCCTTAGAGGCACTCATAACCTGATAACATAAGGCTACGATAGCAACAGTAACAATAATATTTTTTTATTAATTAAAACTGACAAGTATGCAGTAAGATTACATGATCTAGTAGTAACAGATGATAACAGGTTTAACAGGAGTCAAATTTAACTGTATGGCAGCCTGCAAGGCACCCATCTGTCCTACTGCTCATTTTACCATTGCTCCTAGGGAGTGGAAGGCTGAGTCAACGTTATGGGGATAGCGGGTATCGAACCAACATCCTTCTGATCTTTGTGCCAGCATGCTACCATTTAACCATCTGCCCACCCCATTGAGGTACATCATTTGCAGGTGCTGATGGAATAGAGGCAAAGAAAGGTGCCCAGGTGTTTTGATAGGTACTGTCCATTTTCTATAATTAAAAGTGTTTTCAGCAAAACCTTTGTTGTTTATTTAGTTTTCTGGTTACATGTAAACTGTTGTAGAGTACGCTGCTGAGTACACTGACATCCACTGAGAGTGAATGTGCTTCGTATGAGTTCACCACGCTTACCTGCATTCCAGGTGTAATACCGGTGAGTAACTACACTTACCTGCATTCCAGTTGTAATACAGCTGAGTAACTACACTTACCTGCATTCCAGCAGAGAAGGACTGCAGTTCATTTCTGAGTTGGGAAGCCGGATAAGTGATGCAACCCATGATCCAATGGAGACATCATACCTATTCTAGCGTATCTCAGTGGCTCTTCAACAGGCGGAAATGCCTTCTGCCTCTCCAGGACATTGCCACCACTCTTTGAGCTCTGCTGAGATGACACTTTAGACAATAACAATGATAATAGGGATAAGAATAATGATAATAGTAATAGTAATGATAATGATGATGATAATGGTGTTATGGAAGTCATGAGATTATCTCAGATATTGAAGCTATATGACTTTTGATCTGCCAGGTCAACATGACAGTGTGTCTTTGTTACTGTGTCTTTTTGATCCTTTCTTCTTTCACCTGTTTTACTTCCTGTATATTTGTTGTCTCTCTGTGTAGATGATGCAGTTCTTTCTTTGAGGCTCTGATGTCTTCTATGCTTATTGTTATCTTAGATTGCATTGTGCTACACATTGCTCAAAATGTAATTGATGCTGAAAGATGGAATCTTGGAATTGCATTAATTGTTACTCTTTGGCATAATTTTGTTTCTCAGTACAATGGTGCCAACATCCAACTGCTCGATCTTCCTGGAATTATTGAAGGTGCTTCCCAAGGTTAGCATTTTGGCTGATTTCTACAACCATCTACCAGCGTCTTCACAGGTTTTTTATTTCATAGCAGTAATGAAATGCTGAGTGGTGTTCTGCTAGATGACTGGATTTTACTCATACAAGACTAGGCCTTTCGGCAGGCATTCAGAGATCTGAATTGTGGCACTTGGGTTGGGAAATCATATACAAGAAAGCAGGCCGCAGAAGGCTAATGATTATCTTAACCCTCAGAGGCTAACCTATAAAAAAATCACACATTGGATAACCTGGGGTGAATTTTTCACCCTGCACTATTTCAGGCATGTGATATAAAATTAAACCATGTTCGATCAACAATGGTAATTGTACCAAGTTCAACATAAAACTGCAAAACTAAAAAACCTAACTATAGTCAACTATCAGCACAATCATCGAGTCTACAGTCATCTACACACAACTTGACATAAGTAACGCTTTGTTGCATGCGTTCCACAGACAAAGTTGCTACACATTATGACCAATGAAAATGGCCACGGTATGATGTCAGTCACGTGACTCATTCATCCAAAATAAGTAAGACAAAATATATGGAATTAAGCAAAAGTCATCTATGAACAGATACACAAAGGCGCACGGCATAATTCCAAAGCTGTAAAAAAACTCAGCGCAAATACTGACAGTGGGGTGAAAAATTCACCCCAGGTTAGCCTCTGAGGGTTAAGCTGATTGCCTATTTAGCAATATTTTACAAGGTCAAACTAAAAACTCTTCAGTTGTATCAACTGTGAAGTCATGGGGTGGAAGGCATTGGATTATAGTCAAAATGTACCAAATAGATAGAATTGAAACATGTTTCTTTAGTCTCTAGGAGTCAAGATAAAATTATTACACTGTCATATGTGTTGATGGGCCTCATGGTTCTGGTCATTAATTTTACTTTGAATTAGGCCTAATGCCTATAATGACACATATATTTAGCTTGTTGATTGTTTTAATATCCTGTTATGGGTATTCGAATACTTACTCAAAATAACTCGAATACTCGGGCTGTATTTTAAATCAACAGTTGGACACCTCTGTTGATGGCCTAATACATTGCAATGCCAAATATGCTGCATTGCTGTCATTGCTTTACATTCAACTGTATTACACTATTTTACGTTATTTACAGGCAAGGGACGTGGTCGGCAAGTAATTGCTGTGGCAAGAACAGCGGATCTGGTTATGATGATGCTTGATGCAGGCAAGGGTGACATCCAACGGCAAGTTATTATTATGATTACAGACATAGGCCCATTATGCAAAGCTCTGTGTATATCAATGCCGCTTAATTGCATAGGCGGCTTAGAAGAACTTTCTGGCCACATAGGCAGTTTGCCAATGGACATCAAATGACTCCGGCAGTGTTCTGTCAAAGCTGCAATGTGGTCCATATCAACAGGTGACGTAACATTGTTACCAGGTGACATTCTGGAGTGTGCAAATCATATCATAAACATTCCGTTTAGTGTACTGGTCAGTGCATTTAGCCAATTTTGCGCAATACGTGTGAACTTCACTTATGTGCATAAGTCGGTTAAATGCAGAGGTCCAAGGCAATCCTGAGACTATATGCACTTAAGCGGCATCGACTATAAAGTCACCCAGCAGTATGAATCTGAGGTGTGCATAGTTGGCTGCTAAGTGGTAATGTAGTTGGATATGTTGATGTTTTTTTTGGCCTGTGCAAAGTAGGGAGTTTTGAGGAATTTCATGTGCAAAGAAAAGGAATCGATTCCTAAAGGAAGAGAATTGGAGCATCTGAGAGGCAGTGACAGTTGATTCCATTTCCCGGGGATAGATCATTCTGCCAGTTTGCAGCTGAAGATGCAAATGCATGGGCTCATTCTGCTTTTGCAGCCTCTAGTGCAGCGTTTCCCAAACTGTGGGTCATGACCCTAATGTGGGTCGCAAAGCTCTGTCAAGTGGGTTTCCAAATTTTTAAAGAAACATTTATTTTTTTGGAGCAACAACATTTTGGCTATAAATTGTAACTGTTTTTACCTAAGTGTCCTTTTAATGCTTTGAATATCCCAAAATTTTCTAAACGCTGTACGTAAATCTGTATATTTCTATGCCAATTTACGATGTAAATTTTATTACACAATGTTTAATTTTACCTAGTAGTTACCAAGACTGCCAAGATATTCGGTATTCACAAATGGGACACAAACCAGAGAAGTTTGGGAACCTCTGCTCTAGTGCTTATTCAAGTCTCATGATTCCAGTTAAGAACTTATTCCACTGATTATTTGGAGCTACATGAATTTTTCGGCTCATTCTGCAGATTTTCAAGACTGCCAAATTTTTGCTGAGAATGCTATTTTTCAGCTTGTCTGAAGCTTTGGCTTTGGTTTTAGAGAGTTGCTGGAGAAGGAGTTGGAGTCAGTTGGAATTCGTTTAAATAAGAAAAAGCCGAATATCTATTTTAAGGTAAGCAAAGACTAAGCAGTTCAGCTACAAATATTGTTTTGTAAACAATTATCTCTCTATCAGTATATTGTTATTGGACATTTATGTAGTGCTGCTCAAAGAGAAAAACAAAATCAGAAGTACTGTGCTAACCTATAATGAAATGTCAGTTACAACTACACTATGACATCAGTTAGGAATACAATGCACAGTAAACATTGAAAAGTATATATACAGTAAACAAGAAGAGTAACCAGTGGCAGTCCCACACACACACGTGGGGCCAACCAACGGGGTGCCGTCAACAGTTGACAGGGTATGAATGTTCATTCTCAGACCAAGTTGCATTGAGAGGGTGTAGAGGTAACGGTGACAGTGCATAACAGCACATGGTGATGCGCCCGGGGGCAAGAATTTAAGAATTTCTGAAAATTTTCTTTCTCAGTTCTGCCAAAATTTCTGATGACTTTTTGCATCATTTTCCTGAAGAAAATTGTCGAAGACTCATTTGTGCATAGAAGTCACGTTAATTGTGTATTGGTTAGTAGATCGAAGAGCCACCAGTTCTTCTCAGACTAAACGATCAAGGGTCACTCCAGTGACCCATGTCTATAAATGCGCGAATATAACAGGCGCGTATGCTACCACTGAGCAGTTCGTATTAGAAGATGGTACACATCTGGCTAACTTCACAAGACCAGGTGGCATAAACGTGACGTCATTGGGGTCATTAGTTAGTGGAAGTTCCACTATGATAAACGATCAAGGCTCACTCCAGTGACCCATGTCTCGTGCCTCCATGTCCAGCTACGCCTATGGTATATAAATCTCCAGCAAGATTTGCAAAATGTCAGCTTCTAAGGTTTAACTCTAAG
The DNA here is from genome assembly GCA_020284085.1 of Aporrectodea caliginosa. Taxonomy (NCBI): domain Eukaryota; kingdom Metazoa; phylum Annelida; class Clitellata; order Crassiclitellata; family Lumbricidae; genus Aporrectodea; species Aporrectodea caliginosa. The sequence continues at coordinate 548,714 of JACEVL010000260.1, read as the reverse complement.
GAACAGACTTGACAAAAGCAGACTTTAGTCAATTGCAGTCGTCTGATGGGTCCTGAAATATCCCAAAGTGGTTAAATTTAGGTGGCTGATAATGCTTGTTGAGGTATGAAATTGCACTTAAAACTCAGTGCTTTGTTTACACAGCCAAAGAAGACGGGCGGAATTTCGTTTACGACGATGGTTAACCTAACTAGATGCACCGAGAAAATGGTCCAGATGATCCTGCACGAATACAGTATCCTTCTGGAAATGCAAACTTTGTCAAAAATATGCGCTCTGCCATCAAGTGTAGTTAAAATTTTAATGCTTGTATCAAAATGCTAATGTGTTGTAAATGCAAATTTATTTAGCACCACTTGAAGAGAGATTTATCAGATATACTTACTTACCTAACCTAACGCAATGAAACCACGATCGAAGAGAATGGTCTTCAAGCGCTTGCGGGGCGGGGAGATGGTTGAACGATGTTGGGTTTTTGACTGATGTTGGGCTTTTTGCTGGTGTTGGGTGTTTCGCTAATGATGGATTTTTGGCTGACTTGGAGTTTTCTCTAACCGGTCGTAGAAATGTTCAACTGTGAGGTCTTATTCCGAGAGGATTGCAGCACAGACGATTTCATCGATGTCATCGTCGGAAACCGAATCTACATGCCTTGCATATACGTAAGCAGAGAAGTTTAGTGTAAGAGAGCATGGTTGATTAAATTATACTGGGTTTTGCATGTGTCAGTTCATATAATCAAGTGTTTTCAATTTGAAACAGGGAGAAGGCTTGAGTAATTAATTAGTGTTTCTGCAAGCTAATTAGTCTAGTGTAGTCTGTTTTTATGGGTAGGAATGAATTAATTGCATTTGCGTGTGTCCACTTGAATGCACATGGATGGATAGATAGATGGTTCTTTGGATGGATGGATGGATGAATGGATGGCAAATTTTGTTTTATTACTTTGGATAGCTTGGTTTCCTTTGATGCACGCATTAGTCTTATTGCTTCAAGAGCAATAAGAGCAATGTTTTGTTAGCATTTGATATTGTGTGAGAAATCTTCAAACAGAGGACTAACTCGGAGGTATGTAGCTCATAGAACTACTTTAAACTTGCGTAACCATACTGTATGTTTACCTTACTTTACCATACGTTACTTGACCAGCATTCTTGTAATCAGTGAAACTTTGTGATTTGTTAGGTCTACAACAAAGTTGATCAGATATCTATGGAAGAAGTTGACAGAATTGCCAGGGAACCTGATAGTATAGTGGTTAGGTAAGTTCAGGGAACCACATGGGGTCATCATACGGTTATTAAATCTGTCTAGATATACAGCATATGCGGTTTATACCCAATTCCAAATGACACACTGGAATTCAGAACACTGAGGTAGCCACCATTCAGTGTATTCATTCAGTGATAGTAATAATTCGTGATGATAACCTTGACGATCATGATGATGGAAATGGTTGCGAGGATTGATGATGACAACGATGGTAGTTGATGTGCTTATTGCTATCTTTCTTCCATTCGTAGCAGCTTCTCTGCACTCGTCTTGTAATCAAAGGTTGCATGTTTGAGCCTGGTTAGAAGACTATTTGTTTGTGCACTCAAGCCTATGCCACCAGGCAGTAAAGCACGGTACTGGTATAAGTTGAAACGTTAACTGCGAGTCCTGCAATGCGTTGTCCCTGTGTCTTGGACCATGGGTTCATCCATTAGCGATGCATGGACTGAATTGTGGGCACTGAGCGTCTCCTGCTTTCCACTGTGGGACATGGCAGCGTTCTTGATAGAAGGTCATGTGTATTGCTTTTGGACTAGTTGACAATAATGATGTTCTGATGTACTTTCTTTGGTTTGCTTTAGATTATACCATGTAAACTTATGATGGTCATTTTTAGCTGCAACATGAAACTGAACTTAGACTACCTGTTGGAAGAGCTCTGGGAATATTTAGCACTGGTTCGTGTCTACACAAAAAAGAGAGGAGGTCAGAGAGATCATTCCTTTATCTTTTCCTGCATTGTTGTATGTCATTTATGGATGATTTACCAGTTTATACAAGATTCTGTGATTGTCACTAATTGAGTGAATACCTGTTTCTACCAGTAAATGCGATAGCTAACCGGTACACTGTCAGTGCTAGGTTTTCCAACAAGGGAAGTGTAACAGAATAGGAGCTGCCAAAAGATTCAAGAACAATTTTCAGTTCATGACAGATTTCATTAGCATGTTAATACAATGTAAAGAAGTGGTCTAGAATATTTTTGGGGAGCAATTGGGGGTTAATTGTTCAGCTGTGGGCCTCTTGACTTCCACTATTAAACAAATGCAGCATCTATACTATGACATTCTCTTAGATACTATTACTAAAAGAAGTGCTAAACTAATCTAATTTTTGGCACCACATTCATAATGCTCAAGGCACAATCAATAGTTAGTGTACATCAGACTCAAAAGTGATAGAGATAGACTGCAATGTCCAGTTGGTGTGCTTATTACTGTTTGTAATTAGCTACGTTTGCCAGTTGTGTAACTGTCTGTCTGTATGTCAGAATTTCTGTATTTTACATATGATCTTGTCTTACCTTTGATTTGCAATTACTGTATTAATTATTAGGTTTGCCTTGTTGTAGCTGTTCTGTTTGCAGAATTCTGTAAGTTACCATACTTCTTGCTGTTGACAGAGCGACCAGACTTTGACGGAGGTCTCATCCTCAGGCAAGGCTGCACTGTTGAACACGTGGTAAGTACCATACTAGGTCGCTTTTAAAACGAACAGATGCAACTAGGACAGTTGTGAAGCTATTTGTACGAGGCAAGTGGACGAGCAGATACATCTAAATAATCATCATTCATGGCTCTTTATGATAATTTGACCATGGATGATGATGATGATGACAATAATAATAATCACAAGAGGTTGTTAGGCATGAATAACTAGATTTTGCATCGGTCACCATGACTGAAGTATTGGTGGACCTACAAATGGATGACGAGTCGAGGTGTTGGTAGCAATTGTGGGTGTTTGTTGACCTTATATAATTATGATGATGATGCATGATTTTACTGTTCAGTGCACAGAGTCTAGCTGTCTGTATAGGTGGATTTTCTTCTTTTTACAGTGCCATGTTATCCATCGTCTTCTGGCTCAGCAATTCAAATATGCTCTTGTCTGGGTGAGTGCAAAAGACTACTCTCTCTGTATTTAGTGTATTCATCTGTCTTTTGGTGCACTAATTAAACCATGTATCCTTCCATCCCTTCAAACTTCCATAATAATAATAATGATGACAATTTCTGTAGTGCCGCAACACAGCCATGCTGTTACAAGGGCACCTGTGCAAAAAGCCATGACGTCAAGCAGAGTAAGCTTTAGTTAATAACAAATTTTATGGGTCTTAAGTTTAGTCGTGAAGGACTCGGCTGAGTCGGCTAGCAGATCACGGCCGGGAGATTGTTCCAGCACCTAGGTTCCTTCCTTTCTCCCTTCCCTCCTCTCTCTTCCCTGCTTTCCTTTGTTGGTTTCTTCCTTTGTTCCTGCCTTTGCTCCTATTTTGTTCCTTTCTTCTTTCCCTCTCAATTTGTTTTTTCATTTCTTCCCTCCTTCATTTCCTCCTTTGTTTGTCTGTTCCTTCCTTTCCTCCCTATTTGTTCGTTACTTCTTTCTTCCTTCCTTTGTTCATGAATTCCTTCCTTATCTTCATTTCTTTCTTACCTCTTTATTTCTATCTAGATTGATCGACTAAGTACTGGAACATAACTTTAACTTAAAGGAGTTTAAAAATGAAATTATCATTAACTTTTGGACATGCAATTTTACACAACATGAACAAAATGACACATGTTTCCAGGGTACCAGTGCAAAATACAGTCCCCAGCGGGTTGGCCTCAACCACACCATGAACCATGATGACGTCATACAGATCGTCAAGAAGTAGGAATCGTTGAAAGCAGAACCTTCTGGCACCGTTTACGAGGAACTCCATCAGAGATCACGCTAGTTTGATTTTTTGTGGTCGAAAGGTGTTCTGTTGATGAAGAAAACATCGAATGACCCATGGATGGATGGACTCCTGTTTTGCAAGAGACCAGCTGAACACTGGCCTTCCATTTATTATTTCTACGGGGTTAAGATTGAGGGAGTTAGCTTGCAACCAGTGCATGAAATTAGTTACATACTGTCAATAGTTACATATCATATCCTTATGCATGTGGTATCAACATGTCTAGTCTACCAATATACATGTTACAGATATATAACTGGTACATGTATATATATGAACTAGTAACTATTATTGACAGTATGTAACCAATGGTGTGCATATACATAATTTATTCTTAAAAATTATGTATTATCACTAATAAATATGTTGCTGTCTACTGTTTGAAAATGAGTATATGACGGTTATGACCCTGTATGTATAATATTTACACATATGAGAATATTCATATTTACATCATAACTACCCATTCTTGTGTGTACATATACATGATGTAGCACTTCTATGTATTAATAAACAAATGAGCAAGCATTTAGAGTTAGAATGCTTGCTTCAACACTTTAACTCACTCGCTATTAGTACCCTCTTCTCGTTAAATTGTTAATACAGTCACCATAAGGCCTGTAAATATCAATAAAATCACGCACACACAGATGGTCTTATATTACCCTACTGTTTAATCAGTAACATATTTAGTATATCAATAAATTAATGTGGTTAATTGTGCTTTCTTTATCAATCAAGTCATTATCAGTCAACTGCATTGCACTATTGGCTGATGCGATGTCATTATAAGAATCTGTATCATCTATACAGAAATGTGTATACTTGTGTTTGCATTTTCTGATTCTGTTGACATTTGGTCTAGTGCCTGATAATTGTATTGCTGTATGTTGCTACTATTTAGGGCCCTTAGACAAAGTCCTTTGCCCACAGTTGCTTAGCACCACCTGTTGTGATCAGTTACTTGCAAGTGGAGCTATATAAATAAAGAATAATGTGCATGCAGATTTTTGGATGGATAGACCAAAATGCATGTATGTGCAAGTATCCTTGTTTTCGTTTAATTTGTTCTGTCTAGCCTTAACCCTTAAGAGTTCATTTGTAAGCACTTGTGAAACGGCAATAATTTAGGCTGCTAAGTTTTCACATTTTTATGACCTTATAATACGACCTCAGTATATACTGTGGCTGCAAAAGACAGCCCCTTATGGTATAAATGTAAATACAGCTATTGTTGTTACGGGCAACACCGACTGAATAAACAAGGATCTAGATGTTGATGCTCTGTTAATAAATGGCTTACTTACTTACTAAATGTAAACGTTTTTACATAGTGACCTTATGGCCTCCACTGCTAATTTTCAAATGAATGGATTGGGTGATGTCCTTCACCACCGCTGCTTGTTTGAATGGGTGCCACACACTTTAAGGTCTCAGTTTAGTGACTGTCATAGCCTAAGATTTAAATAATTGAAATAAGCCACAGTCGAGAGGTGAACTGTGACCTGCATGCACAGAGGTGCATGGGATGTATGTCTCACCAACACAGCTAACTGGGCCAGCCTAACAGGCATCTTTTGCTTCACAGTAATTGTATCGTATCGTATTTAAGTGTTTGTAAAGCGCCTCTCGTAGGGTGAACGTTCAGAAAGCGCTCCCAGTGTGCTAAGCCCCGCGAAAATAAACAGGTCTTGAGAAAAGCGAAGGAAGAGAGAGACTGACAGAGAAGAATTTTAGAGCAGAAGGAGAAAGAGCATTACAAAGAGAGGGACCAATTGAAGCAAAGGAATCGAGCCTGAGCCATAGCAGTTCTACTACGGGGAACCAAGAGGTCAAGTCTATTGCAGGAACAAGTGGACGGTGGGAGGAAGCTGAGTGAGGCAATTACACCAACCAGATATTGGGGGCAAGACCCCTATGAGCCTTGAAGATCAGAGAGAGGATTTTAAATTGTATGCGAGCATGCAGAGGGAGCCAATGAAGTTCGTCAAACATAAGGGTAGAGATGTGAGAGTACCGGGGAAGGCGGGCTATCAGTCTAGCAGCTGTGTTGAGGACCGACTGAAGAGGAGAGAGACGAACCTTAGGAAGACCAACAAGAAGGGAATTGCAGTAGTCAATCCGAGAAAATACAAAAGCATGAACTAAAGTTGTGAATATGGAGGAGGAGACAGAGCGACGAATGACCCTGAGACGCCTTAAGTGAAAATAGGAGGAGCGTGAGAGATTAGAAGTAAGTAAGTAAGTAAGTAGTAATTCACTAAAGCAAAATGACAATACACAAATTTTACAAAAGTGGTGGGCTACCGGTGAAGTCACATAGGACTCATCTCGCCGGTCACCCTAAAGAGGATGTGAGATGTGAGATGAGAGATGTGATCAGTAAAGGTAAGTGAACTATCAAGGGTAACACCCAGATCGCGTACACTTGACGAGAAGAGAGAAGAGTGGGAACTTTTCAGAGAGGAGAGCAAAATCAAGTTTATGGAGCTGCTGAGGGGTACGAAACCAGATGAATTGAGTCTTAGAAGCATTAAGGGAGAGGCAATTAGATGACATCCAAGAGTGGAGATGATTAGAGAGATTGAATACTCCCGACCAAAAGCAACTGCGATGACGAAGGACCATGGACAAACGTTTGCACATCATCAGCGAAGAGATGACCAGCAGCACCACAGATCGGTAAAAAAGAGAGATGTCAGCCGTATATAAAATAAATAAGAGAGGGCCGAGAACAGAGCCTTGAGGGACACAATTGTATCGGTTAGTCAGGTCGTAATACGTAATGTCACAAAACTGGTTGTTTTATTATAGCACCACTACAGAAACTCGACATAATGAAAAGACTAAACTAAAAGTCTCTTATCTGCTCACAAGACTGATATGAAATAAACAGTTTTTTGTGCACGAGATATAACATACATGTATAATGTATAAGACTTCAAGTTTATACCTACTGCACGCAAACTGCAAATGAATTGGAATTTTTGCACATGTTTACACCCTTAGAGTAATATTTTAAAGAGCACAACCACTGAACTTTAAAATAACCTTTGATTCAGTATATATAAACAGGCTCCTATACATATATGCAGAACTCGGTATCAAACTGTCACAAAATAACCTTTAGAAATAAATTAACAACTAGATGCAGCTAAATTACATAAATTAGAAAAACAGGTACAGCAACGGATTTCAAACAGAAGGAATGTTGCAAAAAATAGATCAAAGCCAGTAATAATTTGTTTAGAATTAAACGACCACTCTCAAAGTTTGACTTTATGGTTACTTTGTGATGTGTGATGTAACTGTAGGCTTGTGACAAAGCCTTGGGAAAGTTTTACACACAATAGTTTGTATTTTTGACAAATTTAACTAAAAGTACAGAAATTTTGAGTCCAGGCATCCAAAGACTGTATTTGCTGAATTCAGGTGAAGATTGAACCATCAACACAGGGGTTTGTTTTGAGCCAATGAGGTAATTTGGCTAATGTTGTAATAAGGCTAATGACTCTGATCACGGGGTAATTAAGTCAAGCACAGTTGCATCTGCATCACTGTGTCGTCACCGACTTGGCCAAATGTCGTGGTTTGTCGACCTGTAGAAAAAATAAAAATGAAAGAACACATTCAGAGTTTCTAAAGATGGTACAAATGAATTTTGAAGAAAACTTAATTCAATGTGTTTGCTTAACAATTATGGAGTAAAAAAATTTTATTGGCTCAAGTCTTTGAAACTGGGTGACTCAATTGTTGAGCTGGCAGACGCTGTTCATAACTTGGGCATTGTTTTCAATTCTACCATATCTCACTAGACATTTAAACAAAATTAAACAATATTTGTAAGTCATCATTTATGTTCATTCCTGACATACGCAGAATTAGGCGTTCTGTGCCCATATTTGCAAGGGTATCTCTTGCAAATGCACTGGTTTCCTGTTGCCTAGATTACTGTAGCTTGCTTCTTACTGGTATCAATGAGTCAAACATGCTGAAGCTGCAGAGAGTTCGGAACTATTTGGCATAATACATTCAGATATGCGCATATACAGTGTAACCATGTTCTTAAATCTTTGCATTGGCTTCCTGTTCAGCAAAGAATTAATTTAAAATTGGGGCTCATAGTTTATAAAACTTTGAACTCTGGCCAGCCACAGTTATTGCGTAAAACCAGTTCTTATTCCCCAGACTTAAAATTATTCATCTGATTATCTTTGTCTGGCCATCAAAGTTTACAGTTTGAATGCTTGTATGAAATCTGCAACTCGGTGATCCTTGGCCAGGTGTGACCAAGAGGTGCTTATAGAGTTGTCTATAAACTGTTGCCGATACATAGTGAATGATTACCTCACCATACCCTACCTTACTACCTCAAGACAAAACCTTAGAAAGCATTTAGGTAAAACAGCTTGCATTCTTGACAAATTTCACTAAACTATGCGAAAATTTCAAGTAACAGATTTCCATTTGATGAAATAAATTAAGACTGATGACTGAGTGATAACTGATCATGTAATTGAAAGCAGGGCATCACTGCTCATGAAATTCTTCAACATGCATTGTGTACACCTACATTGAAGCCACGTAGTTCGGCAATGTGGATGGCCAGGAGTTGGACTGGAATGTTGGTGAGGACTCCCTGCAGGCAGTCGACCTGATGTGGCACTTCAATGCTCTTACGAGCGTACGCCTTGGTCTCGGTATCACCCTTGTTGCAGATAATGATTGGCTTACCCTGAAAACATTCAGAATAATCTTCTATATACTTTACACTTAACGTTACAATGGGATCAATAACTTTACTTTGCCCTCCAAATTAGAATTCTACACACACACCAGAGTTAGAACAGGATCAGCATCTTCACTCTCAAAGTTAGAATCTTTTTATACCACCATAAAGTAATAATATCCGTATCTTCAATTCATCCTCAAAGTTACAATTCTTCACATGCACCACAAAGCTATCTAGAACAAAGTCAGAATAATCACTCTGAAAGTTAGAATTTTTTGCACCCACCAGAGTAAAATAGTTTCAACACTGCTTTCACCCTAGTAGTTAGAATAAGAAAAACATCATCCCTTCACTCTCAAAGTTACAGTATCATCATATTCCTTTGCCCTCAAAGTCAGAATAGGGTCAGTATCTTCTCTTTGCCCTCAGTTACAAAAGAGAGAATTTCTTCCAAAAGAACAAAGGTTCAAGTGGAATAACACCTATTTAACATTTTCATTGGTTTCAACATTTTTACTTCACATACCTATATTGCACCGATATCTTAATGGTAAGGGCATAAGTCTGACACAAACCTCTGTGCAGACTTGTTCAAGGTTCACCACAGTGACTAATGTGCAGAGGGGTTAGTATCTTGTAGACCTTTCTACTGCTTACCAGTGGCGTAACGCCCCCAGGCGCGGCACCAGAGGGGCGCAAAATTAGCTTTCAGTGGTACGCAGTACTATGATAAGAACGATTAAAAGTCAACAAGAAAATTAAAGGGGGCGCAGTCATCAACCCTTGCCTCTGGGCGCTGAAACTCTTCGTTACGCGACTGTTATGGACTGCTACTTTGTCTGCAGTAGTTAGAAAAACATGCCAATTATTTAGTTCAACACTTTAACAACGAGCTGCATTGGTTTCACATTCACTCTTAGTACACGCTCATCATTAAAGTGTTAGATTGCTATTTGAAAGAAACTAAATACTCACTTCTCTTGACTGCACCTGTGCCAATGCATTCATGCAGTTCTGAAATAGAAAAGAACTTGTTAGTACACCATATAAATGACCCAGTATTTAACATTTCAAAATGTGCTATGCAAGAAGTCAGTCACAAGCGAACATATGAATCTCGATAGTGTCGGGTTTCAAAAACTGTCCTCAATTTTAGCACTGAAATATCGTGCAGCAAAGCCACCAAGAACTGGGCTGGGAGCGCCTCTGACTAGGCTTCTTGGAGAGGCGCTATATAAATTTCTGGAACGATGAATGAAATAGCGGTTGCATGGCTTGACAGCCAGCACTTGCAGTAAAAGAGGATTTGAACTCTGAACATAGAAGCGATTAGCAGACAACTTAGCCATAAACCATTAAGTTACCACTGATTAACTCCTCTGGGTTGACATTCAACATCATATAGCCTAGCACAAAGAAAGCGCTTTTGTGTGAAATACTTAAAAATGCGCTATACTACAGTACATGTCCTAATTGTTACTGTGGATGTTAAGCAAACAATGCCTACTGAATAGATGTCGTCTCTCGTAACAATCATTATGATTGGAATGTCTTTGTCCACCAGAGCAAGCGGACCGTGTTTCAGCTCTCCTGCCTGGATTCCTTCCGCATGCAGATATGTCAGCTCCTTTATCTTCTTCAAAATCACATTTCAAAACAGAAAAAGTTATCATTTATGTTATCCCCAAAAACCTGATTTTCCTATTTCAGAAGGCTTAACAATTCACGATCAACAGCAACACTAAGTCTACACTATACAACATACCATTTTTTGAACATGTGAAGTCATATATATCACCAACTACAAATGCTGATGCTTCGAATGCAATAATGTGTTTTTCTTGGTCGATATGCATATTCAGTGGATCACTATCAGGTACCTAAACTTGTGGCACTCCTACAGAGGCGTGTGGTAGTGACAGTAAAAGAAAGGGGAACTGCACTACTTGCCTTGGGGGATAGATGACCCTGGTACAAGTTCCCCATAAAGGCAACTGATTATAATTTAATTTCGACAGTAGTTTCACTGTGCATATTTTAACGGATTTGGACTACTGTGACCAGTATCCGTAAGTAGGGATCGTGTGCGCCCGTGGACAACAGTCTGCCGGAAAATTGTCTTCATAGATGACTTTTTTGTTGTTGCTTTTCCCCTTTTTTGAGGGACAATTGTCAGAAGCATCGTATAAGTATATATATATATGCATATATACCATATATATATATATATATATATATATATATATATATATATATATATATATATATATATATATATATCTATGTATGTATGACGGAGAGCAATACTTTTGCCAGTGGTAGTAACGATGTGTTTTCCAATCCCAAGAGACCTCTAGATAAACACTGACTATTCATGATGATTTGTTTCACACGCTGCCCCAATGTATACTAATGGCAACTGACTAGTGGGACAAAGTCTCCTACTGTAATTCCAATGTTATGAAATTAGACTATTACCTAAGGCAAATCACCTAAACTACTGAGGACAATTCACCTAAAACTACTGGGACATATCCTAAAACTACTGGGACATTTGTCCTAAAACTAAGCTGTTGAAAATATGCACTGGTTTGAGTCGGTAGCACCACTGATGAGTTTTTCCTTGAAGTGGTGCTTTATAAATTGTCAAATTGTAATTACCCTATAGAGATAACATCTACAAGTAATGTGTTTCGCTGCAACTTACCAAGGCTCCTTCAAGGCAGGTGGCAAAGTTGAAGCCACGCCCCATCAGCAGCAGGCTCTTGTTCTGGTAAAGCTCTTTTGCCAGTGCTCTGATGTCGCCATCCAAGTTCAAGACGGTCTGTATGTCCTCTGTAATGCAGTTGATTACAATGTAATGTAATGGCAACAATAAATAGGACCTCTTAAAGACAATGCCAAATTCTGGCATCTGCATTTGGGTTTGTTTCTGAGCTGATGGGAAAACTTAGCTCTTGGAATAACAGAACTGACGAGTGATTATGACAATGATGTCATTATTGACTGGCCACATTATAACTAACACACTACAACACACACCCTGAGCCTTATGTAAGGTACAGCCATTCATGTTAGTTAGATAGCCATGGCTGCAAGACATTCGATAAGCTACTACAAAAGGGCTAAGAAAATATCTAAACATCTAGAGATCAATATGCATATATGGACGCATGCATACACGACCACATGCTAGTACGTATATACACACAAACCTTCACCTGAATTACATACATACATACATGTACAATACATACATACTCACATACACTGTACATACAAGCACAAACATGTGTTTATACCAGTCATATACCGTATATACCAGCATAGACATACCAGCACATAATATGTATGACTTCTTGCTCTTGTGAATTGTTTCAATTGCATAACATGTAAATGTACAGCACAGTGCGTTTGTCAGGCGCTTCAATAAAGAAAAGATTATTATTATTATTAATTACATATACATGTTAGTACATACATTCAAACATGTGTATATGCATGCACACACACACACAACTTTTTGATGAGGATTTCCATTATGAAAGTAAGTAAGTAACAACCAACCAACCTGGTAGTTTCTGTAAGCCCTTGATGATCTGGCGCCGTCTCTCCTGCATTGAGTTCCTGTCCTCGCACATCACAAGGCCAAACATCACCAAAGCCACAAACTGGCTTGTGTAGGCCTACATGCGACAAAAGAAATATCACTGTTAAATATAGTCACATTGACACATGCCTTAAGTTGTGCAGACCAGTGCTTCCCAAAGTGGTGGTCCACGGACCGGTGCCGGTCCGCGGAGCCCTCAGTTCCGCAAAGTGAGTCAAGAAATTGGTCAAATTGTATCGGAATCAAATAATGTATATTTTTAAAAGTCATAACAGAAAACACTTATTAGGCTAGCATTTAACAGAATCCAAACATACATTAAAATCATAGTTGAGGACTTTATGTTAGGTGATCAAAAAAGAAATAATTAATAAATTTGGCACGTGGGTCCACCTGCAGTGGGAAAATTCCTGCCAGTCCTGACACAGAAAAGCTTGGGAAGCACTGGTGTAGACAGACGACACATTTTAGTAGGAGCTATCAGTCATGATGATTAAAATGATGACTTGATACAATGACAATCTTAGCTAACTAGCCACCTACCTACCTAACTTATTAATTTCTCAGTTCATAAATTTATCTCATGCCATTTAATTATTTATTTAATGTTCTATTCATGATGTACGATGATGAAAACATTTATTTGGTCATCCCAGGTCAATTACCTAAATTAGCAATTAAATTATTTTGATTATTTGCTCTTTCCTTGCAAACATATATATTTAAATCACATGCGTACATACCGGTACATGTATAATTATTAGCCTGAGAATTAAGCGAACCTTGGTGCTGGCCACTCCAATCTCTGGTCCGGCATTGATGTGGACACCACAGTGGGACTCACGACAGATGCTGCTGCCAACTGTATTTGTTATTCCAATGATGAGAGCCCCTCTAGATTTGCAGTAGCGCAGTGAAATCAAAGTGTCCGCTGTCTCTCCTGTTACAGAAAAAGCAGATCAAATCTGAACATACAACCCAGATAAGATCTGAACATATAACCCAGATAAGATCTGAACATATAACCCAGATAAGATCTGAACATATAACCCAGATAAGATATCAACATATAATCTATGTGCTTAAAACTTTGCACTGGCTTCAGTTTTTAAAACACTGAACTCTGGCGAACGACAATACTTAAAATCCTTATTCGTCAGACTTATCATTATTCAACCAAGTCATCAGATAATCTTTCTCTGGTCATACCTAAAACCAGGACCGTTCTTGGTGAATGAGATTCCTCGGTTTCTGGAAATACACTAGAGCTGTACCGATTAAACGGCCATACACGTAATCGGGCCGATTATTAGAACAATCGGTATAATCTGCAGAAATAATCGGTTAATCGGTGCCGATGTCAAAATTGTGTTATAATTTAATAATTTTACCTTGAAATATTCCATATTCCAAGTTTTTCATCAATTTTCATTTATCGTTTTACGTCCCTTATTATTTACGCAGACATTAAAACATTTTGTTAACAACTTCCCTACTTAATTTAAACGTCCACCCTTATAGTTGTGACAATAGATAACTGTTTCTGTTTCGGAGCCGAACATTTTGACTAAACAAATAATGCAATATTCAGTCTCATAATGGGTATTGGCAGTTTAATAATCGGCTATGCGCGGTATCGGCAATTTAATAATCGGCATTACGCAGTATCGGCATAATCGGCAAAAAGCGATATCGGTACAGCTCTAATCTACACTATGTAACTACCTGTCTATTCTGCATGTTGCTATCATTACCTGACTGACTGATGAAGAAACAGACGTCATCTCTGAAGATTGGGGTCTTTCTGTCGAGGAAGTCACTTGCAAGGTCCACCATCACCGGCAGCTCTGTCAGTTCCTCCAACAGCTGACGAGTCTGGTAAATCAAAGACACAGAAGAACTGAAACAATACATCTGTGCCGCACCCATATTAAAGCCTCTCAGTGATAAAAATGTTGAAGTGTGGTGTGAATCTCCTGTTTCTATGCAAACTGGTGATAGCGTGAAAGTTCAGTAGACAGTACTCTACTGCATCATATTTGTCAACTTGCAAAGTGGCTTTCAGATAACAGACTGCTCAAGTCTAGTGCTCCCAGCATGACAGGCCAGAGGAAACACGTTAGGTTCGAGGCTTGGGTATGAAGTAGATGTATTCAGTAACTTCTGTTGTGCCGGTGTCTAATGCACAAGGCACCAATGAAATGAAGTGTTAATGACTTCACTTTCTACGCCTCATTCGTGGCCAACTGTCTCCACTGCCACATGGTCTTCCCACCATTATTATTAGTAAAAGATATTTTCAGTTTCAACATATTTTAAATCCTAAGGGATCAATATACACTTCAGGAAACAAATAATAGTAATTATTTACAATAAACCAGAACGCATCAGTCAAAAATTGATTGTTTCCAGCTGTTTAGAGTAAGCTGATATGAACAAAGTAGAGCAGAGCACAAACATAACATAAAAGCATATATTAGATGAATATTTCAGATCAAAAAAATTGCCAAAGAAATTGCAAACACACGAATGTCTAGACATACAGCGATGGCACTGTGGTAGCTGGTTCCACAGGCGATGAAGATGAGGCGTCGACAGCGCCGAATCTCCGTCATGTGTTCCTTGAGACCTCCGAGGGTGACCTTGAACGTCTCAAAGTTCATCCTCCCTCTCATCGTGTTGACAACCGACTCTGGCTGCTCAAAAATCTCCTTCTGCGTAAATGTCGGGAAATTTCCTACAAAACATTTTGAATATGTTATTTAAATACCGTAGTAGTGGTAGTACCAGGATTTAGTAATAATCCTTTGCATAGAATAGTTTTCTCACGCCCTGTGCACATAATTCTTTCGCTTTACGATAATATTTCAATTAGAATCATAGTAATTCACTTATAATAAGTACATGCTCAAATATAATGAATGCAGAGTGGTCTACTGGTAAGCGTGTTGGGCTGTCACTCGAAAGTTCTGTGTTCAAACTCTGCCAGGTCAGAAAGATGCTTAAATTTTTATGGACCACTTGTGCCACCTAGTGAACTCAGCTATACAATGAGTACATTGATCACACACTGTCCGTGAGAAGATCAAGCAGTAAGGGAAAGCACTGGCCACACACGTTTGTGGGCCAAAGGCTAAGAAAGTGAAGTAGTTAACACTTCATACCCACAGGCGACTCTCAGGTTAGCTTAGACCAGAGGTGTCAAACCTTTTCTAATGGCGGGCCAGTGGCAATATTTTCCAGCAAGTGGCGGGCCAGGGTGCCGAAGGCGCCTCAGCAAACTGGGATAGAATCTGGAAGGGAACTCGGTAAGCCCGTCCCCAGAAAAATTTTCAGAAACTAAATCTTAAATGATGCATTTTTTTATCATGCAAACAGTCAAATTAGGCTTATAAAATCTTAATTTTGATCTTCATTTTCAGTCACTTACATTATATAAACACATTAAGTCTCAAAATGAAAAGTATGAACTTTCATTCTCAAATTGTGTAGGGCCTTGTCTTTAGGCAATGCTTCGCGGGCCAGAAAAATATCTTCGGCGGGCCAGAAATGGCCCGCGGCCATGCTCTTTGACATCCCTGGCTTAGACTATACTTATGCTTCTTCTTCATGCCTTCATCCCACTGGCCTCTGCTGTGGTAAGAAGAAGAAAAGTAGTCGCATAAACTAGCCCTGAGGCAGCCATGGTAATCAAGTGTTAGCGACTTCATTTTCTTAGCCTTGGCATATGAGGGCAGGTGGCCAGTTCTTCCTTGCTGCCTCATCTTCCCACCGACAGTGTGCGGTCAATGTACCGACCTCTTGCTTGACAGTCCAGCATCCTAACCACTACACTATCGTGACCCCACTGGTAAAATTCCTATAAATGTAGCAACTCCTCCCAAAATACTAGACCGACTAAAGAGGCGAATTCAAAGACACCTGCCTTTCCGGATTTGCTCGAGCTCCAGCTCAAGCGGAATGATCTCGCGCGTGGTAGCCTCGTTCTTCGGATCAGTCGCTCGGCGGATGCGATGAATCGTAAGTTCTCCATTGGCACTGACTGCCGCTACATCGTTATCCTCCAGGTAGATCACCTGTTTCGTATGCTCCACAATGGCACTGAAGCAGCAAAATCACATACTTTTGTCATCACCAATTAACATTAACAACAGCCTCATCATTCAAAGATTTACTTCACTATAAATAAATAATATGAAATGGAAGAAATAATATTAAAACTAAGAATAATAACACTAGCAGCCATTCTAGGTGATTTTTTATTTTTCTTCCCGTTTCAGAATATCTTGTAAACGGAATCAAAAAACTGATTCCACCAAGAAAGATTAAACTATATATAAGTTTTACTGGTGCTGCATATGTAGTTTAAGTTCTGTCAGTTATGTATTAAAGGAGTTTCTTTTTATAATTCAAAATTTTCGGTTCCCCCACCAACATTGCCATTCAACCACTATCATCTGCCTCAGGCTCCTCTGTCCATCACCCCTCGGGCTTTCCACTCAAAACTAAAGTCTCACCTCTTCAAGAATTCATTCCCCGACTCACCTGATCCTTCACCTTCCAATCCTAAATGACAGCTGGCCTACCTCCTCTGACCCTCTGGCAACCGGACTAGGACCTCCTTCTGACTACCTCTAGGACGACCCCGTGACTCAATGCAGTGCTCATGAATAAGCTGGTGCCCTGCGCTTGGCTTTCGAGTGGCGCTGTAGAAGTTTGGAGATTACGATCACAATTAGGCCTGAATTGTTTATTATCTCAAACACTAAATAACAAATGATATCTTGGTGTATAACACGCCTCATGATGTAAAATGTTTTTCAATACTAATAAAATTACATTACTTGGATAACATTTTATGTGCAATTAAAGACAGAATATACTGTTCTGACCATTATTATAACTTGCTGTTTGGAAAGACTGATGTCATACCTTGCATCTGAGGCAAAAAAATATTCCACCTCCTTGTTTGGTCCAACTGGAGCTACAGTGGAAGTAGTACCAACATCACTTCCACCCGTAGAAGGCACTCCGGCATGGCTAAGACGCCTAGGAACTGTAACAAAATCAGCAAACTGATGAGAATGATGTTACTTGAGAACAGGTAACATTAGGAAAAGACAAGTAATAGAGTAAGGACAGGTAATATTAGGTAACATTAGTATATGATATTATGACAACATTATGACATTAAGATACTGTCATAAAAAGTAATGTGTTATCTGTGTTACAGGTTTGATAAGCAAACTAGGCTGACTGTTCAAGTTTATACATGCCTGGTATATACCAGTACAAAGTACATTTGAGAAACAGATGCAATATACATATTAGTGCAAAATTACATAACCCCATCATCCAATTTCATAGCAGAGTTACTGACCTGTCTCAAGGTCAATCGCATGATCTGGAATTATAAAAAGAAACTCCTTTAACACTTTAACAACAAGCGTGTACTAAAATGCATGGAAAACTAATCCCCCTCATTGTTAACGGGCTCACAGCTAATCTAGGTTAGTAACCCAAATTAATGCTGAAACCCAGTGTACAAAGTATCAGTCCATTTCAGAGTTGTTGAATTGCAAATTAAGTCATGGCAAGGCTGGGTCATTGTCAATGACTCACGTTGAAGAAGCAAACCATTGGAGAAAACAATCATTATATTTACACCAGCCTGGGTCAGCTGATCCTTTATGGAGCTAATTCAGAGTTGCTACTGCAGACAACCTTCTCTGAAGCAAATGCAGGTTAAGTCAAGTGAACAGAAGCTATCACAATCATAATGCCTCAACCAGTGCCTTATTACTTACCTATGTTAGGAAGGATCATATATCTTTAGAGGTGAAGGTAATGACATTAGTAAGTACAGATAATGC
The DNA here is from genome assembly GCA_020284085.1 of Aporrectodea caliginosa. Lineage (NCBI taxonomy): Eukaryota > Metazoa > Annelida > Clitellata > Crassiclitellata > Lumbricidae > Aporrectodea > Aporrectodea caliginosa. The sequence goes on along the minus strand of JACEVL010000260.1, from coordinate 530,502 downwards.
CTTCAGAGGTAAAGGTAATGTCTATATTACCTTCAGAGGAGGTGCAGCCAATCACAAACTTATGGCCTCTTTTCTTAACAATGACTAAACTGCATGGGGCTTTACATAAAACACGACTTATTTACATCTGTCCTACCACAGCGTAATGACATACCATAATATCAACAGTCAGAAAAAAAAAACCTTTGCTGTAAAGCACCGGAAGTCGGTCAGTTGCAAGTTTTGTGCTGCTTTTAACACCGATCACCAGAGGGCTACCACGTCTGTAACAGAAAATATGAAGGCAAATCAAAAAGAAGAATAAAATATGCTCTTCACTGATAGTTTGTTCCATGAAATGTTTTTCCAATATGGCACAATAAAAAGCATAACAAGTAATATTATTTTAATGTAATAATTATTTAATCAACTCTAGTCTGAAACTTCTAATCAGCAACTTCTAATCAGCATGTCCTAATTAGTAAGGTCTGTGGAGAGCAAGTTCTATTCAATAACTTTCAAGTCCTTTTCTGCCTGTAATTTGTTAAACGTTACAGATTAGGCACACATAGTCTTCAATTCAAGCCACAAAATATCACATGAAAACTTACATTTAATTTTATGCCTGCAATGGGAAAACTTAGATACACTTGTAACCCATCTAAAATTTCTATTTATCCAACATACATGTGCGAGCACTTTATTGTGGTTTTGGTAAAAAATTAAATTTTATGTGAAAGCAACTAGCAGCACTACGAGATGACTGTCAGTGCCAGTCCCAAGCCTGGATGAAGGAGGAGGGCGACACTAATAATTTTTTTATCATACAATGTGTTAAACTTAAACTACTGCTACTATGAGATGATTGGTCTCCTGCCCACATGTACCCAAGCTAAGAAATGAATTCGTTAATGTTTCATACCCATGTCAGCTTCTCAGCATTTGCTGGAGGGACTTTTCTTGTGCATAATGACACCAGCTATCCCAGAAAATTGATTAGATTTCACCGCTGATTAGATTGTAAAACATGTGGAATAAATAATTGAGAGCATTATGCACATTTATAGAACTCAAACTATATTTATAAGTACCTTGCAACAACAATTTCACCCGGATAGTAGGTGCTCTTGAAAGCCAGTGCAAATGCTCCCTCCTACGTAGAAAAATATTACAAGTTGAAAGTTAATTTTGAAGAAAACAGAGTTAAGATAATAAACAAAATGATCAAACGATACAAGTCCATTTGTAACTGCAGAAGACATTGATCCCTTGTGTCACGTAAAGTAATATCATTTACGTTACACAAAAGTTGTGTATAACTCTTTGCAAAACATTGTAGAAACATTGATTTACTGCCAAGGAGAGGTTCTTAAAAAGTGCTATAAAATGGACATACAGTCATACATACCTACATACATACTTAAAGACATGCATTTATGGAATATAAATACATATTGATACAGTACCTACTGATACATCATATTATATTGATACATCATCCTATATAGATATATATATATTTTAATATACCGGAATACATAAAAAATAGATTGATACATAAATACATAGTTACATACATATACATATATATATATATATATATACACATACAAGCATTTAAGTCCGTTGTATTGTACTAAACAAAAGATTCTGTTACCAGCTGACTGACTGTCCGTTCAACAACTTCCCGGAAAGAAATTGGTTTTGACTCGCTGTGTTTGTCGTGGATGAACTTTGCAAACTTGACGATTGACTCTGTGTCCGTTTCAGACTCAAACGTGAATCCCTTCTTCATCTGTCCAATACAAACAATCAACCACATTAATTAAATTAATACCAGCAAGTGAAATAACAACTGTTTTGCTGTTATACACTATAACATAACGAACAATACTAGACAATATTAGCTAAATTGCATTCTTGCCATTTTAGATTAAGTTAAAGAAGATGGATCCAGCAAAACATTCTCTTAGTCTCACTTTTGGTATGGCAGTCATATCATGTACCATGCTATTATGAACTCATCACGGCACCACTGTAAGTAATGTAATGTAAATCTTCCAAATTTCTCAGCGCCACATAAAAACCGCATCAGGGAGACCAGCTTATTCACCAGCGCTATATCAAATCAAGTCCGCAATAGTCAGTGTACATTCCAAAAACCAGAATGAGTATGATCATAAACCACAAAAAAATACCACAAGACATGGAAAGTTGTAATAATGCTCCTGGTGTCAATCTATTATTGTCTCTGCTATGCCAAATCAGTGTGCATTCCAAAAACCAGAGTGAGTGCGATAAAAAACCACAAACAAATACTAGAAGACATAGAAAGCCCTGAGTCTCTGAAAGATTCAAACAGGTGCAATATCATTGTTAAGGTATATACATGCATAAATAAATGCATACTGAAAAAAACCTGGGTGTCCACTTGCAAAACTTTACTCACCAGAAAAGTCTTGATGTCCTTGTAGTTGGTAATGATTCCATTATGAATTACCACAAACTCTACAGCCAAAGAGACAATTCTTATTCATTAGTAAATGCACTTCAGAAGAAGTAAGGTTAGGCAACAAACCATTTTCCCTTCATGCCTTAGAGGTGAGCTTCCATGATTGAAGCCTCACTCTTGACAGAAGCTAAATCAGCCAATACAGCAGTCATCTAGCAACAAGGCAATCTTCTTTAAAAGATTTCTAGCAGGTACATGTCTTAAACATATATGGTACATTGATATTATCAGAGGAATCAATCTCAAACTTCAATTAAGCCAAGTTACAAGGAACACACGACTTGTGCCCCAGCTTTAAACACTAGGAAAAAACAGAGTAGTAACGACCTAAGCAAGCTGTGACTCCTAACTGCACACAAGAGTAACTACCAGTACTGAGACCTGTACAAAGTTGATTTATGTTGGGTGATTGTAAATCTTTGGGAGAATTATTTGTATCACTGCCATGCATTGAAACCATTAATCTTAACTGAAAACCCTACACTTCTTGCCACACTGCCTTGCTCTGCTAAGAACCAATTTAATCAGAAGAATGTATAGCAAAGTCTTTGCCTTGGTCACTCAAACACAAATGGCACCAGTGAACAGGTCAAGTCTACACTATGGTCACTGACTCACTTGTGCACTGAATGGTGGGCAAAGTTCAATTAAATTATTTCATGGCAAATTAAAGTGATCCATTACACACTGATATGATGAGTACAGTTTCAGTCTGCAATCCAACTTAATCTTATAACTTCTGTACTCTGTAGTGCCACAAATAATAACACAAGACATCAATCTATGGAACACCATGTCTATCAAAAGGATGAGAAGTACCTAAAGGGGACAAGAAACTCAGTAGATCTACAAAAGCACATCTGCTAGGCAGTCAGCTACCAAACCTCATCAATAAATAAGGAGTAAAATATATGGTTTACCATGGGCAGGGCTGGATCTTTGAGGGTGAGTGTTGACCCAGTTGGGTTCACCGTGTGTGGCCCATCTTGTGTGAGCAATGCCCACATGTGTGGTGAACTTAATACCAAAGTTCAAGGTCTTCTGGAAAGCTGTTCAATTCACAAAGTAATAACATATATATAGAAACTACAGAATGCTACATAACGATGACGATGATTATAGCAATGATGATGAATATGATAATTAATTAATTCATGGATTATGGACAGACAGATATTTTATTCCATGTATTGTCACTATCATGGACATCAACATTAACATCAATATAATTATTAATCTAGAAATTATGAATATTACACTTATGACAATAACAGTTAAAGAAGTGACCAATCTGTTCAGTATTAAGACATCAAATATTGTCAGAAACTCTCCCTGGATCAGCTTACCCTCTGAACCTAGTTTTGAATTTCTAATGCCTCACTTCTAACTCACATAACAATACCTGAGAAATAGATAGATAGGAGGCGGATAAGAGCCACTACCTTTGATTTCTTCTTCCAACGCAGCGACCATGCCTTTGCGCTTGCACAGCGCAAGCTCTGCTTTACCGCTGTTATTGTTGACATCGTTTCCACCATCAATTGCGATGCCTACATCCAACATAATAAGCCAATCATCAGACACTTCTCATATATCACATATATAACATAATCAACTGACCACGTGACAGCGCATACAAACAGTAGACCAGTCATAATCCCATCCTGTGGCACCTGGATAATATTACAGTCAATTATTAGGAAGAATTTCTAGCAAACACAGCAGCAACTGTATATCCTTACAGGTTACAGCATTTCCTGCAAGTTTCCATGTACCAAAACTAACAATCTTCAGCCAGGTTTCTGGTTTAACCAGCATCTGAAATATATTTTCAGTCAGCAACCTAAAATATTTCAGCAAGTTACTGTTAATTAATTCCAATCATTTGACCATTAGCTGTCACTCAATTTCATGGTGTAATTTGCAGTAGAAATCTTCATTGCCCACCAAGACCATCACCACTATAACTTATTGATAATGTTTGTGATCATCCACACAAACTAAGCAATCTTTTTACAATGCGATATAATGACCCATTAAGCCTGAACATCAAAGTGGTTATGCACTTAGGGTATTGATCTAATATATTGTCTTTAAACCTCACTGGATCAGAAAAGTACCCACAGCAGGATTAAATGTTTTGTCCAAACTATTCTACCTACAAGGTACAGATCAAGCCCTCATTGGTTTCAAACAGATAATCCTATCAGTAATCTCATTGTTCCAGTCGGAAGTCTTTTAACTGCCACTTTTACTTGCTCTACTGTTCTTGGTCCATAATTTAGGATTTCTGAAGCCTAATTATCTTCAATAAGGGCTCTTCATTGTACTTATTGTACCCACATCAATTCAATCGTAAACAATAGTTTTCAGATGTTAGAAACAAATGTTCAGTTGCATTATTGAAGCTACCTACATGTCAACAAATGCCTTTGTACTAAGTTGACTACTAAACGTTCAGTTGAAGTTGGTGATCTATCAACCGCTGTCAATCACTGTCATAAGACTTTGGAGTGGTACCGAATAAATTGGTCTCTTATCTGGATTCCACGAAATGAAATTCTCTAACTGCGTTGTCAAGTCACTTGCCAGCAGTTTATCTGAGTGTTTTCAAAGTGCTTCCTGCTCTGCATGTGGTTTCTCAGAAAGAAATGCAATGAATCAGATTCACATTTTCTGAAAAACCGCTCAATGCAACATCTTTTCTAGCTGTCGACGGGAATCCGTTGGTTGGTTCCACGTATGTGCATGGGCCTGCCACTGGTGACTCAGCTTACTGTGCATTGCTTTGCTAAGTGACGTAACTCATGTGTTCGCAGAGACATTTAACATCATAATAAGCTAGCACAGAAAGAGACTCTGAGTATATATCTTGAAGGGGCGCTATAAAAATGCTCAATTACATTACATTACATGGGTGTCAAACAAATCACTAAACTTATTATTTATCATATGCTTTGCTTATATAGCTTCATTACCTGATGACACAGCATCAATCCATGGCTCAAAGCAGATGAGCTATAGACAGGCTCAAACTTCCTTTGTGGTGGCCCTCTTGCATGCCCAGGTACACATTAACTGAGACATCAGAAAACTTTCCGCATGCACCACACTGACCACAGGCATGAAATTGAAATAATATAGGTGTGCTTACTAAAGCGATTGGGAGTTAACTAGAATGAAATTTAAGCTGCAATTTTCTCCTGGGTTATTTATATCCAAAAAGGATAATTGCAGAGATATCAGACCTCAAATTCGGTAGCATGTATCATTTTACAAGAACATTTTATGACCAATATAGTTAACATGAAAGTCATTAATAAATGAATTTTGAACAAGCCTACCCAGGATGTGATTGTTGATTATGACCAAAATTGAAATACAACATCTGATTACAATAATTCTGAATCAGACTGAGCTAATTTTGAAGGATTTCACACATTTATGGATGGCACGACTAACACTACTGTAACACTTTTCAACTAATAACGAAAGTGATACCACAGTTATGTCACCGATGCCTCAGCCAGTCCAGGACTTTTGCTAGCCTTATTAATGGCTGGTCAAAAACTAAAACTAAGAGAGTCAGCCCACTCCTGATAAGAGCAATTCAACTTATATATACTTCTGTAGGTTTATGAAAATTGCTGGCTCAGATAGTCGCTGAGCTGAAGCTAAGTGGCACCTTGTACTATTTATTGTATTTTCATTTACATCCATAGGAGCAGACAGAATGCTGCTCCTTTGCATGCACGTACTATAGGTTTAGTTAATATATAAATATAAGGTATTATAACGTTTAATTTTAATTTAATTAATTTTATTATTTTTTATTATTATGTCTGTTCTGTTATAAGGTAAAATTAAGATTTATATAAATATATTACACATGGCTCAATGTAAAGCTCAACTGAAACATTGCTCTTGAACACATAAAAAGAATTCGTAGATTGTACTTTAGTTAAAATAATGTACAACGGTGAACATTAAATCTGATATTATTATATTATTATTATTATTATGCAATGTTTTGTTAATTGCTGACTCAGACAGTCGCTGAGCTGAGGCTAAGTGACACTATGTACTATATATTGTATTTTCATTTATTCAATCCATAGGAGCAGACAAAATGCTGCTCCTTTGCATGTACGTAGGTTTAGTTATTTAGATTTAGCTGTTTAGTATAGTGGATTTGTAGTTTTAATTCTGCTCTAGATTATAATGTATAAAACTGCCTCTGAAATGTTCACTGGAAGACATGGCTGAGATCTATCATGCATGCAAAAGAGATCAGTCTGAAGTCTCTAAATGGCAAAGCCACCTCTTTGTCAGAAACACTTGTTGTAACTCAAAAAACCATCTGGCATGGTCAGATCAACGGCTCAAACTATCTGGTAAGCAGAGTTAATACAGGTTCAAAGCTACACACTCCACATGACTTTTCTGTCAGGTTGGCCATAAACAAGAGAGCGATTTCTGGAAATGGTGTTTGAAACATCCAATTGCATTATTGATATTACAGTTAACAAAGTCTACAGTTGTCAGTTTTCATTGTAGTTGGTAGATGCCACTAGTCATTCATATTTTGTAATTGTCATTTCTGTTGTAGTCTATAGTTGTCATATGCCATTCTTTTAGAACTCCAACAAAACACAAACTGGCACACAAGAGTGACAAGACAGAAGAATCCCTTATGTGACATAATTAATAGGTGTTAATGAAATGTCTAGTTTCACACATAGATAAGTATATTATACCGGTGTCTTTTAATTTTTAAACGTGTAGTATCTTAGTCAATTGATGAACGCCTACTATAAAAGTCACTAGAAATACCAGAATGATGACAGCTTCGTCCTCAGCTCAAGAATCAAGCTGTTGAACAATGAAAATGGCTGTCATTGCGGCACGCAGATGACAAATGAGGGTGTTGCAGATGACAAATTAGGGTGTCGGATTTCGAGAACTCTTGCCTTGCAAGATGGAAACAATCTGTCAAGTACTTGCTGTCACTTGACGGAAGACTGGACCAAATCAACCCAGCCTATCTCAGCTTAAACCTACTCCTGTCAGAATATAGTAATTTATTCAAATGGACCACCCAATTTTACGATTCTTAACATATTTGCTTCAATTAATAATAATAATAATGCAAACAATGCTGACAACAATATTGACAATAGCAAAACTATTATTTTTATGCAGTAAAGAATCATAATAGCTTATTTACATTATATTAATGTCTAATGGTAAACACATTACATGATTAATAAACTAGAGATACTACATTAAAAAATGCACAAAGATTAATTCATTAAATATATTTCTGTTGCGAGAGTAAAAGTATTATTAATTCTGGAAAGAGAATTATTCACCTGCAGAATCGTAACCACGGTATTCTAGCCTCTTCAGTCCATTAACGAGAATGTCAATGATCTCCTGTCGAGTCTTCGGAGATAAAAAGTTCAGATAGGCAAAAATACCTGAACAAACAGACAGACAAAATTGTTTTTGGTTTTCAAAGCAAAATGACTGACGTCAGCAACAAGTATTTGCGACACATTAAACAGACAGCTCAGCATGAAGTGGCCTCATTCAGCGCTCGTGAATAAGCTGGTGCCCTGCGCTTGGCTTTTGAGTGGTGCGAAGTTTGGAGATTACGATAACGATTCAGACTCACCTTGGTCTGTATGTATGTAATTATGTACATACGTGCAGATGAAGACACTTTACAGAGTGCTCTTAAGTGCTTCACAAAGGCACTGCAATACCTCATGTAAAATTTGTTTGTGAGAGTACCACTTCTCAACAAGGACGGTCACTGCTCAAGTTTTGCTACATAACTGCATAAGAAAGTCTGAAACTTTTGTAGATAACGTTTGAGTAGATAATGCTGCAAATTCCAAGATGAATTTACTTTGTGGGCAACAGCTCGGTTCTGTCAAGATTCTTTGCAGATGCAGTGAAGTTAAGCACAATAAGCCTGGTTATTATGACGCACATGCATGGATGGTGACTATTCAAGGAAAGCCATCTGTTGCCCATTCGACCCTACATCCTCATCATGGTCAACTTCAGTTTGTGTCATACTTACACATGTGTTTAAAATTAGTATGACCAGAATATTTGTCACCATGTAATATCCTGTAGTGCAATTAAGCTCAGTTATTGTAACAGCAAGTCTTGAGTAAGGTAGGACTAATGGCCAGAAACAGTATAAATTGCCATTCTAATAGCAAATTTATATAGCACCAGTGTAACAGAAACTCATCATACGCACTCCAGACCTGAAAAAGTTCTGTTCTTTAACACCAGTCCTGAATACCCAAATGGGTAGCAAAGCTCTATTCCATTGATAGCTCCCACGTCACTAACAATGAAAACCAACTCCTACATGTGTATGGGGTCATGAGCACGCTGTAGGTGGACAGACCTTTGAAATCAGCAAATCTTATCAGAGCACATCCATTTAATCAGAATGTCAAATCACCAAATCTTATCATAGCTCTTCAATGTTGTCAGCCTGATGACAATCGGACATAACACCAATGTATCCGATTCACACTCTCAACAGAAGGCAAAGCTGTTGTCTGGCATTTGCTTTTCTGCAAACTGCCGCACCCAGCTCGTTTGTTCTACAGTTCTACAAACCTGATTACAACTGAGACCTTGTAGTTTGAACTCAACTTCACAAAGTTCTCTAGTTATCTCTGAAGCATTCGCAACAGTAGGAACACCTGATAACAGCTACAAATGTTTCTGCAGCTACTTATAAACTGGTCCGAGATAAATTTCCAAAAGTCAGGTTCCGCAAGTCCACTCCAAAGAATGAAGGGTTGAACTGTACCACCCTGGTTATTAGGGTGTCCCACGATAACATAGGAAAAATCAAATTGTTGAAACTTTTGATGCAGTCCCTCCTAAAAGTTTCTTTGTGATCCCGTAATATCATAGATCTGCCAAGTTTTATGACATTTGGAAAATATTTAGGGGTCCCGCAAGGCTCATAGAGTTAGTGCAGTTTGTCGTAAATTACGCATGGTGTCATTGACTTTTAAATATTTGGGTGACAACATTTTGATCCCATAATAACATGTTTAGTATCACTAGAAAGCTTTTAAACAGCAGAATCTACAGACATAACCTTCTTGTATATATATATAATATATATATAATATATATATATATATATATATATATATATATATATGCATAAAGTTTCAAGTATGAAGAAGACATAAAACACACTACAACAAGAAATCAAATTTCTTGGCTTGCAAATCAAGGAAGACTTTCGAGCCTTTAAATCTGTGGTGCACTGGGAAGGCAAGCTGCTCCCTGACATAACTGGAGTAAACACGGACAAAGTGGACAGATTGTCAGTACTGATTTCTTCTCAAGTTGATAGAAGTACTAAACTTCTGGGTGTGCCAAAGTTGGCTTCTGTGTCAAGACAGGCAGCAGCAGTAGCAGTTCTAGACCTTTTGAAGTCGTGCCAGTGCGATACATTCATTATCGGCATGTGTTTCGACACAAGGGCCTCAAATACCGGCAGAGTTAATGGCACCCTTCTAGAGGCAGCCACCGGTCGTAATCTGCTGTAGATGGCTTGTCAACATCACATGTTTGAAGTCCTGTTGTCTGATATATTCGTAGTGTGCCTTGGTAAAGTTTGTCCATCAACTGGGGAAGGCATTCTTCTCTTCAAGCGATTTAAAGATAAAATTTTATGGTCCGACCTGGCTCACCTTCAACCAAAGCCTCATTAATGTCTGTCTGTGTCTGACAAACTGAAGGAGTTCATTACTGAACAGCTTCAAATTGACAATCCTCAAGATGATTAGAGAGAATTCTCCAACTCGCGGCATCCGTGTTTGGATTGAGCAGTTCGACAGCGGTTCGCAAGCCTGGTGCCCCTCTAGAGCGCGTTGGATGGCGAAGGCAATATACTCTATGAAGATAGTTGCGTTTTAATGGAACCGAATCGGTTATCCAATTGACGGCCCGTGAATTACAGGGCATCCACGATTTAACAGATTTTGTTAGTCAACATCTACATCCAATCGTGGTTTTCGTGTCAAGTCACTGCATCAATGACATTCAACTAATAAAAAGGCTGCAATATTACGTTGCTGCTGCTCTGAAGACCACTGAAGATGATGCTGTGTCATTCTTGGTACCTAAGCCAAGAGCTGGAAACCCTCTCTCTCTGTTCTCACACCATCTCTCTTCTGAAGAGAAAGCACAGCTTATGTTTACAATGAAAGGTGATCGAGGATTGCACTTGGTTCAATCTCTTCCCCGTACGATAAGGAAATTATATATTTCTCGAAGCTTCTTCTGAACTACCGCCAACTCATCGTGGCTTGTATCCTCGATATTCCATGTGAAGAGTGACCCAAAAGCCTATTGTATAAGATCGCATGTCAGGTTTTTAATAATTTGGCCTGTGTGAATGACAATGCTGAACTTGGAGTTGCTCTTATACAGAATTTCAATTCAACAAGAACGAAGAACAGAAACAGTTTCTTCTGCAAGTTGTTGAAAAACACAGGCGTGACAATCTTGTAGATTATTGCAAAATGTAGAACTGAACAATATGCAGCTGAAGGTATAAACAGTGATTAAGAATAAGCAGACGAAGGTATGGAGGAGCTGAAACCATGGCTGGTCGCATTATCAAGGATTTGTAATAATGAATCCTTCTAACGATTAATGGCAATAACTGATATTGAGAAAGTTAAAAAATCTTGAGTTGCTGTACAAAAAATTCATTATTTGATCGTAAAACCATACCTATGTACGTAATAAAGTCAGAAACTTGTAGATTCCACTATTTAAAAGCTTTCCAATGGTATTAAACATGTTATCATGGGATCAAAGGTCGGTGTCTAAAAGCATTAATAAATTGGATACGTCCGAGGCAAATTATGCCAACATGGTGTCAGTGTCTTGCGGGACCCCTAAAAATTTTTTATATTTCCTAAAATTTTCCAGGTGCTATTATGAGACCATAAAGAAACTTTTTAGAGGGACTGCGTAAAAATTTTTGACAAAAAATATTTCTGGGACACCCTACTGGTTATAAGCAGAGCTGAATTAACAAATCCCGGGCAACTCTCTGACCAACTTGCTAATTTGCTAACAGATGCATCCAAACTTAACTATTCACTTGACGCTACGAGAGTTTTAAAAGCATTGCAACCAAGCTTATTGATAATTAGACGAATAAAGTAAAAGAGCAATCTGCCAGACAGAGTAATCACAAAATTTGGCTTAAATTAGTAGCCAGAGCCAATAACCATCAATATTTTGATAACTATACCTCTAGCAACTTGAGAATATGCATATAATTTCGTTTATTGAAAATAGAAAGTTGACAGACCGCAACTTTTCACATAGAAGAAAAACAGAGATGCATGTTATAAAAAGAGATAGACTACGGGTGATTAATAGGCAAAGTGCAAAATATCTATTAATCTTTGGAGCAAAATCTGACCTACAATGAACTATGGTCATAAAACTAATCTTAACCAGCAGACAATAGTGTGGCAAGACAACTTAGGCCTATATTTCTGTAAATTCTGGTCACATTAGTGTCTACAGCCGTCACGCTTTACTTTTGAGAATGGGCATCAACAACACTACGTGACATAAAATGACACCTCACCAGATACAAGAAACTATGTAACCTGGACTTCACACGTCGCTTTTGACGTCACAATGTTATCAGTTGTCATAACTACTGCAACTGATATGATATCTTGATTTGCGAGCACATTCTAATACATCATAGTTGCAGCCTTTAAACGTGTACACTAACCACTGACTGTGAAATAGTTTATAAATTACCTACTTAACTTACAAACTACAGTATCTTCTCTGCCCAGTCATTCCTCCCTTCGGTCCTCGGCCCGTGGTTACTTGGTTGTCCCTCGGGTGCGTACTTCTACGGCCCAGTCTAGGAGTTTCGTTATTGCTGGTCCCAATAGCTGGAACCTGTTGCCTCAGTCCCTCAGGTCTGACCTAGTGTTGTTTTAGTTTTGCCTTGAGTTTTAGTTTTAGTTATTATTAGTTTTACATGCTAGGTGTTTTAGTTATTATTAGTTTTAGTTATTTCGCCAAGTTTTAGTTTTAGTTATTATTAGTTTTACATGCTAGGGGTTTTAGTTATTATTAGTTTTAGTTAGTTCACCGAATCTGGCAATATTTTTCCGCATATAGCTTTTGCACTAAAAAGGATTCAATCGATACACAAATCGATACTTAAAATAGTCACATACTCCACTAATTTTAGGTCTACCACCTAAATTTAGTTTGGACATCTTATAAAATTCTAAAGAACGGAAGATTACCGAACGAAGTGCTGATTATAAAACGCGTATAGCCAAAAACTTTGAATATCCTAAGACGCTAGGTTTTCGTTATGTGTTTTCGTTATGGTTTTCGTTATGTGTTTTCGTTATTATTAGTTTTCAACTGGTTTAGTTTTAGTTTTTATTTCGTTATCGTTATTCCTCTAGTTTTCGTTTTAGTTTTAGTTTTAGTTAACTAAAACCTTTTGTTTTCGTTAACGAAGGTTTTCGTTTTAGTTTTCGTTAACGAAACGAACTGGCTTCTGAATGTCCGGACGGTACCGTTATTTCTTTTCTACGGTACCGTCCGCAAAATAATCTATGGGCGATTGCACATATCTATGGCGTGTACATCCGGTTGAAATAAATATTGGCAAAAGCCTGTCACGTTAAGTTGTTGTCTTCGCGTCGAATTTTTCTATGGCCGACAACTTGAGGGTCGGTTAGGGCGAGGTTAGTATTCGTGTGGTCGTTTAGTGTCAAATTAGGCGTCGTGAGGGTCGGTTAGGGTCAGGGTTAGGGTTAGTTTCGTTCATCTCTTAACTACTGCGCTATTGATGGTTAGGCTTTCACGCCATAGATATGTGCAATCGGCCATAGATTATTTGCGGACGGTACCGTAGAAAAGAAATAACGGTACCGTCCGGACGGTACCGTAGCCAGTGCCTTAACGAAAACAACACTAGTCTGACCTTTTCTCTATTTCTTTTGACCAGTCCCGCCAGCGCCTGAAAACCTCCCTTTATCAGTGAAGACACTGGCTCGGGTCGGGAGCGCCTCTGTTTTTGAGTGGCGCTATATAAATAAGCTTGCTCGATTACGATTACAGGGTCTATACGCATAGCTAGGGGACTATCGCATAGAATCAGCGCCCTGTTGCACTTAAATTGTAGACCTACTCCGAACTACTCTTGCCGTATATTTCTCACTATAGGTACATACGGGTTCCTTAATTGGCACCAAATCACTAGTAAGCAACCCTCAGAATCAGCCCTAATGTGGGGTACTTGCCCACTGCTTATTGATAATTTAACGACGTTACCCATATCGTAGCATCGTACAAATAGGCTATTACGAACACCTGCAGTGAATTCTTATCGCTATACATGGGTAATTTCAGCATAAACATAAGCACTAATTACCCCAATAACTGATAGAAGAAAGAATGTTCAGGACAAAAAATAGCCCTCATTCTGGCATATTTTATGACTTTACAACACAATAAACAGCGCTTACGATTAGCAGAATACGTTAAAAATGGCGGCTATCGTCAGGACTCTCTGAAGTCATGCTTGGAGTGTACTCTGAGCACATCCTTTAATTGTTATAGCTTGGAACGTGGCAAGCAGTATCGATCGAGTCAAGCTCAATTAAGTCATATTCCGTGCAGTAGTTGTACGCGCCTTGAGACTGAACTAAATTCACTTCCGAATACACTATGTTTCCTTCTTTCTTTCCTTCTTTCCTTCCTTCCTTCCTTCCTTTCTTCCTTCCTTTCTTCCTTCCTTCCTTCCTTCCTTCCTTCCTTCCTTCCTTCCTTCCTTCCTTCTTTCTTTCCTTCCTTCCTTCCTTCCTTCCTTCCTTCCTTCCTTCCTGAATCCTTCCTTCCAGTACTTCCACCCTTACTTAAATCTATGGGGCTATCCGTTTGGTCGATCGGTCTCTCCACTTGTTTTACCATTTGGGGGTCATTCACCCTACATTGTATAATCTTTGTTGCCGCACGTCCACAGCAAACGCAGGCTTACATGTATAAGCATTCTCTCGGCCCCATCTGCTGAGCGCTTCTAGTTCTAGGGCAAATACATTTATAGAACTAAAGGAATTTAACTACTTACCTAGCCTATTTGTCCAGTGATTTCCTAAATTCGACTATGATTCCTGGTTTCAGTTTAGGAACAATAGGATGGAACTCGACTAACCAGCATTAAATCGAATACAAGCACTATCATATATAATTTTATAATAATTATGTTCCCGTGAGAGCTTATCTTATTTTGTCTCTCCTGCTTCTACCCATGATTCTCCTCAACCACCCAATTTCTGTCACCAGTAGTCTTCTCTCATCCTCTTTCCTCAGGCACCAGATCGGAGTGCTACTGGTGCCTGAGGATGGTGGCAGAAATGGGGTGGTTGAGGAGAATCATGGTAGAAGCAGGAGAGACAAAATAAGGAATGATCAAACAAGAAAAGACCTCGGAGCGGAGGAGACGGTGGTAGAGAGAATTGGGAGACGAAGACTTAGATATGGTACGGACACGTGAGACGGATGGCGGGAGAGAGACTGCCCAAATGCGGCGCTACACGGTCACGTGGAGGGAGAGAGGAGCAGGGGAAGGCAACGGAAGACCTGGATGGACAACATCGAAGAAGACCTACAGAAGAGGGGTACAGACATAACGAAGATCGGCAGCATAGTACGAAATAGAGAACACTGGAGAGGCTTCATAAGGGCCTCATCGTCGGGAAACTGATGGAAGAGAAATAAGAAGAGAGCTTATCTAGAGCAAGGGCATATAATACGTCACTGATCATGGACTCAGAAGTAATCGTTGCTTCATTAGACTGGCTTTATATAAACCTATGACCTTTATGGTTATGACGCAATTCTTATTAAATTAATCTACACTACAGTCTAGTCTACAGACATTTTAAAAAGTTAATTGGTAAGACACGAAGTCTAGTCGGGCAGAGTTAAAATAGATTGCTATGTACTTTAGAAGTTGAATATTACTAGACCGTACTACACGACTGATAAAGTGATTAACTGATAATAAGCTAAAGAGCGGGCTAGCCTGTTTTTTTACTGTCTTAGCCTTTCATATTTGATATTTTGCAACGATAACGTTTTGGACCTGCCTACGATAATATTGCCAGAGACCTCTTCAGAATTAAAGAGTCTTCTGACCGCTAAAGCGTCTTCTTTATGCAGAAGATGAATATAACTCTTGGAAAGAACAAACAAAAGAACAATTTCAGGGAATTTCTGGCTTCCTGTTGACTTCACTTAATTAGGGCCTACTTTACACTCATTTAGACCTAAGTAAGAAGTGAAAACGCGGAAGCCGCCAGAAATAGGCCTATAGGCCTACACGAGAAAATAATAGGGCCTACGTGTACAATATGCCGCTGCGATATTGTAGATAGGCCTACCAATGGTGAATGAGCAAGACTTTACTTTAAAAAGAGTTTCTACGAGATTTTATGCTCGAAGCTTGAAATAGGCGAGACGGGTCAAAAATATAGAATATTCTTCAATTCAGCAGTTGCCTATGAATTTGCCATAGTTTGCAAAGTACTAATCCGATTTTGATGCCGTTTGCTTTATTTGATACAAAATATAATCCTTTATTGCCCAGCAAAATTGCAGTAGGCCTATAATCAATTAATTGTTGCTGAGGACGTTGATGACACGAATATTCCTAAAAGTTTTATTCATTTTTTTCACTCTATAGGGTATACTGCTGAAAGAATCAAACGAGCATAACTTTAGTTAGAAAAGAGATATTTTCATTCTGTAAGAAGTATTTTGAAGCATATCAACTGTAGACTATGACTAAAGAAAAATGTTAGAAACCGACTTGTGACGGGTTTTGACCTCATGTGTCACAAATAATTGATACTACCTATTATACTCACCACACATGATGCCGTTTGTTTAGCGGAGATCTGCTAAATAGTGTAGAGTAGGAAGCAACAGTAGAAGTCGTTCTTCAATCGGCAGATCGATCGGACGTCTATAATAAACGCAATTCGCCAGAGGACGAGAGAAACGACGCCTGGGGTCCGTCTGCTTTTATAGAAAGAGGAACATGCGAGGGGAGTGAGGGAGGGATGGAGGGCCACTCGGATTCAGACGATACGCTCTGTCACAACTTCATAATATGAAGTCATCAATATCAGAGAAGGCGAGGAGCACCGGCGACGATAGGCCATTCCAAACACATTCAACGGCACCACGTATACTATATCGCCACTTTAAGTCATTTGTATAGGTATGAATGTTTGTATGTGTGTATGTGCGTATGTATGTGCGTATGTATGTGCGTTTGTATCCGCGCATCTATGTATGTAATTGAGCAGGTATGTATACGTGTGTATTGGCGCATGTATGTATCTATGTGCGTGTGTATGTATGCATGTATGTGCGTAAGTGTATCTGTATATGTATGTATAGGAGTTTGTATATATGTGCGTATGTATGTATAGATCTATGTGCGTACGTGTGCATGTATGTGCATATATATGTGTATGTATGTATGTATGTATATGCGTATGTATGTATGTATGTATGTATGTATGTATGTACGTATGTATTTGTATGTGCATATTTATGTATGTATGTATGTATATATGTATGTGTATGTATGTATGTATGTATGTATCTATCTATCTATCTATCTATCTATCTATCTATCTATCTATCTATGCACTTAATATGACGCCTTTGTGCACGTCTCATAAGCGCTGTCCTATCTAGCCTAATTGGTGTTAAAGTGCATTAAGAACAAGTTCGTCTCTGTATGCAAATACTGATCAGATAACGGGAGAAATCACTGTACACTGGTTATGCTGAGAAACGACGCCCCGTGGGTCAACTGTCTACAAGCCAAAGATACAAGTTCTTGAAATACACAGTAAGCCAACGATACGTAGAAAAGACTTCCTCTTACACAAAAGGTTCATTACGGACGTTTTAAGCGATGTCGCTAAGCAGGCTTTGACGTAAGGTGATATATGTATGTATGTGTGTAATTAGACGTAATGGAATGTGATTGCAGTGGTTTGTAATAATTGGACATTGTCTAGCGCCACTTCATAGAATTAGAAATTCCTCACAATCAGTGTGATTCTCCTTACAGATTTTATTTTAGTTATAGTTAGCCTACAGTTATAGTAAATGGTTTCTGATATTAGTTATAGTTATAGATAATATTATTTTTTAGTTATAGTTATATAGTTATAGTTAATGGATTTTTATTTTAGTTCATTTTAGTTACTACTTAGTTACAATAATTAAGGCTATAGGCTACGCAAAATTGTGCGTATTAATAATTTGCTCAGAGATTTGAAAGCCTTTGAAGCATGGGTGCATTCAGCTTCATGAATAGGCCTACACGAGTTTCCAAAGTAACTGACAAATTGCATAATGAAAGTATCGCATTTTGTCGTTCTCATTTATGTCGAATAGTCCATTTTGCACTTCCAATTTTTATTTTTTTTGCATTAACGAAAATAGAGATGAATTTTCGTTATTGTTATTTTCGTTATAGTTATAGTTATAGTTAATGATATTTTTAGTTATAGTTATAGTTATCGTTAACGAAATCATTTTATTTTCGTTAACGAACATTTTCGTTATCGTTATCGTTAACGAGAATCACACTGCTCACAATGTTGTAAGTCCACTTGTATTAGGCAATTCTGCAATATGATGTATGAAACAAATTTTGAGCATTAATATACATGCATATGTCTTGGACTACAGACTTGGACTACATAGTCGTGATGAAGAACCTGACCAGACCTCAAAATCTGCCGTCGTAGAGGAGAGAGATAGGTTAACCTTAAACTTCAAATTTTTAAAGCTCTGCTCAGAAGCCAAGCGCAGAGCCCCAGCTTATTCACGAGCGTTACGTTAAGTCAAGGGGAGTGTCCAGAGATAATTTCTATGTTGAAAGTGTGACGTACTTTACCGAGTTTTGTGACAGTGAAGTAAATAAGTAAGTAAGTATATCCTTTATTGAAAAACCAACTGCTAACCGCATTTTGGTGCACAGAGATCATCAAATAGCTAAAACAAAAATTATTTACATATAAAGCATAATATTATGTGTGACAAATGTTTTACGAGATAGAGAGTTTGCCTTATAGGTATTATTCTGTTGTGGGTTCTGGGCGTAGCGAGTATGAAACAGTTTTCACGGGAGGCAATTATAGCTGATGTAATACATGTGCAGGGTTGCTGACGACGGTGAAAAAAGAGGTGCGAGTCTACTTTTTGGCATAGTTGATAGAAACTTAGATAGGATTCCGGTAGATATCGAGACCGAACCAGTCGCCGTATAGTTGCCTGAAGACGAGTGTCCCTCTCCCCCACGAAGCCCCACCACACCGGCATGTGGTTGCATCGGCGACGCTGTGGAGAGAGAGAGAGAGAGAGAGAGAGAGAGAGAGAGAGAGAGAGAGAGAGAAGAGAGAGAGAGAGAGACCGACAGACAGACAGACAGACAGACAGACAGACAGAGACAGAAAGACAGATAGATGAATTACAACATGTTAACTTCCGGGCAGTTTGGAATGGCCGTATACAAGTTGAAACTGGAACTTCTCGTAACTGATAGGTAATCTATAAGGGCTGATTAGCATTCAACATCTCTATCATTTTGTCAGGTCTGAACACGCAAGACAAAGAAGAAATTGTTAACATCATCTGTATACATTAACTGTTTATATCAATGCAATATCTTCTGGGTGGCGCAGAGAAAGTGGGACCGACCTAGGATAATTTCAAATAATAAATTTTTTTGTAACTTTTTCTTCTAAGAAAAACAAAGTAACCATTGTTGCCAAATACTAATTTATACCAAATCAGGTTTCAATTCAATTTGTCTTCTGGTTCTCAACACTGGTCAATGCTTCTGTTCATAAACCGTTGAGAGAATTTTTGCCACTCTTCAACGTCCTGTTGCAGTGTCCAGCTTTGACGATTACATATCGCTCGATTATGCGGAAGCAATCCTTGTATTGAGACGTGATCACATTAATAATCACTGTTCACTTTAGCTCCAGATTCAACAAACATCACACTGGTTTTTCCCACCCGAGATACACCGACCGAAACCACGATGCCACCACTGAAATGTTCACGATCGCGTACGAGTCTCTTTGCTGGGAACTTGTGTTTTTTCCTTGCATCAGAATAAACACGATCATTTTGAGAATTAGCCGGTGTGGCGAGAGTCAATGTCTTTTCATCTGTAAACCAAATGCTTCGTAAGCCCCTACACTTCTCTCGTTTTGACATCTGCCAAGTAACTGTTTTAATTTGCAGTTTTCGTTTATAACCTGCCCTATTACGCGTTTGTACGGTTGAAGTTGCAAATCTTGCTTTATAATGCGTTGCACTCTTCTTCGTGATATGCCAGTTTCTCTTTCAATTCCCTTGGATTCTTGTGGCTGTGAGGATCATCATCCTGGCTGCAAATCAGCTCACTCACACGCCGAATATTCCGTGTCCGTGCTGTTCTAACTAATTTCGGGCGGCCGCTTCATGATTTACGCGCTGTCGTAGTCCTACCATCGGCATAATTTTTTTACAAAGTCGATTTAGACTTGTTTTACTCCAGGATTTATTTCGAAACTAAGTAATCATTCGCCTACCTTCCCATAATTTTACAGTTTAAAAACCGCCCAAAACATAATTTTGCACAAGATTTCACGAGGCGGTCTCACTTTCTTTGCGCCACCCTGTATATATATATATATAATTATATTTATTGCATAATATTATATAAACAGGAATAATTTTTTACACAGGATTATCATGAACATATACTATATACATTATAAATACACGTGTGTGTATGTATGCATGCATGCATGTATGTATGTATGTATATGCATGCATGTATGTATGTAGCTCTATCGTTCTGTAATGAACAATTTCAGCCTAATGCGTGAACGAAGAGGAGGCCGAGCCAGGACATCTAACTCCAAAGCCCACGAACAACCAAATACCCCCCTCATGATTAACGGTACGACAGCCACCATGAGCAGCAGCCAAAGCTTGCAGCTGGGACTCAGTCTGAGCACTTCTCGATCTTATTTGAAATCTTCAGGTCCTCGCCCACTTCCTGACCTCCTCAAGAAATTGTTTCTACAGCCTGCATCTGTTTTCAGTACTGACGACATTGACCCGACTGCACAGTCGGATTAGTATAAATCTTGTCACGCAGTTGTGCCCCTTTCTTAAAGATACCGGTTCGAAACAGGCTCAGTCAGGATGCCTGATCATGTGGGCCTATTTCTATTCTGCAGATCCTGAAAACTGGTCGTGTCGACGTTTATAGCTGGCCTATATTGACAAAATGAATATTTATATCCACCGTCTGATGTAGCCAACCACAAGACAGTTAAGTTATCGATTTAGGCCGAAATTTTCAATTGCTGATCTGGAAGGCGGTTCATCCTCTGTTCTGTTAAACTTTGAATTTTGTTTAAAAGTTGCTTCTCAATGCCTGGTCAGCAGCTGTAGCAAGTCAGTCTAGAATCAGTCCATTGACATGTGGTGTCGTTTAGTCTCGCTTGTTGTTTACTATAACGAGGTCGAAATGACATTGTGATTAGGCCTATTATGATGGGCTGGGCAGTTATGCGCTGTTGAAGGAAGAGGAAGTAGGCGGATGGAGGACATGTCGCAGAAATGCCACCGCAACAATAGTAGTTTTGTATTTTGGTGCATGATGCATGTATATATGTATGCATGTATATATGTGTGTGTGTATTATATGTATATTATATGTATGTATATTATATGTTTAATGTTAGTGCATGAGGTATCCTATGGAATGAAGTATGAAATCTTCTAGCCTTTTCCGGGGGGAAAGTTTGCATTAAAAAACCTGCTCATTTTTTCATTTCAGAAAAAATCAGGTTTTTTACTTTAAAAAAACTTTTCTTTTTTTTAAAATAATAAAATCATATGTGCTGTTCCCAGACCAAGCTGAAAATTAGTCTTCAATTTAATAATTGTGCGTATATTTACTCAACGATTAGACTTGAGGTGATTGTATGCTTGCAGCAAATGTTTCAAGATACTGCTCCCCACTGCCTCCCTTTAGGGAAACTTGAATCAACCTCTGCAGTCAGAAACATACCCCCAAGCCGCAATTTTTGGGCTAACGACTTGAGAAAATTTACGGTGGCTTTTCGGCTAGCCGTAAAATGACATAATCCCTTTTTGGCTAGCCGTAAAAATACGGCTTGAAACATGCAGTTTGTTCAAAACGTGTATCGACTATCGAGTTCCAAAAGCCAATGAATTAGACATTAGGACATCTGCTACAATGCCATAAAAAAGAACGATTAATAGTGGCACACAAAAAGTCATTCGAAACAGTACAGTTTCAATAAGTCCGAAGTTGTACAGTAATCTACAAAGTCATAACTCTTTGAAACCAGTGGGAAAACTTTATTATAGATAATATTATTTTTTAGTCATCCGCATATAGTTATAGTTAATGGATTTTTATTTTAGTTCATTTTAGTTACTACTTAGTTACAATAATTAAGGCTATACGCAAAATTGTGCGTATTAATAATTTGCTCAGAGATTTGAAAGCCTTTGAAGCCTGGGTGCATTCAGCTTCATGAATAGGCCTACACGAGTTTCCAAAGTAACTGACAAATAGCATAATGAAAATATCGCATTTTGTCGTTCTCATTTATGTCGAATAGTCCATTTTGCACTTCCAATTTTTATTTTTTTTGCATTAACGAAAATAGAGATGAATTTTCGTTATTGTTATTTTCGTTATAGTTATAGTTATAGTTAATGATATTTTTTAGTTATAGTTATAGTTATCGTTAACGAAATCATTTTATTTTCGTTAACGAACGTTTTCGTTATCGTTATCGTTAACGAGAATCACACTGCTCACAATGTTGTAAGTCCACTTGTAGGCCTATTAGGCAATTCTGCAATATGATGTATGAAACAAATTTTGAGCATTAATATACATGCATATGACAACTTGGACTACATAGTCGTGATGAAGAACCTGACCAGACCTCAAAATCTGCCGTCGTAGAGGAGAGAGATAGGTTAACCTTAAACTTCAAATTTTTAAAGCTCTGCTCAGAAGCCAAGCGCAGAGCCCCAGCTTATTCAGGAGCGTTACGTTAAGTCAAGGGGAGTGTCCAGCCATGTGACGTCACACATTTATTTTTATATTTTATTTATAATTTATTTTTATTTTTAGTAGAATTTCATAGCTTTAAAAAATAATTTTCAAAATTTTCTGAAACATTTTAATTAGTTTTATGTCAAAATAGCATGAAATGCATATCTCCTGAATGTGTTTTTCACGATTCCTCGCTAGGAGCGCTAGTAATAATGCTGTTGCGAAGCCTTGTTTATGTATTAGCCTTGCTTTCGGAAGTATTATTATTTCTATGTTGAAAGTGTGACGTACTTAGGGGGGGGTCCGAGTTTTGTGACAGTTTGTGACAGGATGGGGTAAAATGGTCAAAATAGCGTGACTGTACTTTATGGACGGCCCCCAAGCGCAGAGCACCATGCAGCTTATTCACGAGCGTTACGTTAAGTCAAGGGGAGTGTCCAGAGATAAGTAAGTAAATAAGTAAGTAAGTATATCCTTTATTGAAAAACCAACTGCTAACCGCATTTTGGTGCACAGAGATCATCAAATAGCTAAAACAAAAATTATTTACATATAAAGCATAATATTATGTGTGACAAATGTTTTACGAGATAGAGAGTTTGCCTTATAGGTATTATTCTGTTGTGGGTTCTGGGCGTAGCGAGTATGAAACAGTTTTCACGGGAGGCAATTATAGCTGATGTAATACATGTGCAGGGTTGCTGACGACGGTGAAAAAAGAGGTGCGAGTCTACTTTTTGGCATAGTTGATAGAAACTTAGATAGGATTCCGGTAGATATCGAGACCGAACCAGTCGCCGTATAGTTGCCTGAAGACGAGTGTCCCTCTCCCCCACGAAGCCCCACCACACCGCATAGAGCATCCGCGACGCTGTGGTTGCATTGGTCAGAGAGAGAGAGAGAGAGAGAGAGAGAGAGAGAGAGAGAGAGAGAGAGAGAGAGACCGACAGACAGACAGACAGACAGACAGACAGACAGACAGAGACAGAAAGACAGATAGATGAATTACAACATGTTAACTTCCGGGCAGTTTGGAATGGCCGTATACAAGTTGAAACTGGAACTTCTCGTAACTGATAGGTAATCTATAAGGGCTGATTAGCATTCAACATCTCTATCATTTTGTCAGGTCTGAACACGCAAGACAGAGAAGAAATTGTTAACATCATCTGTATACATTAACTGTTTATATCAATATAATATATACAGGGTGGCGCAGAGAAAGTGAGACCGCCTAGGATAATTTCAAATAATAAATTTTTTGTAACTTTTTCTTCTAAGAAAAACAAGTAAATTGTTGCCAAATACTAATTTATACCAAATCAGAAATCAAATTCAATTTGTCTTCCTCGGTTCTCAACAGGTTTTTGTAAACGTCTGCGCCACTGGTCAATGCTTCTGTTCATAAACCGTTGAGAGAATTTTTGCCACTCTTCAACGTCCTGTTGCAGTGTCCAGCTTTGACGATTACATATCGCTCGATTATGCGGAAGCAATCCTTGTATTGAGACGTGATCACATTAATAATCACTGTTCACTTTAGCTCCAGATTCAACAAACATCACACTGGTTTTTCCCATCCGAGAGACACCGACCGAAACCACGATGCCACCACTGAAATGTTCACGATCGCGTACGAGTCTCTTTGCTGGGAACTTGTGTTTTTTCCTAGCATCAGAATAAACACGATCATTTTGAGAATTAGCCGGTGTGGCGAGAGTCAATGTCTTTTCATCTGTAAACCAAATGCTTCGTAAGCCCCTACACTTCTCTCGTTTTGACATCTGCCAAGTAACTGTTTTAATTTGCAGTTTTCGTTTATAACCTGCCCTATTACGCGTTTGTACGGTTGAAGTTGCAAATCTTGCTTTATAATGCGTTGCACTCTTCTTCGTGATATGCCAGTTTCTCTTTCAATTCCCTTGGATTCTTGTGGCTGTGAGGATCATCATCCTGGCTGCAAATCAGCTCACTCACACGCCGAATATTCCGTGTCCGTGCTGTTCTAACTAATTTCGGGCGGCCGCTTCATGATTTACGCGCTGTCGTAGTCCTACCATCGGCATAATTTTTTTTACAAAGTCGATTTAGACTTGTTTTACTCCAGGATTTATTTCGAAACTAAGTAATCATTCGCCTACCTTCCCATAATTTTACAGTTTAAAAACCGCCCAAAACATAATTTTGCACAAGATTTCACGAGGCGGTCTCACTTTCTTTGCGCCACCCTGTATATATATATATATAATTATATTTATTGCATAATATTATATAAACAGGAATAATTTTGTGCCAGGATTATCATGAACATATACTATATACATATAAATACACGTGTGTGTATGCATGCATGCATGCATGTATGTATGTATATGCATGCATGTATGTATGTAGGCCTATCGTTCTGTAATGAACAATAATATTATGAAGAAATTAGATACTACGAATGATCTTGACCTATTCGTCTTAAAATCTATTACATACTATGTTACATTTATATAAAGCGATTCTATCGTAGGTGGTACTTGTGTCTTCAACTGTCTTTATCTAATTGGATTCTTGCGAGGACGAACGTGTCCATTGTTACTTAAAACACCCGTTGCTAATTTAATACCTTCTAATTGGCATACTTGTGAGTAGGCCTACCTAAAATCTGTCTGTCTGTGTATGTCTGTCTGTTTGTCTGTCTGTTTGTCTGTCTGTCTGTGTATGTCTGTCTGTCTGTCTGTCTGTTTGTCTGTCTGTTTGTCTGTCTGTAGGCACATAATAGTCTGCCTACATTCCTACACAGTAAGGTCTTCGCCTAAACATGCGCGTGTAGGAAGGCAATGGGACTTTTGATACGTTAACACTTAAGAAATTATATTATCGCTACGAAGCGTGCAGTCTGTAACTAAGCGCTATATCTATATCTGTTCGGGTATGTGCCTATAAGAACGTAGGCCTATATCGATGACTATTAGCTTCGCGCATAATCAGTTCTTCAGCGAGGTAATCATATATCAGTTAGACTCATATCCGCCCAATACAATCATGAGCGTCAGCTTATGAAGGCGAGTGTCTTCTTTGAACGAGGTCGAAATGACATTGTGATTAGGCCTATTATGATGGGCTGGGCAGTTATGCGCTGTTGAAGGAAGAGGAAGTAGGCGGATGGAGGACATGTCGCTAGAAATGCCACCGCAACAATAGTAGTATATGTATGTATGTGTGCATGACTGCATGTATATATGTATGCATGTATATATGTGTGTGTGTATGTATGTATGTATATATGTATGTATGTATTATTATATGTTTATATGTATGAGTGCATGGGCGTCCATCCTATGGGGGGAATGAAGTATAGAAATCTTCATAGCCTTTTCCTGGAGGAAAGAATTTTGTACATTAAACACCTGCTCATTTTTTTCATTTCAGAAATTAATCGATGTGTTTTTGACTTGAAAAAATGCTTTTCTTTGTTTTAAAAATAATAAAATCATATGTGCTGTTCCCAGACCAAGCTGAAAATTAGTCTTCAATTTAATAATTGTGGCGTATATTTACTCAAGCGATTAGACTTGAGGTGATTGTATGCTTGCAGCAAATGTTTCAAGATACTGCTCCCCACTGCCTCCCCTTTAGGAATCTTGCAATCAACCTCTGCAGTCAGAAACATACCCCCAAGCCGCAATTTTTTGGGCTAACGACTGGCTTGAGAAAATTTACGGTGGCTTTTCGGCTAGCCGTAAAATGACGTAAACTACCTTTTCGGCTAGCCGTAAAAAATACGGCTTGAAACATGCAGTTTGTTCAAAACGTGTATCGACTATCGAGTTCCAAAAGCCAATGAATTAGACATTAGGACATCTGCTACAATGCCATAAAAATGAACGATTAATAGTGGCACACAAAAAGTCATTCGAAACAGTACAGTTTCAATAAGTCCGAAGTTGTACAGTAATCTACAGAGTCATAGCTCTTTGAAACCAGTGGGAAAACTTTACAGTCACAACTCTGTGCGTGTTCTAGCTGAATTAGCTGAATATGTTTCCGGCGGCTAGCCGTAAAACATTCTCGGCGGTTTTTCGGCTAAGCCGTAAAATTTCCGGCGGCTAATCGGCTTGGACAAAAATTCGGCGGCTCGGCGGCTATGGCGGCGGCTTGGGGGTATAGTCAGAAACCGACACTGATCAGAGAAGATGAACATTCATGGCAGTCTCTAGTTACAGAAGCACAACGATTTGCAACAGCCCACTGTGTTGATGCAAACTTTCCGGTTCATTGAGCAAGACTGGGTGATACCCAGTGAAAATGACGAGAAGACTGAGAAAAGGACTGCAAATGTGATGCTCGGTAGCACAGATCACTATCGTATTGGTGTTTAGCCTACTATACAACACTGAATCACTGGGTATACGGATAATACGGCTGATTGTCAAATACAGGGCCGTTTCCATAATGGCATATCCCTATTTAGCGGGATCCATGATCCTTTCTGGGCCTCCGTGTAGCCAGTAGGCCTACTTGTCAAACCGTTGCCTTATTGTTTCATTGTTCGTTTTTCTCTTCTGATGGTTACAGAAATAAGAAATGAAATTAAATGAAATGATTGTAAATCTCCAGAACGAATGAATGAATGAATGAATGGTCTGCGGTCAAGTGGCGGATCCATGGCCCGCGTGCGCCGACAGCAACCTGGTAGGAGTAAAGGTGTATGTCTGTATGCATGCATGTATGTATGTATTTATGCAATAATGGGCGCCGCCAGACGTAGGCATATACGCACTTACGCAAGTGCGTACATCGCTGAAAGGCTAAGAAACGAAAAATTGCAAATGAAAAAAGTGAAATATTATTAAGTTACAAACTCATAATAACTTAGGTAACCAGAGCTTCCCAAAAATTACGCAGATTCCAACCTCTCTGAGGGGAGGGGTCTGGGAAGAGGCTGTAAGAAACTTTTCATTTGGGTGTGTATAATGCTGCATTTTTGAGACCATCTTTTGGTTAAAAGAAATTACAATTTACACCAGTTCTTTGGGAAATTATATAATTAAATTAATTTTCATAATTATATCTTGCGAGGCGAGAAACTTCCTCATTCGTGCCTGAACACCCCTTGCAATCCTATTACTATTTACCAAGACCAAAAACCAGACAAAGATAATTAATTATACGAGACGAAGATACAACCGATTTGCCTCTAGTCAACGGGTCGGAATGTTGGCCAATGCGAAAGCAAGACAAGAAAAGAATTATTACAGCAGAAACTAGTTTAATGCGGAAGATCGCAGGATTTCAAGACTTCAGAAAATAAGAAACGCTGGCATTAGAAAGCATTTCGGATCGAAACAACTCTGCTAGACAAAGTCGTTCAACGAAGACTTCGCTGGTTTCGACATAATAGAGAGAATGCCAGTTGACCGAATACCACACACTGCCCTACATGCAAGATTCGAGGGAAAAGACACTAAGGCAGAGCCAGACAACGCCGGATAAACCATATAAATGAGGATAAAACATCACTTTGACACTAAGGGAAACAATGGACTTGACAAATGACCGAGGAAAATACAGATCATCATTTATTCGTACCCATCGCCGCCAAATGGCTGGCGTCAGAAACTGATGATGGTGGTGGTGATGATGATGATCCAATGCAGATACATGTACATGGCGATAGGCTTCTGACAATTTCAATATGATGTGCAAACATAATTATCAAACAATAAAATGGCAAAAATTACAGTGAAATCTGAGACACGGTCAGTTACAAGGTATTTCACACATTTGATCATTTCACATGGTTGACTCTCCCTTCCTCCTTACCCTCCATTCGCTCCTCCTCCCTTTCCTCCATTCGCTCCTCCTCCCTTTCCTCCATTCGCACTTCCTCACTTTCCTCCATTCGCACCTCCTCCCTTTCCTCCATTCGCACCTCCTCTCTTTCCTCCATTCGCACCTCCTCCCTTTCCTCCATTGGCACCTCTTCCTTTTCCTCGATTCCTCGCACCTCCTCCTTTTTCCTCCATTCGCACCTCTTCCTTTTCCTCCATTCGCACCTCTTCCTTTTCCTCCATTCGCACCTCCTCCTTTTCCTCCATTCGCACCTCCTCCTTTTCCTCCATTCGCACCTCCTCCTTTTCCTCCATTCGCACCTCCTCCCTTTCATCCTTTCGCACCTCCTCCTTTTCCTCCACCTCCTCCCTTTCCTCCATTCGCACCTCTTCCTTTTCCTCCATTCGCACCTCTTCCTTTTCCTCCATTCGCACCTCCTCCCTTTCCTCCATTCGCACCTCCTCCTTTTCCTCCATTCGCACCTCCTCCTTTTCCTCCATTCGCACCTCCTCCTTTTCCTCCATTCGCACCTCCTCCCTTTCCTCCTTTCGCACCTCTTCCTTTTCCTCCATTCGCACCTCTTCCTTTTCCTCCATTCGCACCTCCTCCTCTTCCTCCATTCGCACCTCTTCCTTTTCCTCCATTCGCACCTCCTCCCTTTCCTCCATTCGCACCTCTTCCTTTTCCTCCATTCGCACCTCTTCCTTTTCCTCCATTCGCACCTCCTTCTTTTCCTCCATTCGCACCTCCTCCCTTTCCTCCATTCGCACCTCTTCCTTTTTCTCCATTCGCACCTCTTCCTTTTTCCTCCATTCGCACCTCCTCCTTTTCCTCCATTCGCACCTCCTCCTTTTCCTCCATTCGAACCTCCTCCCTTTCCTCCATTCGCACCTCCTCCTTTTCCTCCATTTCGCACCTCCTCCCTTTCCTCCATTCGCACCTCTTCCTTTTCCTCCATTCGCACCTCTTCCTTTTCCTCTCCATTCGCACCTCTTCCTTTTCCTCTATTCGCACCTCCTCCTTTTCCTCCATTCGCACCTCCTCCTTTTCCTCCATTCGCACCTCCTCCCTTTCCTCCATTCGCACCTCCTCCTCTTTTCTCCATTCGCACCTCCTCCCTTTCCTCCATTCGCAACTCTTCCTTTTCCTCCATTCGCACCTTCTCCCTTTCCTCCTTTCGCACCTCCTCCCTTTCCTCCATTCGCACCTCTTCCTTTTCCTCCATTCGCACCTCCTCCCTTTCCTCCATTCGAACCTCCGCCCTTTCCTTCATTAGCACCTCTTCCTTTTCCTCCATTCGCACCTCCTCCCTTTCCTCCATTCGAACCTCCGCCCTTTCCTTCATTAGCACCTCCTCCCTTTCCTCCATTTTTGGCTCTCTTCCTCCCTTTCCTCCAATTCGCTCTTTTCCTCCCTTACCTCTATTTCGTTCTCTTCCTCCCAACCCTCCATTTCGCTCTCTTCCTCTCTTACCCCCACTTCGCTCTCTTCCTCCCTATCCTCCATTTCGCTTCTCTATCTCCCTCCCCTCCATTTCGCTCATTTCCTCCCTTTCCTCCATTCGCTCCTCCTTCCTTTCCTCCATTTCACTCTCTTCCTCCCTTTCTCCCATTTCGTTCTCTTCCTCCCTTTCTGTCCATTTCGCTCTCTTCCTTCCTTCCCTCCATTTCGCTCTCTTCCTCCCTACCCGCCATTCGCTCGTTCTCTCCCTTCCTCAATTTCGCTCTTCCTCCCTTTTCTTCATTTGCTCTCTTCCTCCCTTTCCTCCATTTCGTTCTCTTCCTCCCTGCCCTCCATTTCGCTATCTTCCTCCCTTTTCCTCCATTTCGCTCTCTTCCTCCATTTCCTCCATTCGCTCTCTTCCTCCCTATCCTCCAATTCGTTCTCTTCCTCCCTTTCCTCCATTCGCTTTCTTCTTCCATACCCTCCATTTCGCTCTCATCCTCCCTTTCCACCATTTCGCTCTCTTCCTCCCTTTCCTCCATTCGCTCTCTTCTTCCCTTTCCTCCATTTCGGTCTCTTCCTGCCTTTCCTCCAATCGCTCTGTTCCTCCCTTTCCTCCATTTCGGTCTCTTCCTCCCTTTCCTCCATTTCGCTCTCTTCCATCCTTTCCTCCAATTCGCTCTTTTCCTCCCTGCCCTCCATTTCGCTCTCTTCCTCCCTTTCCTCCATTCGCTCCTCCTCCCTTTTCTCCATTTCGCTCTCTTCCTTCCTTTCCTCCATTTCGCCCTCTTCCTCCCTTTCCTCCATTTCGCCCTCTTCCTCCCTTTCCTCCATTTCGCCCTCTTCCTCCCTTTCCTCCATTTCGCTCTCTTTCTCCCTTTCCTCCATTTCGCTCTCTTCCTCCCTTTCCTCCATTTCGCCCTCTTCCTCCCTTTCCTCCATTTCGCTCTCTTTCTCCCTTTCCTCCATTTCGCTCTCTTTCTCCCTTTCTTCCATTTCGCTTTCTTTCTCCCTTTCCTCCATTTCGCCCTCTTCCTCTCTTTCCTCCATTTCGCTCTCTTCCTCCCTTTCCTCCATTTCGCTCTCTTCCTCCCTTTCCTCCATTTCGCCCTCTTCCTCCCTTTCCTCCATTTCGCTCTCTTTCTCCCTTTCCTCCATTTCGGTCGCTTCCTCCCTTTCCTCCATTTCGCTCTCTTCCATCCCTTTCCTCCATTTCGCTCTTTTCCTCCCTGCCCTCCATTTCGCTCTCTTCCTCCCTTTCCTCCATCTCGCTCCTCCTACCTTTTCTCCATTTCGCTCTCTTCCTTCCTTTCCTCCATTTCGCCCTCTTCCTCCCTTTCCTCCATTTCGCCCTCCTCCTTCCCTTTTCTCCATTTCGCCCTCTTCCTCCCTTTCCTCCATTTCGCTCTCTTTCTCCCTTTCCTCCATTTCGCTCTCTTCCTCCCTTTCCTTCATTTCGCCCTCTTCCTACCTTTCCTCCATTTCGCTCTCTTTCTCCCTTTCCTCCATTTCGCTCTCTTTCTCCCTTTCCTCCATTTCGCTCTCTTCCTCCCTTTCCTCCATTTCGCTCTCTTCCTCCCTTTCCTCCATTTCGCTCTTTTTCTCCCTTTCCTCCATTTCGCCCTCTTCCTACCTTTCCTCCATTTCGCCCTCTTTCTCCCTTTCCTCCATTTCGCCCTCTTCCTCTCTTTCCTCCATTTCGCCCTCTTCCTCCCTTTCCTCCATTTCGCTCTCTTCCATCCTTTTCCTCCAATTCGCTCTCTTCCTCCCTTTCCTCCATTTCGCCCTCTTCCTCCATTTCCTCCATTTCGCTCTCTTCCTCCCTTTCCTCCATTTCGCTCTCTTTCTCCCTTTCCTCCATTTCGCCCTCTACCTCCCTTTCCTCCATTTCGCTCTCTTCCTCCCTTCCCTCCATTTCGCCCTCTACCTCCCTTTCCTCTATTCGTATTAAGCTATTGTGGGTCTGTGATCGAAATTTCAGAAGTGCCACGAAATTTCCAGAGTCATGAGTTATAACGTCCGCGAAGGAAAATGTTTGCCGATCTCACAATAACAAAGTCTGCACAATAGAAATTCAACGAATAATAGTATTCTACAAAGTCAATAAATATTCTTAACGGTTTGTAGTTTTTGAGAGCTGTTAAAATCTTTACGCAGTTGCCACATTGAATGTCAGAAATACATCATGGCAGTTGCGTAATAGCATAATGCTAGTTACGCGCCTGATGTTTGGCATAGCCTGGATATTATTTAGAGCCTACTATTATAATTATATAATATATAATACTATCATATTATAATGAGTATAATATACTGTTAATATGACATTTGTACAAATATTATATTTGCACACCTAAATGGCTTTTCTCGAGTGTTATCTTACAGATTTCAAAATATCAATTTTCAAAATGTTTTTTTTCCTTGAACATTTAGTAAAACTACGTCATTACCACATGGTTTCACGATTCGGTTGTTGAATCCTTCTTGCTTGGTTTGTGTACCATTTGTTAACAATTTCTGCTAATTGTGTCTGGTCAGCAATATGTTTATACCTTAAGGCTTATGGGATTCTTGGAGATTGAACGTATCTTCTAGCTTTTATATAAATTTCGATAAATGTCTGGTTTACTAGTATTGTCTGCAGTCATAATCAAACACGACTACCATTAGGCCTACAGTGTGGAAATTCAAAAAAGTTCGGACGATCGTTTTTCGTAACCCCCACATACTTTCGTCCGCGGGCCCCGGCCTACGCATGGTCGCATGCTGAATGTGCGTACACAATTAAAATCCTAGCGGCGGCGCTGTATGCAATAGTATGCATGTTTGTATTTATGTATGTATGCATTATGCATGTTTGTGTATATACAATGTGTGTATGTATGCATGTAAGTTCTTATGTATGTAATGTAGGCCTAATGGCC
Source organism: Aporrectodea caliginosa (assembly GCA_020284085.1). NCBI lineage: Eukaryota > Metazoa > Annelida > Clitellata > Crassiclitellata > Lumbricidae > Aporrectodea > Aporrectodea caliginosa. The sequence continues at coordinate 497,564 of JACEVL010000260.1, read as the reverse complement.
TATGCATGAGTCAACTTCCACCAGGGAAGAACCCTGGGCGGTGGTATTGTTGTTTGTCGTCGACGCTACCGTTAAAATTCATATAAAATACTGTAGCCTAAGTTCATCAGCAAATAAATGATGCTGTAATAACTGGACAAGTCCCCACTGACGGACTTTTGCACACACGTAGAGTCGTAGACTCGTAGAGGACAGTCAACAGAGTCCCACCCAGAGTTGTCAGTTGACACGATGGCTTTTGATTGCTTGATTTTCCGCCAGCAGGGTTTGCGATTTGCTGTGTGAAGCAGAGAGATAGGGCCTAAGCCTAACCGATTCAAAATATCCGCGAGGTACAGATAGAAATGTAGGGCAAAAATGTCTGAAGTGAAAATCTGAAGCAGGCGAGAAACTTCTGTTGATTTGCAAATCCACTTCCTTTTCTCAAACTGTCAATCTGCATGGCTGCCATCACGTCCTACTATTCATTTTACAGACGCCATCTGGCGAATGAAAAGCCGATTTTCGTAAGTATGTAGCATTCTACCAATCAAATTACAAGATGAATAGCTATTTGATGAGACTCGCTTGAAGTGGCGCTATATCAATGAGCAGTTATCATTACCATGTGTGATTGTGTGTGTATAATATATATTAGACTGTTTATAACAAATCAAGTATACGGTTGACATCACGTCAGTCTAATCCAGTGGGTGATTCTAGTTAACGATAACGGTAACGAAAATGTTCGCTAACGATAATAAAATGATTTCATTCACGATAACTATAACTAACGAAAAATATCGTTAGCTATAACTATAACAAAAATAACACTAACGGAAACTAGTCGCTATTTTCATTACAAAAATTACTAAAAATAAACATGAAAAATAGGGTCTACAATATCGACAAACACGAGAACGTGAAAATGCGCTAAAACTAATAGCCTAGGCTAGTATTGTTATGTTATGTTATGTTACTAGTGACGCAGTTTATTAACTTTAGTTATTTATAAACGTTTCTAGACCAATAGTGATAGGGGAGGGGGACGTTTAAGGTAATGGCAACATTCTGGCACGAAGAGCAGTAGATCAGCATGGAATCGGGATCACTTGCCGCTACCCTCCTAAAAGTCTACTCACCCTTCATTCGCCAGATGGCGTTGGTAAAATGAGCAGGAGGACGTGATGGGCGCTTTGCATGGGTACCAAACATTTAAATTCGACTCCTGTAATAACTTGTGATCATCTGTTCATACTATGAATTGTAATCACACAGCGGTGTGTTAGTTTGAAATAATAAACGAAGATGATTATTATCGTTTAATGCCTTGTGTATTAGGAATCGGCGCTATAGAAGTTATTAAGTACCCGGTAAGCTAATTTATATACCTGTTAATTTGGCGAGCTTTGGAAAAGCTGTTTGAGGTTAGAAGTTTTAACTAATAGGCCTACGATTAGGACCTACCTGACTCGGCGGTACTTTTTAAACATTTGCGTTTAAACGTGTACGGATTAATTTCGTCGAGATATATAATGTAATTAGCAACTTCTATTGCGCCGGTGTCTAATGCACAAGGCATCAACCGATGGCACACCAAAACCAAGCCGTAATCAGGTCAACATCCAAAAGATCAGTCCGTAAGAGACAGAGAGACAGCCTACGGTGGATAAGCAATTTGAAAGAGGTAAGTTTTCAGCCGCGAACGAAAAGACCCAAGCGACTGAGCACAGCGTACGGACGAGAGTTCCAAAAAGTAGGTCCAGATACTGAAAAAGCTCGTTTGCCAAGAACAGTTCTTGATTTTGGCATGACCAGACAAAGATGATCAGATGACCTCATTGAATAATGATAAGTCTGGGGAATAAGAACTGATTTTAAATAAGGAGGAGCGAAGTTCCTCTGAAGCTGAAAACATTTACATAGTGGAGGCTACGTTTTTGTCTCGGTCCCCACTGTGTCGGTCTCAGTCCCCACTGTGTCGGTCTCGGTCCCCACTGTCTCTCAGTCCCCACTGTCTCGGTCTCGGTCTCGGTCCAGGTCTCGAAGTTTTAAGTCTCGCATACAAGTTTGCCTAAAAGAAGCATGGCGTTCAGTTACGGTTATAGCGTTTATTTAACGACGCCGTCATATCGACGATGCATGATATGGCGTATATATAGGCGTTCAGTTAGGTAAAAACTTTCATTTTATACACGACAGACCACTGTACAGGAAGCAATCTCAAATCAAGAAAACACCGGAATCTTCTAATGAACTAAATAATTAATCAAAAAAACGACTACTTATGTACAAAAGCAACGCTGATCTATTATGAACCATAATTTAGCATTTTCAATTTGACAATGCCTCAACAATAACGTTCACAAACAAATACTCTTCAACAATTTACCCGTACGCTTTCCACTATATATTCACAAGTTAAATATAATTATGCTCTCATATTACCCGTACAACTTCCAGTCTTCTTACGCAGTTCATATGATATAGAGCACTCAACACACAGAAAATGCCACAAGTCATAGGTAGTCATCCTCACTATTATACAAAATATACAAACTGTAGAATCGGGTTGTTTAAAGGCACTGTTAACAAGTAAACTTGGTTCAGGTATATGTCCTTGAAATGGCAGAAATAAGTCGATTTGGGACATTTTCGAAAAATGGCAGTTCTATGTTACTTCAAAATCGCTTAACTTTGGCTTCGCGATCATCTAGCGCTATAACATATTAGCTTTGTGCAATTTTATTTGATCAGGCTATATCCGTTTTCTCCGAGGGTCTTGTTGATCAAATCGACGACGCTGTCGGCCGGATATCCGGTCTCGTAATCGGCAAACAGGTGGCACTCGTTTCCATCTGGAGATGACTGACTTCCCATGGTAGATGAGCCACGCTTTCGAGAGACGAAGCCAAATATCCTGCAAGATTTGTTTTAAATCGTCATCATCTTGATCATCGTCATCATGAACATCACAGTCATCGTCGTCATTATTTCATCATCATCATCATCATCATCATCATCATCATCATCATCATCATCATCATCATCATCATCATCATCATCATCATCATCATCATCATCATCATCATCATCATCATCATCATCATCATCATCATCATCATCATCATCATCATCATCATCATCATCATCATCATCATCATCATCATCATCATCATCATCATTTCATCATCATCATCATCATCATCATCATCATCATCATCATCATCATCATCATCATTCATCATCATCATCATCATCATCATCATCATCATCATCATCATCATCATCATCATCATCATCATCATCATCATTATTTTATCATCATTATCATCATCATCATCATCATTGCTCATCATCATCATTTAATCATCATCATTACATTTGGATCATCATCATCATTATCATTTTTATCATCATCATCATCATCATCATCATCGATGTTCATCATCATCATTATCATGACTGTCATCATCATCATCATCATTTATCATTGATCATCATTATCATCATCATCATATCATCATCATCATTATCATCATCATCATCATCATCATCATCATCATCATCATCATATTCTCATTGATCATCATCATCACGAGTGATCTGTAATTTGATCCATCTGAAACTCGACCACAACCATTTCATCATCATTGTCCTCGTCTTCATCTTCATCACTAAATGCTGATCACCAGTATTCATCATCACACACTAACCCCACAGGGCCCGCAACCACCTCCAACATCATCGCCACTATCACCAAACAAGCATTATCATGATCCTTGCTTTTGATCATAAGATTATTTCAAAGTAATATTCATTTTTGCTATTTATAAAATAATATTATTATATAAATAGCTTTATTTGGATAGTAGTCTAATTATTATTTTTTCTTGCAATCGATGTTCTGGTTCTTCTCTTCATGACTGTTGTTAATGTAGTCTATAGATTTTCATAATTTACCTTTGGTCAGTATAAATCAATATGTTTCAAATTTTTAAAGAGCATCTCAATATCGGTGACCGATTTCTGGGTCTTATTCTGATTGATTTATATATGGACGAGTGATCGATGAATCGATTGATTGATCTGAATTATCGACCTCCTGTCTGTATTCTTCTTGCTCCCATCCACGTCTTCTGTCCACCTAAACAATGCAAAATGTAAATCTTTGCGATAAATTTCTGCGAAAGCCACTTACGAAAAATTGATACAGAAGATTACAGCGATAACAATAAATTATCTGTATAAGTAATAGTGATTAACTCATATATAAATATATCATATATCATATATATAATATAAATATAATATATATATTATATATATATATATATATATATATATATATATATATTGATCGCGTATTAAATGTGTATACACTGTGCGAGTGTGTGTAGCCTACCGGTATGTACATTTGCACACGCATGTATCAATGTGCCTGAAATTTGAAATATAGTCGCAATATAAATTATGGATTGTCGGTATTTGCGCGTCTGCGAGGGACCCGTCATTGGAGACCTTCTCAAATCGTCTACGATTCATTTGGTTAGAGACCGACTGGTCGTTCTGTGAGAACTTGGGCATCGTTTGAGATAGCGATGGCGCCAATGAAGGGTTCTCAGAATGTGCTACAGTATTGCATTAACACATGGCTACACATGTGGAGTGGACTCACTTGAAAATATCTGGATACATGCTTAAACCTATATCTTTGTCTTTATCACCACACAAATTCTTTCCGTTAAATAATGTAAGTCTACCTTATAAATTAATGCAGTCGCTGGGACGTGTTGATACAAGTTTATCTAAACGATTAGATAAGTGTGGGATGGGCTCTACAAGTGTGCGTGAGTCCACCGTTGGGGACCTTTCCACTAACCAGAACATTTTTCTACAGTTTAACTTCCTGTATTCTTAAGGAACTTGAACACCATCAGGTTAGCGTATAGGCAACGCTTTTGTGAGGCACTTAACGGTGTAATATTAATGTCTGGATATATGCATACACCTTAAGAGTATATATCTTGAAGAAGGGCTTTATAAATTAGCAATAACAATTACAAATGCATGCATACAAATTGAAAGATCAACCTGCGTATACGCTTTTTATTGTATCCCATCTAACTTCAGAGGTCACCTGAAGTTGTTGATTCGCCGGAGAAAGGAAGTTGTTCAAAGGTCAATGACTCTTCTCAGTTATAAATTCAACTAATGAAACTATCAAACTGGATTAAACCATGGCAGCCCAGCACCTCGAGCCAGTAATTTCTAGTTTCCTTACATAAGATTTTAGAGACTGTTAGGACGTATAGTCAGCCATTTATGGCTAATGATTTCGATGACTGGATGCAAAGCATACCGTCTTTCTCCTCTGTCAATTCCGCAATACGAGATGCAGCTCAGAGGATAATGGCGACGAAAGAACAGCCTGAAAAACGTCCAGAAAATCAATTGTTACGCTTTTGTTGTTGTTATAATCATAAGCATTTTTTTATGGTTACTGTCGATGATATTGTCAGTTCAATCATCATCGTTATTATCAAATGGCTGTGAAAAATTAAGCTACTCTGAGCCATCTTTATCATCATCTCCACCATCATCACCATCTTCAACGCCATTGTCATCTCCATCATCATCACCGTCATCAACATTATCAACTCCAGCATCATCTCCATCATCATCATTACCATCATCTCCATCATCATCTCCATCATCACAATCATCATCTTCATCATCATCTCCATCATCATCACCAACATGTTGGCAACATCACCTCCATAATCATCACCTCCATCATCATTACCATCATCTCAATCATCATCTCCATCATCACTTCATCATCATCATCACCTCCATCATCGTCTCCATCATCACCTCCAGCATCATCATCATCACCTCCATCATCACCTCCATCATCATCTCCATCATCATCTTTCTCTTCCTGCAGCTTCTCGCAAATCAGGGTACAGTATAAGAAAGCAACAAACCCAGATGGACCAACCATAAGAAGACTTATTGCAAGACCTTAGACATTGCGTTACGCAATACACAATAACATTGATTTGAGCAACGCCATTAGGCTATATACAATACAATACAAATGAAAATTCATAGCGCGCTTTAACAAGACAAGTCTTGCACGAGAGCGCGTTTCGCTACATTCTTAGTCATAGTGCAAGGTAAACAGATAAGTCTTTAATTTTGTTTTTGAAATACCCTCTCGTCGACGATCGGAGTCCTCTAGTATTATAGAGATTGACTTACTTTCTCTTTGTGTCGGTGAGAACAATGCCTTGTGAGGACAGGATGAAATTGACAACGGTCGTCGTTACTGGCGAAGTCTTCTGAGCTTCTATGTGGGAAACGGCCTTCTCCAGACCCTCTGGACCCGTCAGAGTCTCCAGGTCCACCGCTCCGATGTAGATCAGCATGGAACCTGTCCGCAGAAAAGTTCTACGGTTGAAGCAGAATGTCTCTGATGGTCTCCACACAGCGCTTACATCACATCCAGAGCGCTTCTGAGTTGTTTACCTTTTCGTGGCGCAATATAAATTTGCAATTGTAACTACACTCTGACAAAGATATCACCACGTGACTCGATGTTCTACAGTAACCGAATCGCGTGATGTGTCACGAGATCACGCCACCTTTTATAGCACACTACACGGAATTTGTTGTTTCCTTTTTCAAAAGTTGATTGCGAGATAGTGTTCTACATATATTTTCAAAGGTACATTCTAGATATAAATGTGATGTGGTTGGAGACGACACTGAGTTCTAAAGCGTCAATGTTGTCTTCTTCTGCATAGTTTTAAATCACGAAAATTGTTGTAGTTTCTGTTGTTAGGACATAATGTAAGGCTCAATAACCTAGGACTATGCATAAAAATCCAGGTCCACTCACCCAGTCTTCAACCAACTCGCCCTCGAATAAATGAATGTAATGTCGAACATCCAAAACATGTCAATGGTTCGTACTTAACTCATTGGCTGGCTCACTGATCGGGTGACTGACTGACTGACCGACCGACTGACTGACTTAGTTGATTCAACGACTAACTGTTCGGAAATGTGACTGACTTAATGAAGGAAGGAAGGAAGGAAGGAAGGAAGGAAGGAAGGAAGGAAGGAAGGAAGGAAGGAAGGAAGGAAGGAAGGAAGGAAGGAAGGAAGGAAGGAAGGAAGGAAGGAAGGAAGGAAGGAAGGAAGGAAGGAAGGAAGGAAGGAAGGAAGGAAGGAAGGAAGGAAGGAAGGAAGGAAGGAACGAACGAACGAACGAACGAAGGAAGGAAGGAAGGAAGGAAGGAATACAAATGGACGACTTTTATACTTATTTCGTCCTGAGCTTTAGATGGGTTTGTGCTTGAGGAACTGCGCGAAAGTGATCCTGTGCCACTTCCAGCGGAACTCGTTTCTGCAGAAAGAAAAAACCAAGGCAAGGTGAGCAGATAAGGCAATGAAAGGAAAGGTTTTGTCATTTCTTATTAACACACGTCTGACTCGACGCAGCGCTCGTGAATAAGCTGGTGCCCTGTGTTTGGCTTTCAAGTGACAGTAGTAGTAGTTTCAGTTTAATGACACTGTGTCATAACAAAGATGATTAGAGTCGCCCTCCTCCTTTGTCCAGGCTTGGGACTGGCACTGCCAGAAAGCGAGCAGTGGCGGAGTTTAAGTCACCTTTCAAGTGGCGATTAAGAAGCTTGGAGATTACTAATATTACGATTCATGAGTCTAATTATAGCAATAGCTACTACAGTTCTAAGGCAGACGATCATTAGAACTGAAGAACGACGGCTGAACAAGAACAATGCCGACAAACAGTTGCCATTATTATCATGATAATGATAAACTCATTGGTCATTACCACCATCGTCACGTGGTAGTCATTATTATAATAATGTCTCAACGGACTGTTATTCTGAATGTTGACCTGATTACGGTTTGGCTTTGGTACGCCATCGGCTGATGCTTTGGTCATTATACACCGATGCTATAGAAGCGCCTCTGAGTATGACTCTTGAAGAGGCGCTATATAAATTCTCAGAATCAATGAAAAAAGTTACAAATTAATAATAATTTTTATTGTTATTGCTATAATCCTCAAGTGATTACTATTTTGAGATTAGGGTTTAACTGGAAATGACAACCTATTTACGCCTCGTGCGTTATGATCAAGGCGCCATAGAAGTCATTATAAATAAATACATATATATATCTTCGTTTATATATATATATATACATTATTAGATTAATCGGTGTATACCTGTACTGGTCGGAAGTAGGAGTCTGTGTGGTAGTGAAAGTGGGGTAAGCGCATGTTGAAAGACAAAGGACGTCAGACTCGCTGTAAATAAATGAAACTGGAATTATTGAATTTACAGACAGAGAAATAAATAAATGAACCTAATTATTATTATTGAATTCACAGAAGGACGGACGGAAGAACGAATTGAAGGACTGACGGACGCACGGACGATAGGATGGATGGACAAACTGATGGACTGAAGGATGGACGGGTGATACTGCACGGAGAACGCGAGGAAGGAAATGAGGAACAAATATGAGAATGACCTAATGAATGAAGAGCTAATGAATAAATGAATGAGCGAAAATAAATTAATGACCGAATGAAGTGAATGAATTAATTGAACCAAATAAACGGAATGGCAAGAAAGTCACGGATGAATGGCGAAGCGAACGAGCTTATTTAACGGATGAATAAACGAACTAGGGATGGAATTGCCAAAAAAACGAAAACGCTCGGCCTATTTATGCGTGCCGGCCATTCCCAGATACTAGTATGACAAGAAGGCTCCAGCACATATCCGACCGAGTATATTGACCGAATTGAAGGACTGACGGACGCACGGACGATAGGATGGATGGACAAACTGATGGACTGAAGGATGGACGGGTGATACTGCACGGAGAACGCGAGGAAGGAAATGAGGAACAAATATGAGAATGACCTAATGAATGAAGAGCTAATGAATAAATGAATGAGCGAAAATAAATTAATGACCGAATGAAGTGAATGAAAAATTGAACCAAATAACATGCGGAATGGCTCCCTGTCTGCCAGCGCATCGAGTACACGGATGAATGGTTTTGCGCTGTCTCCAGGGCCTAGACACGCTGTTTGATTTCGCCCAGGGCGTCGCCTCCTATTTCTTATGGTTCCTTTTGCTCGTACTGCAGCAATGCAGAACCGAGCTTTTTCTGTGGCAGGCCCAATGATTTGGAATACTGCGTCACACCCTGGGATGCCTGAACTTTCCTTACTAAACTAAAACTGTTCTTTTTGGGCGCGTTGGAGTCGCGCCTCTGAGTAGTTTCCTTGAAGGGGCGCTATATAAATTCCCGACTGAATGAATATCGGCTGCTCACAGAACACGAATTTTCTGGCGAAATACGTAATTATTGTTAGCCTATTCGTCTAGATCTCTAAGGGCAGAGAAAATCAGGTGGATCAAGATAAAAATGAAGTTTAATTGGCGAATATGAGCAGCAGAAAGAGAACAATGACCTGCAACAATATGTGTAGCCTGTAAGGGGTCTACATAAAAAATTATTTATATTTTTCATACACAGTGTTACAGAGTGTTACATACTCACCGAAAACTGGTTCGTTACTTCTTCCCTTTAGTCGGATTCCACTTGGTTTAGACTCAATGAGAAAATGACGAACAAACTCCTCAGACATGTCTCCTGATAAAAAAGACAAAGATCAACATTTAGAATAGGAGATCTTTCCTAGAGTCGATATTGAAATAGGGTCTATACTCAAAATTACTGACGACCATGATCTAGTTAAGAACTTAAGATGATAACGACCACGACAATTAGAAGAACAATAGCTAAATATTTACAATTGCAATAATATGAACATTAGTAATTGACTATTGTATTTTAAGGTGATTGAATGGACACCATACTTGCGTGAAATTTAAAGAGCTAAAGAGATGTCATGGTTTGCGACACGGAAAATACAAAATTCTTCCCAAAATCTAAGAGAAAAACAGTGGATATCTGACCAAGTCCTCTGCGACCTATTGTGGAACGAGTTGCTGACCACATTCGGCTAAAGCTCTTTGTGGAAGTTTGGAAAAGTGGAGCAGAAGGATAATGAACTTAATAGGTCCAAATTGTCACATTACAGTGGATGATATTCACTAAACCTGTTTTCTGCTGAATTTGGACAGGAATTTCAGCCACTTTGACGGCAAGAGCGAAGTCACCGGCATAGGACGTACTGTTCCGAATGATGAAGGAACCTGGAGGTTTGTCTTTCAAGAAGTTCACCACTACATAAGACAATAATGATCAATCAATACGGTGTTATTGCTATTCTAATTATTTAATTAAACAGTCTATCGGTCAGTGCCTTGGTCTGCATGGCTGTGTCTCTGTCTATCTTCGTATGCCCTATTAAAGAGAAAGATGCAAGACCACGACTGTGGTGAATAGATAATAGCACAAAATTATTTCGCACTCATCGCCGCCAAAAAGCTGGCGTTAGAAATGAAGATGATGATGACGACGACGATGATGGTGATGACTGTGAAGGACATGACTGTTAAACTCAACTTGGGAAAAGTGAAAAGACTTAACGGGTTTATTGTGCGACGCCAAAAAATCGATTCGTCTCAAGGGAAAGGTGTAGGCCTACAAGACAATGATAAGACCAGTGATGATGCATGGAGCAGAGGCCTGGATAGTGACGAAAAGAACTAGCTTTACTGGGGAGAACATAAATGAGAATGCTGCGGTGGATACTGGTCAGTTATGAAGAACTGTTTAGAGTGTTTATGATCTAACCGTCGTCTCTCGATATTTCTGGTTTGTACCATTCTTTGTAGGCGTCTCTGACACACTGCATGACATAGTGAGGAGATACGTCCACACCGTCTACAACTGTAACGATACACAACAAAGGTCAGACGAGGGAATACAGAATTTTAAAGTTACGGTAATGTAGAGCAACGACAGTAAGGCAAGACAATTTCAGATAAACGTAAAGACAGGGAAGGCATTGCATTGATAGTGACAGTTTAATGTAAAGAATTGCAGAGTGCATGTCTTATGCTCTAACCGTCGTCTCTCGATATTTCTGGTTTGTACCATTCTTTGTAGGCGTCTCTGACACATTGCATAACATAGTGAGGCGATACATCCACACCGTCTACAACTTTAACGATACACAACAAAGGTCAGACGAGGGAAGATAGGAATAAATGGCTGGGATCTGACATTGGCCCAGCATTGGTCGTACGTATGTAACTTGACAATGATGTATACATCGCAGATATCAAAATAATATAATATTTAAGTATAAACAAATTATGTACAATTCCAAGTGTCCCTGGACACAGTTTACTTAAACAAAACTGGACTTAAGTTAACATATTTTTGTCATTGAAGAAAAGTAAAGAAAGAGAAGACACATGCAAGAAATATTATACTTGTAATATAAGTCCTACACCCCAGAGATGGGTAACTAATCGATTAGACTCCAATTGATTAGCTAATCGATTACACAAACAGCTAATTGTCCTAATTATAATCGATTTGCTCCAAGATTTTGCCAATTCTAACTTTAATCAATTAGCAAATTTCAGTAGCTAATTCTAATTATAATCGATTAGCAATTTAACTAATCGTGTCCATCTCTGCTACACCCTACATTACGTCAGCAGAGTTCGACATAGACCAAAATAGGTTGGGAAAGTTCCTTCTTGACCTATAGCTGCGGGTATCTTCAAGCCTGACCTCTGTTGGAGGAAGCACTGCCGCCGCTGGATCGATCAACGCTCAGACTTGGGGAGCTCTGGCCCGTCACGGATGAACTGAAACTACTCGTCCGTGAAACCTCCCCTCGAAGGTGAGCTACAACCTGGTTCATGCTAAAAGCAATAACGACAAACAAAAACGTCTATCATTCTGTTAAGCTTGAAATCGTTTCTTTTGCAACAGCTAATTGAAATACTACATTTATGCAAACTAAACGCACAATCAATGCTATTATATGTGTACGGTTTGCTTGCACCTGCAACAAAAGCTCATATATTGCATACATCTCGTCCATTTGTATTTATCTTATATTTGCTTATTAAATATGAGGAAATATTGATATAATAATTTGTGTATATATTATGAACACTTTATTATATTTCAAAGTGTATATATAAATATTGCAGGTATCTGTACAGTATCTATACAAATATAGCCAGTCTAATATGTAGTTTGGCCTCTACTTTATATTCTGGAAGTATTATCATTAGTCGACATCGTGTTGTGAGTAATCGCCATCGAAAGCTTCTTCTATTGCTTCAAATATATCTCGATTACAAACTGGAAATCCTTGGGCTTTCAGATCCATTGAATGCCAACTGAGACCATCGTAGAATCTCACGAACGGTACTAATTGGATGATTGGATCACACTGCTAAGCATAGTTAATTGTTTAATTGAATTGCACCACACGTCACAATGCGTTCCGCAACTTTGCGCTTCAATAGCTGACATTGACATTGGTTGTATGCCATCACAAAATTCACCAGTGGCACAGTACTGGTTGCATTTTCTGTCCAGTGTCGAATGACATTCTGTGCTTGCTAGAAAGTCATTGACATCAACATTGACTGAACGTTTCACAAATGGCAACTGGCGTTTAAAAGGTGTTGATTAGTATAATACCGTGTCAGTAGAAAGAATTTTAAAAGTGTCTACGGAGAACGCTTGATTAGTCAATAATGACATCTTAACTGTGACCACCAGGGCCGTTACCGTCAATCTTAGCCTTACCTTATTTTGGTATTAAACGTTGTATCGTAGCGTCTATCATATATTATCATATCATATTATTACTAATATTACATCATAGATCATAATCACATATCATAGCACACATCTTAGTACATATCGTATCTTGCATCATCTCATATAATATATATCATATATCATAGCACATCACATCATATCATATCTTAAATTATATTATTACATTAATATGGGTCTTAAACTTCAGCCTACCTCACTGCCGCTGGCGGTGGACTTCCAAAAACCGAGTCACTGTTCTGTGAGTAAAACGGTGCTCTTTGCATGGCATCATTCGGACTCTGCACTTGAGCTTGCACACTTCCTGACCGAATGTTCTCCATCCTTGTAGCTCCAACCGGTTGCTGTTGTTGCTGAACCGGTCCCGCGGGCACTTGTCGTCGAATTGTATTGGAGTCCGGTGCTGTGAGCCCGTATCTGTCAATCATCTGGCCCTGACCCCCAGCACCATCCACCCTCTGGCCCACCTGCTGTTGGGTGATTCGAGAATCCTGCGCTACGTTGTTTACCACTCTGCTGGACACGTTCTCCACCCGATGTTCAGGAACTGCGCCTCTCGAAGGAACTGATTGAGGTGGCGCCGTGGTAGAATCTATGTAGCTTTGGGGAACTAAGACCTGGCGTCCGTCATTTGAGTAGTGAAGAACGCATTTATGGTTTCCCTCGCTATTCCTTGGTGGCTCGTTCCCGCTAAGGACTGAACTCTGATAATCGAAACCGTTGGATCCGATGGCCGACTCACTGCCAATCACCTTACGGCCCTGGAACTCTTGCCCAGAGCTTCCTATGTGGTTCGGAAAAGTATTGGAATTGGCTGACTTTCCGGAAGGCTGTGTTCGATCTGCCTGGACAGTTGTTGCATACTTAACCGTGTCCTGTTCTGCGTTCCAAGGCCTGCTGCAATCTCCTGCAAATTGCTGATTAGGTGTGTGCTGTTGCTCCGTGTATCGTGATATGTTCACTGTTTCATGCCTTGCAGCGTTGTTTGGAAGTGTATGATAGTTCAACGGTGTCGGTTGTAGAACAAACAACTCCTGGTCTCGCAAGCCTGACGGTTTACCTAGATTTGGGTTGAACACTCCTCCATTTGTCGTTTGGGTTTCTTTTCGTTGGTATGAAGGTTCTGCTAGCATACGATTTGGTTGGTATGTCTCGACGTGCAGCTGGTTGAACATTCGAGTTTCTGTTGGAAGATCAACGCCTGTTGTTGTTCTGATCGTCTGATAGATTGGAAGATTACCGTTCATTGGCTGTCGAGAATTTAGAACTGGATTGGCTATGCTACTCGCTGGAACCTGGTTCCCTGTTAGACGCAGCATTTGCCTTTGCGCTTCTGTGATGTTGATCGGATGTTGGTATGAGACGTCAGAACTGCTTTTCACTGCACTCGTGTAAACGAACGGCTCTTGAATACCTACAAATGGTCTTCTTTGATCCTGAAGTGGCAGCTGGCTTTCTATCGGTCGGCGTTCAATCTTAAGCTGTTCCCCCAACGCCATAAGGTCCTCAATTTCCTCCTCCAGGGTCTTCGATCTGTTAGGGTTGGGAGCGTTGTGAGACACACCCGAAGTGACCACAGTCTGTGCAAATGTGGGACGCTGTGGAGATGTTGTGAAGTACTGCTGTGAAGGCGCCGCTGGCGACCATGGCTGTGTGTGAACTGTTCCTGGAATTTCGAATTGATACGCTACTGTAGCAGGAGGTCTACTTTGTGCATTGAATCTTTCTAAAATACAAACACGAAGATCAGAGATAGACACGATTAGTTAGAATTAGTTACTGCAATTTGTTAATCGATTAGAATTGGAATTAGCTGTTTGCCCAATCGATTAGAATCTAATCGATTAGTTACCCATCTCTGATGCAAATAGTCCTGTATTTCGTCCATAGCTCACAGCATCGATTAAGGAAATTATAGATTATTTAAGTGGTCCTTGTGCTGCTATTTTTGTTTTAGCAAAATACTGTTAAATAAGATTATTTAAACATTATAATAGCCTACAATACAATTGTATTTGATATGCCATCCTTCCAAAGTTCATAAGTGCACGCGATCAAAAGACATAGGATCGATGGCGCTAAGCAACTCTGAGTGAAAGACTTGCTCAAGGTCCCTACACAGTAACTGCTTCGGGTGAGGGTCGAACCCGTACTCTCCGCGTTACAGGCCGAGCTCTCTAACCAATCGACCACCGTGCCACACAATACTATAATTGACTCCCTGATGCATGCCTCCAACAACAATTGTCAGTTTAGAATAGATACTGTATCCCATATAATGAGCTCAATTACAGTTGCATACATTTATCATATATAGAGACGTTTAAGAGTAATTCGAAGCGCAATATAAATTCAAGATGCACACATTGTCTACTTACACAGGTCTGTTTTCTTATGGCAATTGAATTACACTGTCATTGAAAACAACTTTATTAGAGCAGCTGGAAGATAACCATATTTCAGAGCCATTATACTAGATCTTGCAGTAAATATCGAACATGCTATGCACGCACAAATATAAGACAGTTTTCTGTTTTGGTTCGTGGGCCTACTCTGTGGAACTCCTTGCCTACTGAGCTAACTTCCCTGCCTACTGTACACCATTTTAAAACACAGTTAAAACGGTACTTGATGGAATCACTGTGTGTATAACATAATTATGATGATTGGTTTATATGTATAATTTCATTGGTCTGCATGCACTACTGCACAAGCACCACCTTGTTCATTTCTGCGCCCATGAACATTTTCTACTGGTTTTGATTCATGCTTTGCTGGTCTGTGTCACTGTATATAAAAATAGAAACGAGAAAGGGGCGGCCCTTCCAGCGGAACGTTGTTGTTCCTTTTGGGTTTACCCTTTGACACCATGAACTACTGTAACAAATGTACATGAACTTGTATTTTTGTTGGTGATCAATAAAGCTTGTGAATTGAATTGAAGAGTACCGTTTATTTTTGACGAACTGTCCACAGAAGTCACGTGATGACGAGAGTTCGGCTGCGCCATGTTGAAATGATCAACCCCCGTTTGGCCGTTTTTATTCATAGGAACTTCCTGGACGCTATTGCTCGAAATTTTCTGCCCAGTGTTGGTTAGCGGAGACTCCTAAGTAACAATATGAAGAAGGATCGATAAAGATAGACACGGAACACCCTAGGACAGGGATGGCCAACCCGTGGCCCGTAGGCCAAAAAGGTTGTCCACCCCTGCCCTAGGACCTTGATGGGTCCCATTGTTTACATGAGGCTACTACTCGACAGATGAAATTAGATAGGAGTATTTCTTTTAAATTGCTCGCATCGTGTTGTGAGTTGCTGTAGGCGTTGACCTCTCTGTGTATTTATGCAGGCACTCTACGTGCAGAAACAGTTTAGGAATTGAATTACTCTTGCAATGAATGTCAGTATCCGCTAACTCGATATTATATGTATGTATGTATCGGAGCATTTGCATATTAACGCCCTTTATGTAACTAACAAGGGCGCTTACAGTAGGTTAGCTGGATTGCCTGTAGGCATCTCTGGAATGCAGAGGCGTTTCTGTTTCCACCCTCAATTAAAGCAAATCGCGGTTCAGTGCATGCTGCTTCAACATCTCTATTGAATATTAGTGCGTTATGTACTGAGTATTAGGCCTGCACTTCTATTTTAAGTGTTCTGTTGAAGAAAGTCAAAGTAATCCAAGATCGTCTGAGATTGCATAGATTGCATAGCATTTTCCAGAGGTTCCAAAAAGGCGCTATATAATGCTATGTAATGTAATTGAAAATTTATATAGCGCCCCTTCAAGATATCTACTCAGGGGCGCTCTCTGCGTGATGGTAGAATGATGTTAAATGTCATTACATCAGTTAGCAAAACAATGCACAGTGAGCTGAAAGAGTCACCAGTGGCGGGCCCACGCACACACGTGGAACCAACCAACGGATTCCCGTCGACAGCTGAAGATGGCATGGATGTTCAGAGTCTCTATAATAGCTTAGATATATACATAATTTATATCGATGAGCAATCGCGTCTCCGGTTATTGTTAAGTTAAATACAAGGTACACTAACTGTACACTGTTCATAGTTCATACAACTCTTAACTGCACTACTGTAGCAACCTGTCCTAATGGATTCTGGCCGGACTTCTCAAACAGATATATCGAAGCTGATCGCGGCTTTACAGAGAAGCTGCCGCTGATCAATGTCTCGTGCGTTATGATAACTGTGCAACAGAACTCTTCAGGTCAGATAACATTGGATTATATAGTAAGAGTTGACCTCCTCTATTTAGGTAACATTAGAATAGAGCAGTAGGAGTTGGCCTCATCAGATTAGGTAACATTATAATTACCTATAGTAAGAGTTGACCTCGTCAGATTAGGTAATATTAAAATAAAACTGTAGCCTAAGAGTTGACCTCAGCAGATTAGGTAACATTATAATTACCTAGTAAGAGTTGACCTCGTCAGATTAGGTAATATTAAAATAAAACTGTAGCCTAAGAGTTGACCTCAGCAGATTAGGTAACATTACAATTACCTAGTAAGAGTTGACCTCGTCAGATTAGGTAATATTAAAATAAAACTGTAGCCTAAGAGTTGACCTCAGCAGATTAGGTAACATTATAATTACCTAGTAAGAGTTGTCCTCGTCAGATTAGGTAATAGGGTGGAGTGAAAAAAACGATGGGCGGAAGACATTAATATTTTTTAAAAATTTCTTGACAGTTTTTGGGCCCATGCCATTAGGCAACTTTTGGTTGCTATTACTTTTCGAATTTCTAATTTTCGTTTTTTCACTCCACCCTATAAGGTAACACTATAATAAACCAGTAAGAGTTGGACTCCTCAGATTAGGTAACAATATAATAAATAAGTAAGAGTTGGCCTCTTCAGATATATATATGACATTAGACTAGACTAGTAGGAGCTGACCTCGACGTGAGGGATATGAGCAGAGACGGCGGGCACACACAATGACGTATCTGCTACCTATACAATAAAAGCCTTAAATGAGTGGTCCGTGTATCATTTAGCACACTTAGAAGAGAACACAATTTTAGCGAAAGATTACGAGAACAAAAAAGGCTGAGGCTAACGAGAGCACCAGAGGATTTTCCTATGAAAGACATTTTGCCGAACTAGCGTGCAGGTCTGAGGGATAAGCATATCCATAAGAATATAGCAAATATAATTTATTCATACGTCGTTGGTGCTGCTGGCAGATGCAGTCCTGTAGCCGGAGTCTGATATCTCGGTCGACTGTGACGAAGATGGAGACGATTCGCAGTCAGGTGTCACAGCAGCCGCATCGATAAGGGCATCCAAGCGTGTCGGACTGTATCCTTCGGATTACAAAAATGTGCGGTCTATGAAGTATCCGTCGTTTTGATCAAATTTACTCTAATTTTTATATTATTTAACATTAGTATACTTATCAAATAACATTTAATATTAAGAGTGATGAAGCTAGAAGTACGTAAAATACGCGTGTCTATAATAACTGTCGTAGACCTGTAATCCCGAGGCTAGAGGGTCTTTCGAAGGAACCGTTAATTCGAAATAATACGTCAATGATCCAACAAAGTCATTCTCAGAGGTATCGTGACTAATTTGTTTTTGACTGGGCTCTGGCGGTGCATGGCAAGTAGAATGTGGAGGGAAGCGATAGGGTGTGTAGCGCTGGTGATAAGGACGTGTGTGGCACAGATAACACTAGGCAAGTGGAGGCGTGCTATAGGCTCTAGTGGACTTAAGAATGGAAGGGGATATGACTAACTTTAAAATCATAAGATAACGAGGGCAATAAAATTAGTAACAATCTAAACAACACAGCTAATATATTGTAGTGCATTGTATTGCATTTAGGAATTTATAAATATATAATAATATAAATAGCACTGAAAAACAATGACAGCATGACAAAAGTGGATATAACTAATTAGAATCGTAAGATAACAAAGGCAATAAAATACTAACACTCTAAACAACACTAGCTAATATAATGCTAATATAATAATTTAAATCGCACTGAAAAACAGTTACAGCATGACAAAAGGGGATATGACTAACTAGAATCATACGATTACAAGGGTAATTAAATATTAACAATCTAAACAACACAGCTAATATAATAATAACAATAGCACTGAAAAACAATGACAACATGGCAAAAGGGGATATGACTAACTAGAATCATAAGATAACAAAGGCCATAAAATTAGTAACAATCTGAACAACACTGTTAATAATTATAACAATTTAAATAGAAATGAAAACAACAACAATAATGGCAAAAACATCAATAAATTACAGTAATACAACATCAACAATATAAATAGCAATGACAAACAATAACAATAATGATAGCAACATCAATAAATTACAACAATTCAGCATCAATAATTGAGTATTCCTTTTGAGCTCAACAATGAACCATTATTGTTGCTTAAGAAATGCAATTGCTGATTTGTGAAATGTTCTGCTGTTGGAACAATAAATAAATTGATTGATTGAAATTAGTATTAAAAGCAATATAAAAGCAATAGTTTAAATCTTGAAAGATTCAGTTACCTCTGTGTTGGTGAATAATCTTCTTCGAAATGCACGTCTCGTGGACCTCGCGTTGGTAGGAGGGTCCGACATTGTTCGTTCCCTTAGCAGATTCAGAAATGGGATCGGTCGCTCGCGTTGGATTCTCACTAAACGATTGACAGTTGGTCAGTGGCACTCCATTTGCGTATATTGGAAGTGTCAATGGGGAACGACATCCATGGCCTGGAGATTGGGTTTCTTTGGCGAAATGTGCTCCGTGATTCTGGTCAAAGTCTGGCGTTCCCACTCTTCCGTCGGATCCTCGAACACCTGGGTCATAATTCTGTCTCAGAGCATCCGAGTCAGACCAAGCTGTACTTGAGTCCGGTGTTGGAACTCGACGGCCATATTCCCCGTAGTATAGTTCTGGACTTTGAGCTGGAAGTTTAGAGGTCTGCGCTCCGTCACTGGACACTGAATACACCAGGGTTTCTTTCTCGTCGACTGGAGTCCGGCCGAGAATCTTTTGTCGGATTTTCAGTTCCTGTAGAAGCCTCGGGTCGAGTTTGGTGCCACCTTGTCGGAAAAGCTTCAGCTTCAGCTTTGCCCTCTGCTGCTGCAGCCAATCCATCGGGTCTTCGGAGTCCGATGCGTAGCCCCTTTGGGCTGAAACCCCCATGTGGCCTCCTGGAGTACTGGGCAATCGCAACACCTGTCCCGCTCGGTGGTTGTACAGAACACCGTTGTTTCCTGCCTCAGGAGACAGCAATGCACCATTCAATATATCCTTGCTTGACGGACTATATACAGGATATCCAGGAGGGTCGTCATCCGCTACGGAGAATTTCTTGTAAAAACCCGACGTTTGATCAATCTCAGTGTTGCCGTATGGCAATTCCTGAGACCGATTGGGTGTTGTATGAACGTTTGAAGCTCCGGTTGCGACTTTATGAAACGTTTTATTCGACTTCTGAAGCCCTGCGTTGACTTTTTGCGATTTAACTGATGCTTCATCAAATTCTGGGTGGGGTGTCTGATTCCCAGTGGGTGTTTTATTGAACCCTGGACTTCCGAATGCGTCTTTCTGGTGCATTACAGGTTTTTCGTCAAACCCCGGAACATCACAGGCGACCCTTTGAGGACTCAGACTCTCCCCGGATGAAGACTTCTGCTGAGTCTTGCGCCTGATGACTGTCATTTGGCCACCCTCAAAAAACCCCGGAGACGAAGGCGTTGAATTTAACCTCCTGCTGTCTACAACATTCTCTTCAAATGTACTTATCAAATCCAACAGAACCTGGGCGTCTCTTTCCAAATCGAATGAAAAAGTACCTCCAACTTGTGGCAAATTCTCCATCAAGTCGGCTTCCTGTATTCGCCATGATCTATCTAAAGTGGCAGCTTTCCTGTTGGCACCATTGTCTGTGACAGTAAGTGGTCCATCTTGCCCATTACTCATAACGTTTTTGTTCAGAGTTCCTGACAAGATCGTGGGGCTTTGACTGGAAGAAGTACTGGCTTCTAGGACCAATTGGTCGCTGGATTTATTTCTGGCGAGTGAGTTCATATTAGCCGCTGCTCTGCGCAGGGTTCCGCTCTGAACAATTTTTCCGCTCCGATCGGTCGTGAAACCTAGATTGCGAGCTGTTTCAAAAAGCACAAATAGAACATATTATTACCAGAATTTTTACAGTCACTACAAACAATTTGATCCTATCATTCAGACGCTTGGTTCGTCTAGAAAAGGCGGCACTAACGTTAGTGCCATCTCGCAAATTATAAGAGGAAAACCATAATAGCTAACGGTCAAAATGTGATTTTGCCGAGAAGGAACACTCACGGGCACTCAGAGAAAACAAAATCGGTAGCCAGGTAAGGTCCAAATCGATTTCCAAATGTTAATCTTCACAGATGCTCTGCGCTATAGATAACCTAATATAATGCAACCGTGCATTTTAAAGCGCCTTGTACACGGACACAAGTGGTTAGATGTTAATGTAAATGTATTTTGCGACCAAGAAATTATTGATCATGGAATTGTACAAAAGGCCGTATAACGAGCCGCGTCGAAGAAATTGTGAGGAGGGATAGACCTATTGCCTCAGTATTATACAGGAGAATCGTTACGCCGACATCATTTCTTACACTAAGCTTACTCAACGGCTTCTAAGTACACACGTACCCGAAAAGACGCTAGATAAATATTCTAATACTTCTTAACCTTTATCTGTATATAGGGGGCCCTACATAGTGGGACAAAGGTCCCTTCTGGTCCCCCTATTGTAACCACTTGAAATACTTGTATGAAATATCATCTGTGTAATACCTGTTTGGCTACAATAAAATGATGGTGGTGGTATATCTCTGTTTTGGTTCTTTGATTAAGGCTAAAGTCCTACCTACTTCAGATCGTATTGTCTTCGTAAGTTGTTTATTTCCGTTCGAGTAATTGCTCAACCGGATATATTTGATTTATTCAAGGTCTGCCTGTTGATTTCACCTACTAGCGACCATCGTTTGGTGTTCAGTGGCTCTAAGAGAATTAATTTGATTAAAATTAATAAGTAGGCTATAACGTTTCATAACATAGGCAGAGATATACCAAGCAGCTAAATATTACTGGTCAACCTAGACCAGGATGCAAGACCATCCAGGTCTTCGAACTGTACAAATGAAGAGATGTACATTGAAATCACTTTAATTACTTGTCTTAATTAAGGAGGAAGAACAAGTGTACTTACTTCCTGGACTTGTCCTACTGCGGTCCAACTCGGTGCTTGGCAGGAAACTGAAGTCCAGAGGACTGACTGCACGTTTTAATTCTCGATTTTTCTGTGGAATGGCTGGAACAGGTGGTTGATCATTGACTGACGTGCGGACGAAGGAACTTCCACTAACCTGAGCTTCATCCATCAGAGTAGTTGGTCCTCGATTCATTGCTCTGTTCAACAACAGTTAACGACTCAGTACAGCTTCAAGTTTAGACAAGAAGAAGGAGGAGGAGAAGACATACGAGGAGAAGAGGTAGGAGGAGAAGTAGGAGTAGGAGAAGGAGGAGAAGGAGGAGAAGAAGAAGAAGTCGAAGGAGGAAGAGGAGAAGAAGGAGGAGGAGAAAAGGAGGAGAAGTAGGAGAAGTAGGAGAAGGAGAGGAGGAGAAGAAGGAGGAGGAAGAAGAAGAGAAGGAGAGAAGGAGGAGAAGAATACGAAGAAGAGTCTCTAATGCTATACTCGAGTGGCAGCCATGGGTAAAAAATGTTAGCGACTTCATTTTTCATGCCCTTGGCATGTGTGAACCGGTGGTCGACCTTATACCTTGCCGCCTGATCTTCCCTGTATACTGTCAGTGTATCCATCATACATGTAGCTATTAGCTGAGTTCACTATGTGGCGCAAACCTCAACACGAATTTCTTCCCTGGCGGGGAATGGAACCCCGACCATTCAATAGACAGTCAAGTCCTCTCTAACCACTAGACTTTCTCGCACCCGATTCATCTCAACTGAACTCGAACTCGATTAAGTTAAA
Source organism: Aporrectodea caliginosa (assembly GCA_020284085.1). Lineage (NCBI taxonomy): Eukaryota > Metazoa > Annelida > Clitellata > Crassiclitellata > Lumbricidae > Aporrectodea > Aporrectodea caliginosa. The sequence goes on along the minus strand of JACEVL010000260.1, from coordinate 474,696 downwards.
TGATATCGAGTTCGCTAGATAAAACTTGCTATCTAACAGATTATGATCACTACAGCCAAGGAGTTCAATAAGCATTTGTACTTAACGACCCCGCTCAATAACAGGAGTCAAGTGAGATTTCATTAGAATTTGCTCTATAATTTCAAATGCTGGGCAACAAAGTGACAAGTCAATACAGCTCAAGAGCCTCAATAGGCCTATATTTTAACTGAACTGATAACAGCATCAAACAGGTGGCCGCAGCTCACAAGTTTAGTTCGCGCTAGTTTAAAATGTCCAATAGCACTTGAAAATTACAGGACATCTCAAAAGTTTAGCTATAGATTTAACTAAATGAAAATGATGTTAAGTAGTCTTGAAAAAGTCTTTGTAAGGATTCGCAGAGTAAAGGACATAATTGCACAACTCAGAGTTAATTGGCATTTACCCTATAAATGAAAATGCTGCTCGAAAGTCATCACGAAACAGCTATTCAGCAGCAAGTCAAGAATTTCGCTAGTTAGCTCAAACGTTTAGATAACGTTTGTATGAAACCGCTGCTAAAAAGCACACGATCTAGGTCATACTCTAGAAACTTCTCAATACGCAAAGCGCCTACCTCTGGTGGCTTCTAAGCAAAAAGCTGAGTCAAGTAGAAGTCGAACTCTGTAGCCTACACTGGAGTTTTAAAGTTTTAACCTTGAAGTAAGAGTTTCTCAGTGGATGTGTCTACGCTTTAAGTCGGACGCGTTGTTTACAATGTACGAGGGTTCATCTATTGTGATTCGGAAGTTTTTGGTGAAACTTTCCACTTAGTCTTCCTGCAATGTAACTTAAGAAAACTTCCTTGACAATAACTATAAAAAAGAAGATAAAGATCACTCGCAAACAGGAGATGTTGTGAAATCCCATAGAGGTCATGAATACGTGTATACGCCTACGTTATCTGATAGGGAAATGCGTGCCCACGCTTGCACGCACACGCACACACGCATACTCACACACACACACACGCACACGCACACACACATACGTGTATGTGCATTTATATATTATATAACAGAGGCACGATTTGAGATAGATTGACATGTAAACGAATATGATACACAAGGCTGACACGCAGTTTATGATATGGGTTTCTCATCTTTCCCATGTCTCTATTTGGCAAGTGGTTGAAGGAAGGCCATTCTGTTTGACCGTGGTCTCGTGTAATCAGGTCGGGAGCACCTCTAATAAGTTCACTTGAAGAGGCGCTATATAAATAAGCAATTGCAATTATTACACATGCATAAAGGTCTGTCGGTACAAGTGGTATTACTATTCATCTTTATGCATCCTGAAACTGTAAAAACAAAATTCTGGTTGAACAGCCCCTCTGTCCAGGCCATCAGATCGAGCGAAGACAGAACCAGGCACATAAGCAAACAGACATCCAATCAACTTCTAAAGCGCCATTATTATATTATAATACAAAAAGCATCGTCAGCGATTGCATGCCATGCAGTACTCCATCATAGTTTGGTAAATGCAGAAGGTCTTCTAGGTAAGACACAGAGACAAACTAATAAGAATATGCAAAGATCATTTCGGTAAGACAGAGACAGCCTAAGAAGAACACACAAGCCAATGTCAGAATAATAAAAGAGACGGACTGAGGATGTGCATTCCATAAACTATGTCCAGACGTCGAGAAACTGCCTGTCTGTCTGTCTATCTGTCTGTCTCTGTCTGTCTTGCTGACTAACTGACTAACCGACTGGGTGAGTGACCCACTGAAAGACCGACTATACGAACCGATTGAGAACTTATTATTTTACCTGAAAGAAAAAAACTGGGACACTATGTACTTGAGTCGTCGAGTGTGTTATTCGCCTGCACGGCTAATCAGCTGTTGCTCTGAAGAGCATATAGAACAGTCTCCTCAGCTGAACAAGTAGCAGTCTCTCCTTAAAGGTCGATCACTCTATGGCCACCTGTCACATCTTAAGTGACTCATCTTCAATGCACGCCTTTGAACAGACGACACAGGTCAACAGCCAATAGACGTATAGGCCTATACGCACGTGTATGGCACACGTATCTACTACGCCTGTAGATGTGTATATATATACTGTATAACGTTGCGCTTAGCGTTTTAATACAATAGCCCATGATTATGCGTGATATGCATTATAAGAACTTACGTATCGATCCTTAGATATCTTGTGGTACGTATCTAGTCTACAGACGTGTACGCATGCGGATACACCTCTCAAAATAATATTGTGTAACAGTGCATTAGGCCCATAGCTCTATAATACATTAGCATAAATGTGCATGAATAGGCCTACATAAATGTGTGCATGCATATACGTGAATGTGTACTGTAGTCACATGCTGTCAATAATTGTGTGTATATGTGCGTGACATACAAACAAACGGAGAGAGAGATCTGTGGGATGATATGCAAAAATGCAATTTTACACAACCACACACGGACTCGTGCATGTATGTATGCATACTATATGTATGCATGGGTACACCCGCATGTCTGCTACACATCTTCACTATCTAATTATCCGATAATTGGATAGTGAAGATGTGTAGCAGACATTAGGATGCATACATTATATTCTTACAAAGCATTTCCGCCTACGGGTCTCGAATATGGTTATGTTGGCCCGGATCTAGACCCTACTTTTCGGAACAGTAGCACTGGCAATATGTTGCCTACACTGAAGACCTAGAAAATGGGTAATTGTTTTTCCAATTATCATCACCAATTCTAATAATAATAGATGAACTAATTAAGCGCTCGTTAATCCAATCAAAGAGTAACAATGGTATCATGCATATTGCTTGTACATGTATTCCGTGAAGTAGGCCTACGTGTAGTAATAACCTATGATTAATTTCCGGATTGCAGTGCCCTGGATTGATGCCCATGTATTGATGCTCAGAGGCCAGTGTATCGCTGTATAATGGCGTTTTATAGAAGCTCTGAGGTTACATCAACTAGATCATCTTAATAAACATAATTACCTATGAATCTAACAATATTACTGACTGTACTATTAATTGCAATAATAGTAATAATGCCAATGAAATCAAGTATTATAATTACAAATATTACAATTACCAAATGGACAGCTATTGGTGTTTCAACCAAACATGTATGGTAGCCTAGAAGAGGAACAGTTCCTTTAGCAAACTTGCTAAAGGAACTGTTCCTCTTCTAGCCTACCATACACGTCCGTGCCTTGCATTTGAATCGTTTGTACATTCGACAACTCAAAATTATGATGTATCAGCGTTCGTTTACCTTTGGTGCTAGATCCATACACTAACGCCATGCTCTAAAATTCGAAATTATTTAGCCAAATCTAGTCCAACGTCCCGCTAAAATTCCGCCTCACTAAAAGAACTCCCGCTCAACATTAGGTGTGGCCTATACGCCTATGCCCTTAAGTAGTATACAAGAGGTACACAATGCAGAGTATACAACTGAATTGTCCATGAGTCGTAAGCTTAATACGAAGTCGCCGTTCAATTGACCGTCGTTAAAATGTCGGCCCGTTCTACTGTCTCCCGTTAAAGTGTCGCCGTTCAAGTGTCGTCCGTTCAATTGACCGCCGATCAAATATCCGTATACCATAATTATATAAGTCCATCAAAAAGTCCTCTATCGAAGCCCTTCGATGAACGCATTACTGGACTAATTCTTTTGTAGATCGTGTCTTCATTGATTCCCTACAGCACTTTGACTGGACTCATTGAAACTTGGTGTGAGTTGTGACTTCGTTTAGCCGAGACTGCCCATCGTTTTCTTCAGTAACTAATATTACGTCTGTGCTAAAGAAGTTTTTGGAGTATTTTATTATTATATTTATTTGTGTCATAATCAACGTCGTCATCATCATTATTATTAGGCCTATTAGTGGTAGTCCTGCTAACAGCAATGGCTGCAGCAGCAATAGCAGTAGTAGTAGCTACTAGCTATAGTGGTGGTAATAGTAGCAGTATAATAATTAGAAGAAGGTATTAGTAATGGTATCTCAATAGTTGCCTTAGTGGTGTAGCAGTAGTATCTATTAAAATACAATACTCTGCAATCGAGAAAAAAACTTGGCTAAATAAACAAATGGATGAATAATTAACTAAATAATAAACGAAATAAAACAATAGCTAATTAATTGAACAAATCCTATATAAACGGGTAATAATGAGTGGACTTTGAAATAAGCGAGAAATGCGAGGGGTACCTGGTGACGTTGTTTTCCTGGTATGAACTCCAGTAGATTCCCTCCATGTCGTTCTTGAGTGGTCCACTGAAGTTCACCCGTAGCTCGTAGTCAGATCCAGCGACCAATGAATCGTCCAAGATGAAGGTCATCCACTGCATGTCTTTATTCTCTTCCAATCTCTTCACTCTCAACTGGTTACCATTTGACCCCATTAAATGGTAGCTTTCAATCACGAGTTGATTGGCATGCAGGACAATGGACGCTATATTCTCAACGCATCGGAATTGGATGACGACTTCACCGTAGAAGCGATAACTGTTGTTGTCATTATTGTCATAGAAATCAGGTCTCAGTTTGAGTTTGTAGTGGACTGGAGAGAGATTCTGTCGAAGGCGAATGTTTGAAGGCGTTGGAGGAATTGTCGTCACTGCACTGGAAACTATGCTCGGTGATGTTGACACTGAAATAGAAAGATTGCTGCTTTAAAAATGTTTTGTAGCGATGTTGTTGTTGTTATTATTATTATTATTATTATTATTATTATTATTATTATTATTATTATTATTATTATTATTATTATTATTATTATTATTATTATTATTATTATTATTATTATTATTATTATTATTATTATTATTATTATTATTATTATTATTATTATGAACGTTGTACGAGACATCAGTTATCATCTGTTCAGGATTCGCCGCTCGTCGGGTCCTGGCAGCCTTGACATGGTGCCCTGGAAAGCCACTGCGTTGAAGCGTTGGATCATTACTGAAAGGCCTTGAAAGAGAAAGTTTGTTTCGCGAATGTCGCCAGTAGTTTTTGACAGTCGGCGTCCGGTCTCCGATAAGAAGTCGAGGCCCTCGCTGTTGAGAGGACCGAAGGTTTCTACGGCGACAGGTACGAAGATGTATCTCTGCTCCAGCTCAGAGTATCTCACGTGCTTCCTTACGGCGGCCATCTCTGCCGCCCCACCAGCAGCGACCGCTGTCTCCGAGATGTATGAGGCGGCGAACGTGTCCACCACAGTCGCATCCCATAATAAAGCCCGTCCACCACTCCACGGTATTAGGGTCTGCCCGTCCGGTCTCTTGCCATCCGTTCTGGTCAGGCCAGACGGCTCCTTGACCGCCGGGATGCCGGCTCGGTTGAGGCAACGATGGATGAGATCATTGATGTTGCTGTGCCTAGCTTGTCGACCGAATCCCAATGAGCACGACAACCCATGAGTGCCTCTTGATGAAACGGAAGCACCGCATGCGCATACGTGCGGCTCACAAATGGCCACACCCAAACGCAGACCGACCGCCACCCTTACGGCCTCATCCTCCAGTCTGAGGTCGTGTGCAACGAACGGGAGAGCATGAAGCCAATCCGAGGCGTGCGGTGACTTTGAGGCCTTTAGTCTCGCTTGGTCGTATGGGTCCTGTAGTTTATCTTCGATAGCCAGACAAACGGTGTTCAACAGCGGTCTATCCCATTGTGACTGTTTGTGACCAGGAGGGATCATCTGTACCGGAGCACCAGCGATCTGAAGCCAGGTAGTCCGCGCCGAGTCGTAAGCCGTGTCCGAGTCCGAGTCCTCCAGTGTGGATCCCAATATTAGGGACTGGGTGGGGAGAGTGCCCGCGGCCGAAGCCAAAAAGGCGGGTAGTGCCAGCGAGGACACCCTCCTAATTCCCAGCCCTCCCATCTTGATCGGTAGGGAGGCTTGCAACCATTGGTCATCGTTCAACGAAATATTAAGGATCCGCTCGATCCCTCTCCGCAGCAGTTATTATTATTATTATTATTATTATTATTATTATTATTATTATTATTATTATTATCATCATCATCATCATCATCATCATCATCATCATCATCATCATCATCATCATCATCATCATCATCATCATCATCATCATCATCATCATCATCATCATCATCATCATCATCATCATCATCATCATCATCATCATCATTGTTATTATTATTATTATTATTATTATTATTATTATTATTATTATTATTATTATTATTATTATTATTATTATTATTATTATTATTAATTTTAGTAGTAGGCCTAGTAGCATTAGTGTCGGTAACAATATTTATTATCTCCATCAATCATCATCAGTGTTGAAAGCTACAATTAACAAGGAAGCAGTCATCAGTGTTGAAAGCTACAATTAACAAGGAAGCAGTTACTGTAGCGGTTGTGTTAAATTAACATCTTAGTGCCGTTACTGTCAGATCTCTCTTAGGTCTGGCTCCGCTAAACTGCCGCGGGAGGCCACCGAGTTGAACCGTTGGATAGTAATAGAGAGACGTTGCAGTAAGAAGCAGGTCTTTCTGGTGTCTCCTGTAGAAAGCTTCAAGGCTACGACCTAGAACTGATTTACGTTTGGACCAGTCATGTTATGGTCCTAAGGTTTCAAGAAGTGCGTGTTTAAAAAAGCATTGTATTTGTCCTTTTTCTCTCCGTGGCGATCTCGGCTGCCGCGCCCGCTGTTGCTGACGTGGCCTTGACATATGATGGTGTAGGGGTGTCTACCACCGTCGCCTCTCACACCAGATGACGACCCGCATGCTATGGGATCATTTTTAGGCCGTCTGGTATTCTGCCCACCGTGCGCAGTAGACTTTGATGGATGGAATCCCTTCCTTTGAAAGGGAGCTGTGTATTATATTGAGCTATTCTACCGAAGACAAACGAACAGGACAGGCAATGGTTGCCTCTGGCGTCGATTCGGTCTCCACGAGCGCATACGTTTGTGCGGTTCACATATTGCGGCATGGTGCAAGCCGACCGCCACCCTCACGCCCTCTTTGTCCAGCCTCAACCCACGTGCTGTTTTCGGTAAGACATGTAGCCAGTCGCTGGCGTGTCGTGACGAGACAGCTTTCAATCGCACGGTGTTGTATGGATCTTCTGTGTCTGGAAATAGTGTCTTGACAGTCTGCTGCTATAGGGGTTTGTCCAATAATGGCTGCTGGTGTGTTGGCACGGTTTCTGCGTCACTGAACGCCATGCCATAATTTGTTATTATCATCATCATCATCATCATCATCATCATCATCATCATCATCATCATCATCATCATCATCATCATCATCATCATCATCATCATCATCATCATCATCATCATCATCATCATCATCATCATCATCATCATCATCATCATCATCATCATCATCATCATCATCATCATTATTATTATTATTATTATTATTATTATTATTATTATTATTATTATTCGGACTAGTGATGGTAGTGTTGTGGCGCCGCTAGTGGTTGTGATGGTAGTGGTGGCTGGGATGACTGTGGAGGTAGTGGTGGTAGTTATGATGGTTTTGTGATTGCGTTGTGATTTGGTGTTGGTGGTGTTGAAGTCGTAGAAATTTGAGGAGGATAGGGAGACAAAATAGATATAGGACAGAGCAACATTCTGAGAGAACGCATGAAAAGGAGAGGAGAGCGGAATTGGAAATGTGCGAAGCTAGAAGCTGTCAGGGATGGAGTATCAGCAAAGCTGCAGAGTATAACCATGGAAGATAAGTGGAATGTTTTGCATGTGCTTCTTATAAAAGGAGTGCCACCTTAATGCAGATGCACTTGAATGCAGGAGGCCAGTGCAGGAAACAAAAATCAGCTTTGACATGGTCTCGGTAAAGGAGTTGAAGACAGAGTCTTATTGTCTGGTACACTATATTATTTTAAAGGACAGAGGTGTCTTGCGTGTTGGGCTTCTGGACCTCTGTCAGGTGAGAGGTAGTGGACGGCCACTCCCACTACGACCAAAGCAACTAAAACAGCGATCAGAAGGAGCAGAGCGATTTTCCAGCTAATGAACCATCCCTTCCTTTTCTTGTTCTGCCATCCATTCGAGCTGCTATCCGCGAAGATAAGTGTCACCATGTTCGTCATTTCAGAAGATCAAGGTCTCAAATGAAGCTCCGAATTTCAGACCGATCCGGGTGTCTCAAGAGATTGGAAAACAATCTGGAAACGTTTGAAAAAACTCTGAAGGTTGTTTTATGTAGAACAAACACTGATCGTCAACTCAAATTCCAAACGCTTGCACAGAGCTACACCTGCGGTATTTAACAGATTACCTGAAACGACAATGGAACTTAGAGAATCTGAGACGTTCTACGCTGATTCAGTTGAATATTGCTGTAACTCACTGAAAGATGAGCATGCAATCCTTAAATTTCTTTTCTTGCATTTCAATGGGCATTTCGCATTAGACTCAAAGATCAAACGCTAGATATGCCTGTCTTCCAATCTCTACGCGGTTGTCATGCATCAAGAGACATCTTCTGTGACTGCTCTGAAGCTTCTCAACGCCTAAACTCCGCAGCTCACAACTCACGCAGAACTTGCTCCATTTAACTGTATTTCAATGTTGAACATCCTTGAAAGTTGTTTTCGATCACAAGCTACGGTTTCCTCTCACCCGGCACTGGTTCATCGATATAATGTTGACGGAGTCTGATCTAATGTTAATTTGGAATTTGATGCGGCCATGGGTAGCATTTCTTTGAGACTGTATAATTTGGCTGTCACGCAGCTAGTCGGATCACAGTTTCAATTCAATTGATTTTCCATCCATTAAATTGAAGTCACTGTATTTATAAACAGTTACGGTCAGAAGACGCCTCTTCGTTTACTAAATCGTTCACCTGACACCTACTAATGGCTTGTACTTTGCTGCTCAGGTAAAGGTCACCGACAAGTAGGCCACATATATTGCGGCGGACGGTCCACAAGGCCACAGACAGAATTCGTAAATAGTAATTTCATGTAAGCAATACCCGAAATGCGCAATAGTTCTATGTTTAAGTCAGAGGTGCCAAATTCCTGCCCGCCAACGATGTCTTTCTGACCCGCGAATGCCTGCCTAAAATCGAAACAAATATCTGAGAATAAAAGCTGAAATTTGTCATTTTTCACTGCGTATGAAGCGAAATCAAATTGCTGTGCTAGCAACAAGCCAATCATTACTAAATCTCACTCCGTTACAGAAATCTATGATAACGAAGATCACAATAATATTAAGACGGTTTACATGCTAAAAATACACCATTTAAGATTAAGTTTTGCAAAGAAATCTGTGGACGGGTCACCGAGTCCTCTTCCAGACTCCCTCTCCTACTTCCATCAGACTTCGCTTCATACGCAGTGAAAATTGACAAATTTCAGCTTCTTGGGCTCGACACTTAGGCTACCGATATTGGAAAATATTGTCACTGGCCCGCCATTACAGAAGTTTTAAAGCCTCTGGTTTAGGTTGTTCAGTTCGCTTTATTTTTTTTCCATTTAATCCACGACCTGTACAATATGATTGATGCCTCCGCTGACAAAAGAAGATATGGAATGTTGTGAGAAAAGGTGTTTCGTGAGACAGCAATTTCGTAGTGCGGAAGACCAAAAGCGTTATCCTTACCCCACACTATACAACGCAGATATAGTAAAAGGGTCGACTAAAGGCTGTCGTAGAGCGGCGGAGAGAGCCCCTACATATAAATATATATATATAAAAATATATATATATATATATAATAAGTTTATAAAATTATATAATATATGTATTTACAGGCCTATGTATCTAGATAGAGAGGGAGAGCGAGAGAGAGAAAGAGAGAGAGAGACAGACAGACAGACAGACAGACAGAGACAGAGACAGAGACAGAGACAGAGACAGAGACAGAGACAGAGACAGAGACAGAGAGACAGAGACAGAGAGACAAAGATACAGAGACAGAGAGACAGAGAGACAGAGAGACAGAGAGACAGAGACAGACAGAGACAGAGACAGACAGAGACAGACAGCGAGAGATACAGACAGAGAGACAGAAAGAGAAAAGCTGTTTGTCCAGGGCAGAGCCATACTAAGAAACCTTTTCAGTTTATAATAAATTAGCGTCGCTTGAGACCTGCCAGATAACCCGTGCAAATCGCGCCTCTTCGAAATGCCCACATTAAGTTAAACTTGTAAAAATCGATATACAGACATGTACGCATTAAATTACTAGATGCAGATAGGTGCTCACCACGCCATGCATAGGCCAAAAAACAAAGGATGCCACACGGCCATGGTTTTGAAATGATAGATCGAAATAGAAGAGTGTGTTTTGGCTTATTACCACGCATAAAATAGAAGATCGCAGGCGAGAACAGCTCTCTGCAAAAAAAGGACCCAATTGATCTACATCACAATGAGTACTGCCAGCCGCGTAATTAACAATATGAGCCTAATGTACGCTATTGTTTTCTCTAATGGCAAACGTAAAGTCGACACGTCAACCAGAACTTGTTCAAAGGTATCCGTAAAAGTTCAACAAAACGAAAATTATTGACCCGCTTTTGATAGTTGTCATAAGGTCTAAATAGGTCCATTTGTGCTTTGAATGCATGCAGTGGTTCGGCCTAAGTAGAATCCAATCGAAGTGGAGATACGGCTGTATGAATTATTCCTCGCAGACCTCCCTCGGACAACTCTTTTGGACAAACCTCTAACTAGACGCAGCGCTTTTGAATAAGCTGGTGCCCTTGGCTTTCGAGTGGCGCATTAGAAGTTTGGAGATTACGATTACGTTATGATGTAATTTGAATTTCAAGTTGACTATCAAAGTAACATTCAACTGTTAGAATTCACAGTAAGGTCTGCAGTGTTTTCAAGTTGAAGCTGAGGTTGTTAATATCGGAACAGAAAACGAAGGTGAGTTTAAAAAGCTCAAATGTCGTCTTCGAAGTCTCACATTAAAGACCATTTGTTGAAATTCGGAGAGACTGTGTCAGTCAAAGGAGTTTCTCGTATTATAAAATCAAAGAACAAGATGCTTAAAGTGCTGTGGTTGGTCGCTGTAGTTGTGAGTCTGTGCATTCTGCTGTGGCAACTCTCGACCGTCTTCATGAGATACTTAACATGGCCCGTTGATACAGTCACTGAAGAAAGTGCTCTTCCACCACTCTTCCCTGATGTGACGTTCTGCAATACCTATCCAACGAAAGCATTCAAGAAGTTTGCTGAAAAGATGAATATGAGAGATTTCCAGTCTCTTTCACAACAACTAGTCAACCAATTGAAATCATTTGACGAATTCTGGAGGCGTGCAAACTTAACAGAGAGCGATTTTAACAAGCTTAGCATGTTCTTTTCGTCGAAAACTGCATACATCTCGAATTTCCCAATAATCGGAAATAATTTCACATTCGAAGATGGTCTCGTATTTGACCAAGTATTCTACAGCTGGCATTGGGGTGAGTTGGAACCTGAGTGCAAAAATGCATCCATCCAGCGTCGATGGGATCCAAACTACAGTAGCTGTATAACAATACATGTGTCCGATAAATGTCAAAGACAGATTCTAGGTGTCGCTCTCATTCTGTATTTGGAAAACTTCCCTGAAGTGGTGCAGTTAGTGTACCGTACTGGCCTCATTGTTTCGCAAGCCACCGGCGTGGCGTTTGCTATTCATGCTCCCGGAACAGAACCGGACCTAAGAACATCGCATTCAATTGGACCAGGAACTGAGACCGGCATTCGACTGTCGCCCTCCATTCGTTCTCGACTTCCCAGCCCATACGGAGACTGCACCAATCAGAAGTATATCGAGGAAGCAGCAGATTCCAACGATGAAAAACTCCTTTACACAGAAGGTCTCTGCTTTGACGTTTGTTTCCAGCAGCATATCGTGGACGCATGCGGTTGTCTGAGCACCGCATTTCCATTTACTCCTCGTCAGAAACTTCAGACAAATGGAACTGTATGCGGAAACCTTAGCATACTGGATGATGACGCTTCAATATCACAGATTACGAAAGGCTTTGATGACTATCTGTGCACGATAGAGACTGAGTTGCATTTAGATGATTGTGAACACAAATGCAAAAGCCAATGTGAGGAGGTTAACTACGATATGACTGTCACAACAGCTCCTTGGCCACACGTTTCCAGTCAACTTGCTTTTTCTCACACTTTTGCTGAAAATTCCCTATTTAAATCAAGGTCTGATTTTGATATCTATTCTATGATAAAAGAACATTCTCTGACTTATCACAATGATACCGAGACTATCCGAATGCTGGAAGGCGTAGATCTTATAGAGAAAAACTTTCTGCAAGTGAACATATTTTTCGACAGCCACAACTCTCTGGTACTGAAAGATGTTCCTTCTCTGACTGCTGACAGGATGTTGGGACTTATTGGAGGAGGCCTCAGTCTCTGGCTTGGAGTAACCATTATGACGCTTGTCGAAGTCGTAGAATTTTTCTTCACGCTGATTGAGATATACTTCAGTAAAAAGAAAATTTCTACTCAAAAGCAGACAACCAAAGTGGCTGTTGTTGCAATTGACATTGACTAAAGCCGCAGTGAAACTTTCACCGTTAGGATTTGCACTTCAAAACTTACATTAGAGAAAATGCTATTCTAGATTTAAAGGTGAACGTCGCCTCTATGATGGCGGAAATGTGGCATATGATTATGCATAATGACGAATGAACAGAAAATTTACACTAAATAGCGATAGTTTGCACAAATAGAAACTTATAGTAGGTAAACATTTTAGACATTTGGAATTGCATAACATTTAGTACTCTATCTGTTGAGAATTGAAATGTTTGCGATAAAGACTAATTGGGCTGATGATTTAATCGACGAGGATTATGCAAGAGACCAGGTCGTGAAGTCGCTGTAATTCATCCTTTGTTTACATCAGACTCTGGCCACTGAAGATACACTCAAAGCTCACCGTTATACAGCTGTAGCAGGGCTAACTGATACGTTCAATGCGTCAGTTAGCAAACAGTTGAAGCGATCATTTCACAAAACAATGCAGTCTTTTGCGAGGAGCAATAAACGGAAAAAGGAAACTTCCACAGAATCCACAGATGAAACTGACGGAATTCCTTAGTTACTGATTTCACCTGCAATGGATGTTGTCGGATTTTTAGATGCTTTAAAATTGTCAATGAATCAAAAGAATGACGTTTCAAGTATAGTTCTAACATTTTTGTAGACATTCAGAAATGAATAAAAAAATGACCTAAGTAAAACTTCATAGTAAAGAAAATGTTTGTGATCATGCCTGGTGGAAATTCTTATCAAAATCAGACAAGCGAGTTATGCCTGCACTGGTCGACATGATACTGGAACACTGGAACTTTAGTCTTTAACGTTTGTACCTGAAAACCAACATTTGTATATAGTATTGCTTTGATGTTTCTCAGTTTCTGAAAGGTGTTTAATTTCTCTCTTATCATAGTCAAGGGTGACTTTCAAGTGACTTCATTTTCTGAGTTAGGTCTATTAATAAATCTCAAGTAAAAGTACAATGTCTTCTCAATTTCCTAAACTTGTAAACCTACATATGAAATAATTTAATGGTAATGTGGCATGATGGGAATGTAATGTGTTATGTTCCATGATAGAAATGTAATGTTACATAAAAGGAAGGTACTGTGACATGATAGAAAGGCAATGTGACATAATATTGAAAGGTAATGTGTCATAATTGAATGGTTGTGTAACGTAAAATTTTTATGGTAGAAGCCCTTTGGTGAATTTAACGAATTACTCATATCTAGTCAAGGGTGACTTTCAAGTGACTTCATTTTTTGAGTTAGGTCTATTAATAAATCCCAAGTAAAAGTACAATGTCTTCTCAATTTCCTAAACTTGTAAACCTACATATGAAATAATTTAATGGTAATGTGGCATGATGGGAATGTAATGTGTTATGTTCCATGATAGAAATGTAATGTTACATAAAAGAAAGGTAATGTGACATGATAGAAAGGCAATGTGACATAATATTGAAAGGTAATGTGTCATAATTGAAAGGTTATGTAACGTAAAATTTTATGGTAGAGGCCCTTTGGTGAATTTAACGAATTACTCATATCTAAACCTGACAAACCTGCAGAAGAGATTAACTGAATTTTTTTAGATGAATATTTCGATAGGGCCCTGTGAACAACATTATCTTTGTAATCACAAAATGGATTGTAGGCATACTCGCTGAATCGAGCAAGAAATTTATTTCTGAATTCTTGACTGTGTAAAGCCATCCACTGTCACAGAAAGTGTGCGTTTATTTTCAAACTTGCTTTCCCATGTTTTTCAGACAGCAGTGAAAACCTTTGAAAGAAGATAATCGTATTAACCTAATCATTATAAATGTGTTCATCCTCTGCCGCTTGTTTGTTTCACCTAGCAAGCTTATTTTCAGCTTTGCACATCTTTTGGCTTCGTAAACTGGTCCTTGACTGGGCCTACCAACTACCTTCTACATATCATGGGCCGCTATTATAGACTTTTGCTTGAGATCAATGAGCTGATCATCCCAGTAATGTTTATAGTAAGAAACAATAGGCGCTACAAGCACAAAGGAATGACAGCAGAACTTAACCATTAATTAATACCCAACAAGATTTACAGAGACACACACACAAACAGACCGCATGTCAGACAGACAGACACACAAACAGTTGCATACAAGGTCGACTGGACAAACAGACAGCAAGACAGAGATATTTTCAAACGCACACAATTCAATTGTATTCCAGCCACACGATAATTAATAATCCAAAGTTCACTTCTTCTATACAAAGGTTTCAAAGCCTCTGACACGCGATGTGAACAGGTCCAATGCAATTATATTATATGGATGGTTGTAAATGGCAACTTCGAACAGACGATCAAACATAGCATATAGGCCTAGGCCTACATGCTTAGCCAAAAATGACTAAATGCATGCGTCCAAGTTAAACATCCACACTTGTGTACATACATGCGGTTCCTTTAATCTAATACCTGTACTATTTGTATAATGCATCCATACTAAAACATGCATAAACCAATACATTAAGATATTGGCGCTATATAAATTATTATAATAGAGCGCATTGATCTGAAATAGGCAGTCTGAAAATACAGTGAAAAAATGCAAACTTGTACACATAGCGAGAATTTATATAGCACAATATCAAGTAACATACTCTGAAATGCCCATAGTCCATTGAATTATCGAATTCGTTATCAAATGATTGGTTTCAAAGCCTAAGCATCCACATACAACATACATCTACACATATTTCAATATAGATTGCGAGAGTTATAATTATTGTTATTATTATTCTTAAAGCGCACAATTCTCAAATATCAAACAAAATTGTTGTAAGACGAGAGTTATTATTGTTATTATTATTATTAGTATTAGCATTATTATTCCGAAAGTCCTCAATTCTCAAATATCAACCAAAATTGCTGTAAAAAGGAAGAACACGGAGAAAGAGCACAAGACGAGAGTTATTATTGTTATTATTATTATTAGTATTAGCATTATTATTCCGAAAGTCCTCAATTCTCAAATATCAACCAAAATTGCTGTAAAAAGGAAGAACACGGAGAAAGAGTACAAGACGAGAGTTATTATTGTTATTATTATTATTAGTATTAGCATTATTATTCCGAAAGTCCTCAATTCTCAAATATCAACCAAAATTGCTGTAAAAAGGAAGAGGAGAAAGAGCACGAGAGAAGAGAGAGAGAGAGAGAGAGAGAGAGAGAGAGAGAGAGAGAGAGAGAGAGAGTAAGCTGCTATTTTAATATATGTTAAAGTTGCGCTCTTATTGCAGGTTTGTTTGGGTATGTGTGCGCATAAGCATGTGTATGTTTGTATGCTTGAGTGTTTGTACAAGTGTGTATTTGTATGTTTTTATGTGTTTGTGCAGATGTTTGCACATTTGTGATTCTGTATATGGGTGTGTATAATTTATGCAAGTATGTATATGCTTAAGTGTTTGTATATTTGTGGAAGTTCTTGTGGGTATATTTGTATGTATTGGTATGTATTCATGTATGAGTTTGCGTATCTGTTGGTGTTTGTATGTATGCATGTATATGTTTGGGTGCTTGTATGTTTGGGTTTGAGTATTTGTGTTTGTGTGTATTTGTATGTGTTTATGTGTTTGTGTAGGTGTTTGCACCTGTGTGTTTCTGTATGTGCATGTTTAAGTGTTTGTATATTTGCGTTTATGTATTTGTGAAAGTTCTTGTAGATATGTGCGTATTTGTGCAAGTGTTTGTGTGCATGCTTGTGGGTGTTTGTATGTATGTATGTGGTTGTACTAAGATTGCGACTCTCTTGGTTTGCTTAGATGAGGTTTGTGGACTGCAAAGAGACGCGAGAGAACAACTTGAATGATAAAATTGCAAGTGTTAGGTTACATTGTTGGATGGTTTCAATAACTGTATAGCCCATATACAAATTTTAGCATGCTGAGACGTGTAGAATAGCAGCATGTATGCTAAAATTACCAATCCTTGACTGCTTAGATGCATAGAATTGCTGTGTGTATGCTACAAGTACCACTCTTCAAATGCTAAGCCGCATAGAATTGCTAAAGTTATCATTCTTCGAATGCTAAGACGCAAAGATCCACAAGGGGTATGCTAATATTACCATTTTTCGAACGCTAAGTCGCAAAGAATTGCGATATATATGCTAAAATTACGACTCTTCGACCACTCACACACAAAGAATCACAGTGTGTATGATAATATTACAATTCTTCGAATGCTAAGACGCAAAGAATTGCTAAAATTCGATTCTTCGAATGCTAAGACACAAAGAATTGTGGTATGTATGTTAAAATTTCTATTAATCGAATGCTAAGGTGCAAAGAATTGCAGTGTGTGTGTATGTATGCGGAAAGAGAGAGTGAGAGAGAGAGAGAGAGATCCATAGGATGCTTTCACAGCTATTATGAGCGGAAGGTTCACCGTGTTAAATTGTACATTTTAATTGAGTAGAAACAGAGGAAATGATCATTTGTAAGGCCAACACACATCTTTTAGTGTATGACATGATATGAATGTTTACTTAGCAGACGTATGGAGAACCACTTTGAGAGTTTACTCAATGTACTTACATCTGTTGAGTTACAAAGATTGTGAGGCATGGTGGCCGATCGGGTATAGCGCTTGATCTGTAACGCGGAGTGTATGGATTCGAGCCTCATCCGATACAGTTACTGTGTAGGGACTAGACATTGAGCAAGTCCTTCGCTCACATTTTACTATACAGTACAAGTGTATGTATCGAAAAGATACATAGAAGTATCGCTGGTTTACTATATTAGAATGTTTGCGCTATCAAATTGTAAATTCTAACGATGCAAATACGACTGAATCTAAAATTTCTATATTGAAATGTAGATATTATAAGGTTGAAAAGACGTCTGGGATGCAGATGTACATATCAAATAGTCATTGTGAACATACAGCTTATTCGGAGAAACGTCGGGGAGGAGCAAACATTGAGTTTACAACTAATAAATCCACAATCGTACTAACGATAACAATGAGAAATCAATTCGACATCATAAGCTCATCGATTGGTCAAGAGTCAAGCTGTCAATGGGACGAATACATATGTATATCCGACAGCAATTGTATCAATCGAAATCTCACATGTGATGGAATCAACGATTGCTTCGATGGGTCGGACGAAATCAGCTGTCCTTTCACCGGTATGAAGATTACACAGATGGATTTGGCTTATTTTATGTTAATATTGATCAAAATATTTAATCTCAAAATCAAAGAGACTACAGCTAGAGTCTTAGAGAGCCGTCTGAGCCGTACAACGGAAAATTAGGATCGAAGAGAATGTGGTTCTGTTCATGCGTAAAGCTATATAATTCTTAGTATGAATGAATGTTGTGAGACCGCATGTTCGCTATAGGAAGACCCTGCAATTATCTGATTTATGTATTTATTATGTAATACATAGGTGGAGAACTTTACACCGGAGTCATCCATCGAGTTTTCAGCGCAAATCGTATCATAATAGCAGCCAGCATCACATCTATCTTCATCTCCCTGATGGTTGTAATGTACATAATCAGCACATTTCGACGACAATCCAGCATGTTTCGAACCATCAGACAACAGGCACAGACCATTGCCGACCATCAAGACACATATCTGAACCCACCACCATACGACTTTTCTCTATCAATCGCAGCATCTTATGTGGACAATCCACCAATATATACACGAAATTCGACTGGAGGAGATGATTGTATATAAACTATCTATCTGAATAAGTTTTGTGTTTAGTAATTTTGGTATTATATACAATTTCTTTCATGGGCTCATTTTAGTTGCGAAAATCAGTATATTACAGGTTGAGAAACATCATAAAACATCAGAGTTAGTAGAAACATAGCATATGCGAGTCTTTTGATGCCATAGGAGAGAATAAATGTAAGTTTACTTAGCAGAATAGGTTACAAAGATTCATGAGATTAAGGTTTCTTACTTCAAATAGCTTGATGAAGTTGAAACTTTTATGTTACAAGTGTTGAAAGAATGAGTGTTTGCATTATTCAAATATGAAATTTATGGCAGAATTGCGAATGATGAGAGAACATTGAGTCCTTTAAGATGCGTAAACACATGGAATGATGGTTTTTCACACTAAGTATACTATAAAGAATGGTACCTATATGTGCTTGGCTACAAATAGCAAGTTTTAATGTGATGTGATTTGGAGACGTGCGACGCGTGGAAAGCAAAGTGATATGGATGTATGCACATGGCTTGGATAGGTAAACTGACAGATGTTGATAGTGGAACGAATTTAGAATTGGTTAAGATGAAGAATCGTAATAGGATTGTGAAATGTATCGTTTTTGCGCGAAGAGACATGGAAAAGTTTACTGCAGAATGGTTAAGCATGCAGATGTAGTTTGGTGAAAAGCTATGTCTTCGTTGAAATTCACATGCAAAGTCTGCACAATACGAATATTACATCAGATGTGCGATGAAACTGATAATATGCATAGGATGAAACACCAATTTGTTGAAAAGAAGAGTTTGTAAATGAAATATATGTGAAAAAACATGTGAATAGAGACCCTTTTGATGATTTCAACTGGTTGAGCTACTGTGTGTGTGAAAGTTCTAGCTGGGAGTTGTTATGTACTTTGATGAAAATAAGCTTGGTTTCGATTGAATTGTATAGGTATAGTGTATAAATGTCACATTTTTCAGAATTCATGTGATTGAACTGCTATTTGTGGTAGTTCTAACAGTAGAGCGACCATTCATATACCTACAATTTGTGCAATAAGAGTGATTTCCTATTTAAACATGACGCATTTTTAGAGAATTCTAGAGATTGAATCGATAAGTATAGTTATTCGTAGGGTTGAAGTTTATTCATGAGATGTCATTTGTGCTCATTTTGTAGAAACGAGAGTTATTTTGCATACGAAAAGTATGGAAACTATGTAATTTTGATGAATTTAGTTGGTGAAACTAATATGTATGAAGTTCTAGCGGAAGGTTATACCATAAGAGCGAAGAACATAGTGGTAATTTGCATGAAACTTTGCTTCTTTGAATGAACCAAGCATGTAAAAAGATGTATTTTGGAGAGTTATAGTTATTGAAAAGAGTAGAACGACTCTAGTATACGAACACAAGGTGGATTATTTCAGTAATATGACTTCAAGACATTGTAAAAGTTTGCTCCGTCGAAGATATTGACACAATAAATTTGATCAAGTTCGTCAATTTTATTCGATTTTCAACATCAAAGCATTCAAGTTTACATAAACAACACTAACATATACATCTCTTATACCTAGAAAATTCTGAATATGTCAATTTATGTTGATATTAGTCTAAGAAACACAAAGTCGCTAGCGTCTTTGCACATCTCAGAACGTTCGATAGATGGCGCAAGAGGGTCGCGTCTCCGCACATTCGATAGATGGCGCAAGAGTCGAGTTAAAAATTCATAAAAGAGGTCTTTCTTAGCTATGATTACTATTATTGTTCGAGTGTTCATCAACAGTAAACGTGGAAAGTCTGTGAAATATTTGCTGAAATATGGATTTAACACACAAAGAAGAAGAAGAAGGCTGGATGTTCAACGACCTAATGAATTTCAATGATTTCGAAAAGTGCCAATGTCACAGGTGTGTGGTACAACTTGTTGGAAATGCAACAGGACAATGTAAAACTACACAATCATGATTCAGACGAAAATATTCAACTGCTTAACAGTCGAATGGACGAGCCACTGGATGAAACAGGTCGATATCAAAGCTGTTTGACTGAAACCGATGGAAATACCGATCATGTTGTAAAACCTTGCAAAACTCAATTCTTGGAAAGTTCACCAGTTATCGTATCATGCGTCTGAAATCGGAAAATGAAAGGTTGAAATCTTCTATTATTTGCAGAAACTGTAAAGTACACCAAGTGGAAACTCTGTATCTAAATGCTTGTCACATAGTTTGTTGCGAATCTTGTGCTGATGCTGCTTCTTTTTGTGTGTTATGTGAAGATTTCAGAAATATTTCACAGACTTTCCACGTTTACTGTTGATGAACTTCGAACAATAATAGTAATCATAGCAAAGAAAGACTTCTTTTATGAATTTTAAACTCGACTCTTGCGCCATCTATCGAATGTGCGGAGACGCGACCCTCTTGCGCCATCTATCGAACGTTCTGAGATGTGCAAAGACGCTAGCGACTTTGTGTTTCTTAGACTAATATCAACATAAATTGACATATTCAGAATTTTCTAGGTATAAGAGATGTATATGTTAGTGTTGTTTATGTAAACTTGAATGCTTTGATGTTGAAAATCGAATAAAATTGACGAACTTGATCAAATTTATTGTGTCAATATCTTCGACGGAGCAAACTTTTACAATGTCTTGAAGTCATATTACTGAAATAATCCACCTTGTGTTCGTATACTAGAGTCGTTCTACTCTTTTCAATAACTATAACTCTCCAAAATACATCTTTTTACATGCTTGGTTCATTCAAAGAAGCAAAGTTTCATGCAAATTACCACTATGTTCTTCGCTCTTATGGTATAACCTTCCGCTAGAACTTCATACATATTAGTTTCACCAACTAAATTCATCAAAATTACATAGTTTCCATACTTTTCGTATGCAAAATAACTCTCGTTTCTACAAAATGAGCACAAATGACATCTCATGAATAAACTTCAACCCTACGAATAACTATACTTATCGATTCAATCTCTAGAATTCTCTAAAAATGCGTCATGTTTAAATAGGAAATCACTCTTATTGCACAAATTGTAGGTATATGAATGGTCGCTCTACTGTTAGAACTACCACAAATAACAGTTCAATCACATGAATTCTGAAAAATGTGACATTTATACACTATACCTATACAATTCAATCGAAACCAAGCTTATTTTCATCAAAGTACATAACAACTCCCCAGCTAGAACTTTCACACACACAGTAGCTCAACCAGTTGAAATCATCAAAAGGGTCTCTATTCACATGTTTTTTCACATATATTTCATTTACAAACTCTTCTTTTCAACAAATTGGTGTTTCATCCTATGCATATTATCAGTTTCATCGCACATCTGATGTAATATTCGTATTGTGCAGACTTTGCACGTGAATTTCAACGAAGACATAGCTTTTCACCAAACTACATCTGCATGCTTAACCATTCTGCAGTAAACTTTTCCATGTCTCTTCGCGCAAAAACGATACATTTCACAATCCTATTACGATTCTTCATCTTAACCAATTCTAAATTCGTTCCACTATCAACATCTGTCAGTTTACCTATCCAAGCCATGTGCATACATCCATATCACTTTGC
The DNA here is from genome assembly GCA_020284085.1 of Aporrectodea caliginosa. NCBI lineage: Eukaryota > Metazoa > Annelida > Clitellata > Crassiclitellata > Lumbricidae > Aporrectodea > Aporrectodea caliginosa. The sequence continues at coordinate 452,811 of JACEVL010000260.1, read as the reverse complement.
TTTCCACGCGTCGCACGTCTCCAAATCACATCACATTAAAACTTGCTATTTGTAGCCAAGCACATATAGGTACCATTCTTTATAGTATACTTAGTGTGAAAAACCATCATTCCATGTGTTTACGCATCTTAAAGGACTCAATGTTCTCTCATCATTCGCAATTCTGCCATAAATTTCATATTTGAATAATGCAAACACTCATTCTTTCAACACTTGTAACATAAAAGTTTCAACTTCATCAAGCTATTTGAAGTAAGAAACCTTAATCTCATGAATCTTTGTAACCTATTCTGCTAAGTAAACTTACATTTATTCTCTCCTAGGGCATCAAAAGACTCGCATATGCTATGTTTCTACTAACTCTGATGTTTTATGATGTTTCTCAACCTGTAATATACTGATTTTCGCAACTAAAATGAGCCCATGAAAGAAATTGTATATAATACCAAAATTACTAAACACAAAACTTATTCAGATAGATAGTTTATATACAATCATCTCCTCCAGTCGAATTTCGTGTATATATTGGTGGATTGTCCACATAAGATGCTGCGATTGATAGAGAAAAGTCGTATGGAGGTGGGTTCAGATATGTGTCTTGATGGTCGGCAATGGTCTGTGCCTGTTGTCTGATGGTTCGAAACATGCTGGATTGTCGTCGAAATGTGCTGATTATGTACATTACAACCATCAGGGAGATGAAGATAGATGTGATGCTGGCTGCTATTATGATACGATTTGCGCTGAAAACTCGATGGATGACTCCGGTGTAAAGTTCTCCACCTATGTATTACATAATAAATACATAAATCAGATAATTGCAGGGTCTTCCTATAGCGAACATGCGGTCTCACAACATTCATTCATACTAAGAATTATATAGCTTTACGCATGAACAGAACCACATTCTCTTCGATCCTAATTTTCCGTTGTATGGCTCAGACGGCTCTCTAAGACTCTAGCTGTAGTCTCTTTGATTTTGAGATTAAATATTTTGATCAATATTAACATAAAATAAGCCAAATCCATCTGTGTAATCTTCATACCGGTGAAAGGACAGCTGATTTCGTCCGACCCATCGAAGCAATCGTTGATTCCATCACATGTGAGATTTCGATTGATACAATTACTGTCGGATATACATATGTATTCGTCCCATTGACAGCTTGACTCTTGACCAATCGATGAACTTATGATGTCGAATTGATTTCTCATTGTTATCGTTAGTACGATTGTGGATTTATTAGTTGTAAACTCAATGTTTGCTCCTCCCCGACGTTTCTCCGAATAAGCTGTATGTTCACAATGACTATTTGATATGTACATCTGCATCCCAGACGTCTTTTCAACCTTATAATATCTACATTTCAATATAGAAATTTTAGATTCAGTCGTATTTGCATCGTTAGAATTTACAATTTGATAGCGCAAACATTCTAATATAGTAAACCAGCGATACTTCTATGTATCTTTTCGATACATACACTTGTACTGTAGAGTAAAATGTGAGCGAAGGACTTGCTCAATGTCTAGTCCCTACACAGTAACTGTATCGGATGAGGCTCGAATCCATACACTCCGCGTTACAGATCAAGCGCTATACCCGATCGGCCACCATGCCTCACAATCTTTGTAACTCAACAGATGTAAGTACATTGAGTAAACTCTCAAAGTGGTTCTCCATACGTCTGCTAAGTAAACATTCATATCATGTCATACACTAAAAGATGTGTGTTGGCCTTACAAATGATCATTTCCTCTGTTTCTACTCAATTAAAATGTACAATTTAACACGGTGAACCTTCCGCTCATAATAGCTGTGAAAGCATCCTATGGATCTCTCTCTCTCTCTCTCTCTCTCTCTTTCCGCATACATACACACACACACTGCAATTCTTTGCACCTTAGCATTCGATGAATAGAAATTTTAACATACATACCACAATTCTTTGTGTCTTAGCATTCGAAGAATCGAATTTTAGCAATTCTATGCGTCTTAGCATTCGAAGTGTTTACACACCACAATTCTTTGCGTCTTAGCATTCGAAGAATTGTAATATTATCATACACACTGTGATTCTTTGTGTGTGAGTGGTCGAAGAGTCGTAATTTTAACATATATATCGCAATTCTTTGCGACTTAGCGTTCGAAAAATGGTAATATTAGCATACCCCTTGTGGATCTTTGCGTCTTAGCATTCGAAGAATGATAACTTTAGCAATTCTATGCGGCTTAGCATTTGAAGAGTGGTACTTGTAGCATACACACAGCAATTCTATGCATCTGAGCAGTCAAGGATTGGTAATTTTAGCATACATGCTGCTATTCTACACGTCTCAGCATGCTAAAATTTGTATATGGGCTATACAGTTATTGAAACCATCCAACAATGTAACCTAACAATTGCAATTTTATCATTCAAGTTGTTCTCTCGCGTCTCTTTGCAGTCCACAAACCTCATCTAAGCAAACCAAGAGAGTCGCAATCTTAGTACAACCACATACATACATACAAACACCCACAAGCATGCACACAAACACTTGCACAAATACACACATATCTACAAGAACTTTCACAAATACATAAACGCAAATATACAAACACTTAAACATGCACATACAGAAACACACATGTGCAAACACCTACACAAACACATAAACACATACAAATACACACAAACACAAATACTCAAACCCAAACATACAAGCATCCAAACATATACATGCATACATACAAACACCCACAGATACGCAAACTCATACATGAATACATACCAATACATACAAATATACCCACAAGAACTTCCACAAATATACAAACACTTAAGCATATACATACTTGCATAAATTATACACACCCATATACAGAATCACAAATGTGCAAACATCTGCACAAACACATAAAAACATACAAATACACACTTGTACAAACACTCAAGCATACAAACATACACATGCTTATGCGCACACATACCCAAACAAACCTGCAATAAGAGCGCAACTTTAACATATATTAAAATAGCAGCTTACCTCTGCCTCTCTCTCTCTCTCTCTCTCTCTCTCTCTCTCTCTCTCTCTCTCTCTCTCTCTCTCTCTCTCCTCCCTTCCGCCCTCCTTCGTGCTCTTTCTCCGTGTTCTTCCTTTTTACAGCAATTTTGGCTGATATTTGAGAATTGAGGACTTTCGGAATAATAATGCTAATACTAATAATAATAATAACAATAATAACTCTCGTCTTGTACTCTTTCTCCGTGTTCTTCCTTTTTACAGCAATTTTGGTTGATATTTGAGAATTGAGGACTTTCGGAATAATAATGCTAATACTAATAATAATAATAACAATAATAACTCTCGTCTTGTGCTCTTTCTCCGTGTTCTTCCTTTTTACAGCAATTTTGGTTGATATTTGAGAATTGAGGACTTTCGGAATAATAATAATATAATAATAATAATAACAATAATAACTCTCGTCTCGTGTTCTTTCTCCGTGTTCTTTCTTTTTACAACAATTTTGTTTGATATTTGAGAATTGTGCGCTTTAAGAATAATAATAACAATAATTATAACTCTCGCAATCTATATTGAAAGATGTGTAGATGTATGTTGTATGTGGATGCTTAGGCTTAGAAACCAATCATTTGATAACGAATTCGATAATTCAATGGACTATGGGCATTTCAGAGTATGTTACTTGATATTGTGCTATATAAATTCTCGCTATGTGCACAAGTTTGCATTTTTTCACTGTATTTTCAGACTGCCTATTTCAGATCAATGCGTTCTATTATAATAATTTATATAGCGCCAATATCTTAATGTATTGGTTTATGCATGTTTTAGTATGGATACATTATACAAATAGTACAGGTATTGAAGAAATGAACCAGGTATGTATACAAGTGTGCGTGTTTAGGACGCATGCAATTGGTCACGTTTGACTAAGCATGTAGTGCCTATATGCTATGTTTGATCGTCTGTTGAAGTTGCCACATTTACAACCATCCATACAATATAATTGCATTGGATATGTTCACATCGCGTGTCAGAGGCTTTGAAACCTTTGTATAGAAGAAGTGAACTTTGGATTATTAATTGAGCGCGTTTGAAAATATGTGTGTCTTGCTGTATGATTGTTTAGTCATCCTTGTGTGTGACTGTTTGTCTGTCTGTGTGTCTGACATACGGTCTGTTTGTGTGTGTGTCTCTGTAAATCTTGTTGGGTATTAATTAATGGTTAAGTTCTGCTGTCATTCCTTTGTGTAGCGCCTATTGTAGCGCCGGTATTGTTTGCGCTTGTACCGGTTCTATTGTTTGCGCTTGTAGCGCCTATTGTTTGCGCTTGTAGTTTGCGCGTTTGCGCTTGTAGCGCCTATTGTTTGCGCTTGTACCGGTTCTATTGTTTGCGCTTGTAGCGCCTATTGTTTGCGCTTCACTGAGGTGGTGTCCGCCCTTTACAATCTACTTAGTAGCGCCTATTGTTTGCGCTGAATCGGAAATCGGTAAAAATTCCTATCGGTTCATCCCTACCTGTTGTCACACAGCATCAGCGTGGCAGCCCTAATAAAATCACTAAAAATTTGACATCAGGATAGCTCATTGAAAAATTCGAGGCTAAAATCTCCCCCAAACATGATAATTATTGCAGACCAAGTTTCACTTAGAATACCATCGATAATTCCAACAAGTTCTTACACTATGTCATCGTAAGAAGCACAATATTTAGTAATTGGTACAGCACTGTCAAGATCACTGGACTTGTAACAGCCAATGCTCCTGAAAAAAATTATATATCACACAGTTGTAGGCCCTATGTTGTTACGTTCTTCTGCCTAGCGATGAGGACAAAACCCATGTCGTATCATAAAATGTATTCTCAACGGTAAAACAGAAAGAGCATAATATAACCTGATAGATATCAGTTTCTTCACACAGTCTCTATCTTCAGAAGAGAATGAAATGACCACACGTCAAGATGCAACTCGGTTAGTTGCAAAGAACTAGAAACCGATTGCTCTTTTAACTAGTTAACTAAACTTACGCTAACTTAGCGATACATACGAGATTTGGCATCGCAACAAGTCTACGAACAAGTCTACGAACAAGTCTACGAACTAAGGCCAAACTAAGGATTACTTTTACGTTTCTAGCTTATATAGGGCATTCCATAATGCCAAACCTGTATAATGCACCTGTCAGGCATGACGGTGCTCTCCTAATGCTATAATTCTTATCTACAAAATAATAGGATAATGAATTGATATTCCACTTAGTTCATATTATCATTAAATGTCTAATAAAGTCTATCTGTATGCGTCCGATATTCAATATGTGAGAACAGATAGCATTATGTAGCAATGTGTGTATGTATATACATTGTACGTACATGATACTCGAAATGGAGAACGTCCGGCTAAAATTGCTCCAGAGAAAGACGATGAAAACTGTGCATCCTGGTTCTGACTCCGTTGATCCAAGATATCAAGGCGATCTGAGTCCCGATTGTGGGAAGATATGAGGCTAGGCGAAGCTCGGGGAGAGATAACTTAAACAGTTCTGAATAAAATAGGGGTGGCGCAGTTAAAGCTTAACAACAGGGCGGCAATTGTGAACTAAGTCTGTCTCATCGCAGGCAAGAGGCGATCGGTTCGTTTCAGAGTATAGTAGGTGAAAGATGTTGTGTGGAGCTCAGAGAGGGACTTGATAAACAGGTCGGTGTTATGGGAAAAGTTCCCGGAAAAGAGATAGCCAAAAGATCCACAATTCCACATTCTGTTTAGAATACGCACTGACGGATCCGATTGAAGAGGTAGGGCTCAATCGGTTGGAGGGTCGAGAAACAGACTTATGGCAGAAGTCGGATAGATAAGAGTTGTGCAAAACTCGGGAAACATAACAACAAAAATGACTTTGTCCCGAATTACGTGGTCTGCCAGGAGTGAAAATAGAATACATATTAAAAACATATTCAATTCAATTTTATTGTTCCCAACAACTGCATCATAACAGTGCAACAGCATATAATAGTAGGCATACATGTCAAGCAGTTCAAAGAAAAAAGTGGGTAGTTGTTTAATCATTATAATCAGCATGACATTGAATATGCCGGTAATAAATTATGCACTGGATGCTCTCAGAATTAGTAGAGAGCAACAGGCACCCAGAAGGGACTGATCCCGCAAGGAGGGGGTCTATTTTAGTAAGCGAGTAGAAGGGACAAACGCGCCTCGAGTAAAAACATATTAGGCCTACATAGATCATCAAACAATCACTAGAGCTACTACTATATCTCGCACGCTGTATGCCACGCCTAGCGAGTAGAAGGAACAAAACTCGTCTTGAGTGCTTCATGAATAGACTTAGGTGTGCTGGTTACTTAAAACCTTCACGATCTGACGGCTGAAATATTAGCACAAGCGGCAGACGACGCTCTGTTCAGGGCTGTCCAGAACAATGAGCTTCATGTTGACCGTGGCCTCTGCCCAATGCAATACGAACCTTATATTATAGCTTCCGACAATGGACACAATTTCACACTAGATGAACTTATGCCAAAAAATAATCTTTGTCGGCGGCAACGGCCTACGCTGTCATAAGCTGCGGTTAAACTGTTGATCCATCCCAAGAATCTAATATAAATATATACTAATTAACCCGGCCATAAGTAGCCATACTGTCAGCAGTAACTGTTATTGTTCACCTGCAGCGTTTTCTCTGTTGTTTTATTAAATAAATGAATATGTACATAATAATGGTAAGTGAAATTGTCCAAGGCAGATTCCAAGGTGAGGGACCGAAATCGTGGAAGTCAGGCCTTCGACAGGTAAACAATTGTGGTCTGCGGGTAACGATCATGTTTTGGGTACAGGTAGGGTAACATAAATGCTCCATCCACAGACCGCTAGGAAACGGCCTACGGAGAAACTGAAATGTCCAAGAATTGATTAAATTGTAATCGAGATCTAAAGGTAGGAATAGACGTTGAAGAGAACGTTTTCCGGAAAAAAGTTCCGGGATCCTAGGTCCAACAAGAGAAAAGGGACCTGCTGAGAGCCGACCGAGCACAAGTAATATTCAGATTGAGATGAATCAGAAGACGTGGATTGTTAGATAGATAGATAGATGGATAGATAGATAGATAGATAGATAGATAGATAGATAGATAGATAGATAGATAGATAGATAGATAGATAGATAGATAGATAGATAGATAGATAGATAGATAGATAGATAGATAGATAGATAGATAGATAGATAGATAGATAGATAGATAGATAGATAGATAGATAGATAGATAGATAGATAGATAGATAGATAGATAGATAGATAGATAGATAGATAGATAGATAGATAGATAGATAGATAGATAGATAGATAGATAGATAGATAGATAGATAGATAGATAGATAGAAAGATAGATAGATAGATAGATAGATAGATAGATAGATAGATAGATAGATAGATAGATAGATAGATAGATAGATAGATAGATAGATAGATAGATAGATAGATAGATAGATAGATAGATAGATAGATAGATAGATAGAAAGATAGATAGATAGATAGAAAGAGAGAGAGAGAGAGAGAGAGAGAGAGAGAGAGAGCAAGAAAGAGAGACAGACAGACAGACAGACAGAGAGACAGAGAGACAGACAGACACAGACACAGACAGACAGACAGAGACAGAAAGAGACACACAGAAAGTGAGAGAGGCAGGGAGACAGAGAGAAGCAAACAGAGACAGAATGAGAGAGATCATCTTCTCTGCAGTACACCATTACCTGTTTGCAGGATCCTCAATTGAGATGAATCGAGCAGAGAGAGAGAGAGAGAGAGAGAGAGAGAGAGAGAGAGAGAGAGAGAGAGAGAGAGAGAGAGAGAGAGAGAGAGAGAGAGAGAGAGAGAGAGAGAGAGAGAGAGAGAGAGAGAGAGAGAGAGAGAGAGATAAAGAGAAAGAGAGAGAGAGAGAGAAGGAGAGACAAACAGACAGACAGACAGACTTAACGACAGACAGAGACAGAGACATAGAACAGACATAGACAGAGACAGACAGAGACAAAGACAGACAGAGACATACCGCGTCAGATAGAGATAGAGAAAGATACAGAGAGAGACAGAGACAGAGAGAGAGAGAGAGAGAGAGAGAGAGAGTGACAGACAGAGACAGAGAGACAAATACAGAGACAGAGAGATATCTTCTCTGAAGCACACAACTACTTGTTGGTTAACCCTCAATTAGGATAAATCCTGCAATTCGTAGCCTACTGTGTTGTATGTTAGACCATCCTTCTATCACATTCTTCCACCGAAAGGCTGATTTTCATATCAAGAAACCTTATAAGCTTACAATTTAATTAATTTGACACCGCCTGAGAACCGCTGGACAGTGGCGGAACTACAAAAGAGCAAGCCAAGGCAAATGCCCTGGTAAAAAGCCTTTGCCAATGTCGTTCCCCTGCCACAAGGCTGCCATAATTTCTCCCCTGCGGAGAAAGTATTGGAGCATACATCACCCGCACCACTGGTTACTTGTATGACTGCCGTGGCTATGCCCTGGTTACAATTAGTGTCTGGCGCTGCTTCTGCGCGCTTGCGAAGTTCCCACGCAGCAATTATATGCAATACTTGTCAAATTCAATACACGAAAATAGATGCATAAGATTACTAAAGGCTAACCAAGCCATATATAAACCAAGAAACAAAAGACGCCGACGGAGCCATTGTCTTAACATTGACATTGATATATTATAGTCGAAATAGAAGTGTGTATGGTCATCGTATACGGAGCATGTAACAGATGATCGCTGGCCAGACCGGCTCATTACAAAGAGAACCCAATTCACAGTGAATTCCACAAACCGTTAAATTATTTAACAATATGAGCCTAATTTATGTACGCGATTGTTTTATCTAAAAGCACGTGCATGCTAAGCCTAAATCAATATAAAGTCATCAAGATTCGACGCGCCAGTGCTTGCTCACCGCTACCGGTTGAGGTCCAACAGAAATGGTACAACGAAAATTATTTACCCCGCTATTTGATAGTCGTCTTAATGCCTTTCCAGGTCCATTTATGCTTTGAATGCATACAGCAAGCAGTTTGGTCTAAGTAGAATCCAATACATGTGGATATATGGCTGCATGAATTCATCGCAGAAGATAGAATGTGATACCAATTTCAAGTTGACCATCTAAACAACATTCAACTGTTAGAATTCACAGCAAGGTTTGCAGTGTTTACGAATTGAAGCTGAAGTTCTTTTAAAATTCGGAACAGAAAACGAAGGTGAGTTTACAAGGCAAACATGTCGTCTTCGCAGTCTCACATTTATAAAGACCATTTGTTGAAATTCGGAGAGACTGTCTCAGTCAAAGGAGTTTCTCGTATTATTAAATCAAAGAACAAGATGCTTAAAGTGCTGTGGTTGGTCGCTGTAGTTTTGAGTCTTTGCATTCTGCTGTGGCAACTCTCGACCGTTTTCATGAGATACTTCACATGGCCCGTTGATACAGTCACTGAAGAAAGTGCTCTTCCACCACTCTTCCCTGATGTGACGTTCTGCAATACCTATCCAACGAAAGCATTCAAGAAGTTTGCAGAAAAGATGAATATGAGAGCGTTCCTGTTTCATTCACAACGACTAGTCAAACTATTGAAATCAAATCGCAAATTCTGGAAACGCACAAACTTAACAGAGAGCGATTTCGAAAAGCTTAGCATGTTCTTTTCGTCGAATACTGCGTACACATCGAATTTCCCAATAACAGAAAATAATTTCACAATAGAAGATGGCCTCGTATTTGACCAAGAATTCTACAGCTGGCATTGGAATGAGATGGAACCTGAGTGCAGAAATGCGTCCATACAGCGTCGATGGGATCCAAACTACAGTAGCTGTACAACAATACATGTGTCCGATAAATGTCAAAGACAGATTCGAGGTGTCGCTCTCATTCTGTACTTAGAAAACTTCCCTGAAGTGGTGCAGTTAGTGTACCGTACTGGCCTCATTGTTTCGCAAGCCACCGGCGTGGCGTTTGCTATTCATGCTCCCGGAACAGAACCGGACCTAAGAACATCGCATTCCATTGGACCCGGAACTGAGACCGGCATTCGACTGTCGCCCTCCATTCGTTCTCGACTTCCCAGCCCATACGGAGACTGCACCGATCAGAAGTATATTGAGGATTCAGCAGATTCCAACGATGAAAAACTCCTTTACACAAAAGATCTCTGCTTTGACGTTTGTTTCCAGCAGCATATCGTGGACGCATGCGGATGTCTGAGCACAGCTTTTCCATATACTCCTCATCAGAAACTTCAGACAAATGGAACTGTATGCGGAAACCTGAGCATACTGGAAGAGGATGTTTCAACATCACCGATTAGGAAAGGCTTTGATGATTATCTGTGTACGATAAAGACTGAGTTGGATTTAGATGACTGTCAACAAAAATGCAAAAGTCAATGTAAGAAGTTCAGGTACGATATGACTGTCACAACAGCTCCTTGGCCACACGTTTCCAGTCAACTCGCCTTTTCTCTCAAATTTGCTGAAAATCCCCTATTTAAATCTAGATCTGATTTTGATATCTATTCTATGATAAATAAACTGTTCCTGACTTATCACAATGATACCGAGACTATCCGAATGCTGAAAGGCGTGGATCTTATAGAGAAAAACTTTCTCCAGGTGAACATATTTTTCGACAGCCTCCACTCTCTCGTACTGAAAGATGTTCCTTCTCTGACTCCTGACAGGATGATGGGAGTTATTGGAGGAGGTCTCAGTCTCTGGCTTGGAGTAACCATCATGACTCTCATCGAAGTCGTAGAATTTTTCTTCACGTTGATTGAGATGTACTTCAGTAAAAAGAAAGTTTCAACACAAAATCAGACAACCAAAGTGGCTGTTGTTGCAATTGACATTGACTAAAGCCGCAGTGAAACTTTCACCGTTAGGTTTATTACATTAACACTTACATTTGAGAACAACGCTTTTCTTGATTTCAAGTTAACTGCAGCCCTTACGACGGCGGAGATGGCGAATGAACAGAACAGTTACATTGAACAACGTTAGTTGTGCACAAACATTATCTTTAACTAATGTAACTAGGTTCATCCTCTAGACATTTGAAACATGCACAACATATAGTTTGTCTGGTGAGAATTGAAACTTTTTCGATAAAGACTGTTCAAGCTTACGATTCAATCAACAAGGCTTTGATGGATGACCGGGTTATGCAGGCGATGCTATCCATCATTTGTACGCAACAGACACAGTGACTGGAGACAGAAGAAACATTCACGGCTCACCTGTCAACAGTTGCATCTATTCTAACTGATACGCTCTGTGCATCAGTTACCACAATGGTGAGAAGATCATTTCACTAAAAGATACAGCACGCGCATGCGAAGAGCAATAAATGAAAAAAGGACAATTCCACAGATGAAATTCGTTGGGCTTCTGAGTTACACTGTCCCCGACACTTCGACTGCAATTGATATTGTCAGCTTTTCTAAATACTTTTCAATTTTTAGTGAATCAAGAGTGACGATTCAAATATAGATATACCATTTTGTTTAGAAATTGTGGCTTAGACAATGCTTGTGATCGTCCTAGTGTAGGTTATTATTCAAAATCAGACAATCGTAAAATATATGTTGGCGTATGCAGTGGGCGACATGACTGTGGAACTTTTGTCTTTAAAATTTATAGGTCTACGTGAGAGACGCCATTGGTAAATATTACAGCTTTGATGTTTCTGTATACTGTCTAATTTCTCTCTTGTCACAGTCAAGGGTGGCTGTTAAGTGAATTTATTGTCTGAATTATGTTTATTAATAATAAATCGGAAGTAAACGTAGGCTTACATTTCTTCTTCATTTCCTAAACTTGCATGTGACAAATAGGAAAATAATGTGACATAATACGAAGGTAATGTGACATAATATGAAGGTAATGTGACATAAAACGAAGGTAATGTGTCATAATAGGAAGGTAATGTGTCATAATAGCAAGGTAATGTGACATAATAGGAAGGTAATGTGACATAATACGAAGGTAGTGTGACATAATACGAATGTAGCGTAAATGGCGTAGCATATCAGTGAATTTAGTAAATAACTAATTTCTAAAACTGACAAACCTGCAGAGACTGCTGAAGACATCAACTGAATTTCTCGAAATGAATATATTGCTGATGGGATAGTATGACGGATAATGGATATCACCGTTGCCAGAAGTGTTCACGGACCCGGTTCGATTCCCGCAAGGCTCCTGGCTTTAGCTCATACCTTCATTTCCCAGTTACCAGCAAACGTACAAATTGCTTGCTAAATTGCATGGCTGCATCTTTGTTGATTTACATGTATGTCTTCTGCAATTTGTGTTCTTGTTAATTGTTTAATCCTCATAACATACACAGCGCGGTACGTTTTTCAAGCGTTTCATTGGGAATTATTATTTTTTTTTCGAGGTCATGATGATCCCTCAAGCGATCCAAACAATATCCGGAGATGTTATTATTATTATTATTATTATTATTATTATTATTATTATTATTATTATTATTATTATTATTATTATTATTATTATTATTATTATTATTATTATTATTATTATTATTGTCTGTTCTGACATAGGAAATTATTATTATTATTATTTTGTTTTATATTATTTTTATTATTATTATTATTATTTTTTTTTTTTATATCAACAATATTTATTCTCTTCATCAATCATCATCAATACACCAATAGACAAACTGTCGTCTGAAATTAACGTCATAAATGCCGTTAGTGTCACATCTCCCTTAGGTCTGGCTCCGCTAAAGTGCCGCGGAAAGCCACCGAGTTGAACCGCTGGACAGTTACAGAGAGACGCTGTAGCAAGAAGCAGGTTTCTCTGGTGTCTCCTGTGGACAGCGTCAGACTACGACCTAGATCTGATATAAAGTTTTGGCCAGTGGTGTTAATTGGACCTAAGGTCTCGAGAGCAAGAGGCACGAAAAAGTGCGTGTTCAAAAGTGCATTGTACTTGGTCATTTTCCTGTCCGTGGCGATCTCGGCTGCCGCGCCCACCGTCGCTGCCGTGGCCTGGATGTATGATGGTGCTAGGGTATCTACCACCGTCGCGTCCCATACCAGATGGCGACCAGCGCGCCATGGGATCATTGTCAGGCCGTCTGGTCTTCTGCCGTCCGTGCGAAGTAGACCTGGTGGTTCCTTTATTGATGGAATTCCAGCCTTCGAAAGGGAGCGATGTATAATGTCATTGATAGTGTTATGTCTGGCTATTCGGCCGAAGCCTAGAGAACATGAAAGACCGTGGCTACCTCTGGCGTCGATACGGGCTCCACAAGCACATGTGTGTGGTTCGCATATTGTGGCCCCAAGGCGCAAGCCGACCGCCACCCGAACGTCCTCGTTGTCCAGTCGCAACCCACATGCTGTTATTGGTAAGGCATGTAGCCAGTCGCTGGCGTGTGGTGACGAGACAGCTTTCAATCGCGCGGTGTTGTTATGGGTCTATTGTGTCATGAAACAGTGTCTTGAGTGTCTGTTCCAAAAGTGGTTTGTCCCATAGAGCCTCTCTGTTTGTTGGCATGTTTTCTGAATCGTTGAAATCCGTCTTGGATCGCCACTCGGACGTCATGGTCTCAAAGTGTGTGTCCTGTGTGAGATTGAGAGAGTTTAGAATGAGGGTCTGGAGAGGGAGAGTGCTCGGGCAGGGCAAAAGGCTTATTATTATTATTATTATTATTATTATTATTATTATTATTATTATTATTATTATTATTATTATTATTATTATTATTATTATTATTATTATTATTATTATTATTATTATTATTATTATTATTATTATTATTATTATTATTTTTGCCCGATACTATAAATTATTATTGTTATTATTATTATCATTATTATTATTATTATTATTATTATTATTATTATTATTATTATTATTATTATTATTATTATTATTATTATTACCCGAGGTATCACGGATCCCTCAGAATTTAGGAAAAAGTGCCATACGGAGCAGGAAATTTGTCTGTAGGGTCAGGCCTCATCTTCGGGGTTTGTAGGAAAAGTGCCTTTCATTGCAACCAAGTTATAACGTTGGACACAAACAGAAAGGCGCTGGAAAAGAAATGATGTCTCGCGTCTGTCGCAACCAGTGAATGACATAAGACGGCCTAGTTCACTAATGAATTTCAGAGCCGTAGGATTGAACGGGCCCAAAGTTTCGAAAAGAAACTTGGCTATAGTATATAGCCCCTGGTATTTCTGAATCTTACGGTTGGCCGCCTGCACTGAAGCGGGCCCGACCGAGCCGGCTCCGATGTAAGAGGCCGCACAGGTGTGGACGATCGTTGCGTCCCAAGCCATGTACTTCCCTCCCGTCCACGGTATGAGGGTTGGTCCGTCAGGTCCTTTACCACCCACTCGAAACAGGACTCTTGGTTTCTGCGCAGAGACAGTTAAAGGGTTGACTAAAGGCTGTCGTAGAACGACGGAGAGAGCCCCTACATATAAACTGGACGAATCTTGTTATCGTGTAGTTAGCACACACGCAAATAATATTTTTATATATATATGCGGGAGAGCGAGAGAGAGAGAGAGAGAGAGACAGAGACAGAGAGAGAGAGAGACAGACAGACAGACAGAGACAGAGACATAGACAGAGACAAAGACAGAGACAGAGACAGTCAGACAGCCAGCCATCAGAGACAGACATACAGAGAGACAGAGACAGACAGACAGAGAGACAGAGACAGAGACAGAGAGTGAAAGTGATAGTGAAAGTGAAAGAGATAGACAGATAGATAGAAGCAGTCATACAGACAAAGAGAGAGAGAGAGACAGAGAGACAGAGACAGAAAGACAGAGAGACAGAGAGACATAGACAGAGACAGAGAGACAGAGAAAGAGAAAGTGAAAATGAAAGTGGAAGAGATAGACAGAAAGATAGAAGCAGACATACAGAGAGAGAGAGAGAGAGAGAGAAAGAGAGACAGAGAGAGAGAGAGAGAAAGTGAAAGGGAAAGTGAAAGTGAAAGTGAAAGAGAAAGACATATAGATAGAAGCAGACATAGAGACAAAGAGAGAGAGACAGAGAGACAGAAACAGAGACAGAGAGAGAGACAGAGACAGTGAGACAGAGACAGAACAGAGATAGAGACAGAGACAGAGTCAGAAAGAGATCGTCTGCTCTGAAGCACACAACTACCTGTTGGCTGAAACCTCAATTCAGACGCATCCAGCAATTCTTACTATCTTATAATAGACCATCCTTCTGTAACGTTCTTTCACAGAAAAGCTGTTTGTCCAGAGCAGAGCCATAGTAAGAAACCTTTTCAGTTTATAATAAGTTAGCGTCGCTCAAGACCCGCCAGATAACCCGTGCTACTCGCGCCTCTTCGAAGTGCAAACTTTAATAGGCAACATGTAAAAATCTATATTTATACAGACATGCATGCATTACTAGATGCAGGTAGGTGCTAACCACGCCACACATAGGCCAAATAACAAAGGATGCCAGCGCGGCCATAGATTTGAAAATGATAGATCGAAATAGAAGAACGTTTACTGCGTAGAACCGCGTAAAGAACAGAAGATCGCAGGCGAGAACAGCTCTCTGCAAAGAGGACCCAATTGATCTACATCACAATGAGTACTGCAACCCGCCTAAGACATCATGAGCCTAATGTACGCTATTGTTTTCTCTAATGGAACAAGTAAAGTCAACACGTGATAGTCGACAGGCCAGTGCTTATTCAATGGTATCCGTAAAGGTTCGACAGATGCGACAAAACGAAAATTATTGACCCTGCTTTTGATTGTTGTCATAAGGTCTAAATAGGTCTATTTGTGCTTTGAATGTATGCAGTGGTCTCAGTAGAATCCAATACCCGCGGAGATAGGGCTGCATGAATTCGTCGCAGAAGATAGCCTATGATGAAATGTGAAATTTCATGTTGACTGTCAAATTAACATTAAACTGTTTGAATTCACAGTAAGGTTTGCAATGTTTTGAAATTTTCGCTAAGGTTCTTTTAAAATTCGCAGCAGAAAACGAAGGTGAGTTTCCAAGGCTAACATGTCGTCTTCGCAGCCTCACATTAGAGACCATTTGTTGAAATTTGGAGAGACTGTCTCAGTCAAAGGAATTTCTCGTATTATTAAATCAAAAAATAAGATGCTTAAAGTGCTGTGGTTGATCGCTGTAGTTGTGAGTCTGTGCATTCTGCTGTGGCAACTCTCGACCGTCTTCATGAAATACTTCACATGGCCCGTTGATACAGTCACTGAAGAAAGTGCTCTTCCACCACTCTTCCCTGATGTGACGTTCTGCAATACCTATCCAACAAAAGCATTCAAGAAGTTTGCAGAAAAAACGAATATGAGAGATTTCCTGTTTTTTTCACAACTACAAATAGACAAATTGAAATCATCTGAAGAATTCTTGAAGCGAGCAAACTTAACAGAGATCGATTTTCAAAAGCTTAGAATGTACTTTTCATCAAAAACTGCATATATCTCGAATTTTCCTATAATCGAAAATAATTTCACATTAGAAGATGGTCTCGTATTTGACCAAGTATTCTACAGCTGGAATTGGAGTGAGATAGAACCTGAGTGCAGAAATGCGTCCATACAGCGTCGATGGGATCCAAACTACAGTAGCTGTACAACAATACATGTGTCCGATAAATGTCAAAGAGAGATTCGAGGTGTCGCTCTCATTCTGTACTTGGAAAACTTCCCAGAAGTGGTGCAGTTAGTGTACCGTACTGGCCTAATTGTTTCTCAAGCCACCGGCGTGGCGTTTGCTATTCATGCTCCCGGAACAGAACCGGACCTAAGAACATCGCATTCCATTGGACCAGGAACTGAGACCGGCATTAGACTGTCGCCCTTCTTTCGTTCTCGACTTCCCAGTCCATACGGAGACTGCACCAATCAGAAGTATATCGAGGAAATAGGAGATTCTAACAATGGAAAACTCCTCTACACAGAAAGTCTCTGCTTTGAGGTTTGTTTTCAGCAGCGGATCGCGGACGCATGCGGATGTCTGAGCACCGCATTTCCATTTACTCCTCGTCAGAAACTTCAGACAAATGGAACTGTATGCGGAAACCTTAGCATGCTGGTTGATGACGCTTCAATATCACAGATTAGGAAGGGCTTTGATGACTATCTGTGCACGATAAAGACTGAGTTGGATTTAGATGACTGTGAACACAACTGCAAATGTCAATGTGAAGAGTTGAAGTACGACATGACTGTCACAACAGCTCCTTGGCCACACGTTTCCAGTCAACTTGCCTTTTCTCTCAATTTTGCTGAAAATCCCCTGTTTAAATCAAGGTCTGATTTTGATATTTATCTTAAGATAAAACAACAGTTCTTTACTTACCGCAATGATCCCGACATTATCCGAATGCTGAAAAGCCTAGATCTTATTGAGAAAAACTTTCTGCAAGTGAACATATTTTTCGACAGCCATGACTCTCTCGTACTGAAAGATGTTCCTTCTCTGACTGCTGACAAGATGTTGGGACTTATTGGAGGAGGTCTCAGTCTCTGGCTTGGAGTAACCATTATGACGCTTGTCGAAGTCGTAGAATTTTTCTTCACGCTGATTGAGATATACTTTAGTAAAAGCAAGGTTTCTACTCAAAAGCAGACAGCGAAGGTGGCTGTTGTTGCTATTGACATTGACTAAAGCCACAGTGAAACTTTCACCGTTAGGATTTGCACTTCAAAACTTAAACTGGAGTGCAATGCTATTCTAGATTTGAAGTTAAACGTCGCCTGGCGGAAATGTGACATATGATTATGCAAATGGCGATTGAACAGAAAATTTACATTAAACAGCGATAGTTTTGCACAAATAGAAACATAAATTGGTTGAGCACTTTAGAAATTTGGAACTGTATAGCATATAGTTTATCTGTTGAGAATTGAAATGTTTGCTATAAAGACTATTCGGGCTGATGATTTAATCGACGAGGATTATGCAAGAGACCAGGTCGTGAAGGCGCTGTTATTCCTCCTTTGCTGGCCAATGAAGATACATCCACAGCTCACCGTTCTACAGCTTAAGTAGGCCAAGGGCTAACAAAGCGTCAGTTAACAAACAGTTGAAACGATCATTTCACAAAACAATTCAGACTTTTGCGAGGAGCAATAAACGGAAAAAGGAAACTTCCACAGATGAAACTGACGGAGTGCTTTAGTTTCTCATTTCACCTGCAGTGGATGTTGTCAACTTTTTCGATGCTTTAAATTTTTTAGTGAATCAAAAGAGTGACGTTTCAAGTATTATAGTTATAGCCTACAAGTTCAGTGGACATTCAGAAATGATTAAAAAAATAACCTAAGTATAACCTCATAGTAAAGAAAATGCTTGTGATCATGCCTGGTCGAAATTCTTATCGATTACACTGGTTGAAATGACACTGGAACACTGGAACACTGGAACTTTAGTCTTTGACGTTTGTACCAGAAAACTAACATTTGTAAATAATTATATTGCTTTGATGTTTCCGAAAGGTTTTTAATTTCTCTCTTTTCATAGCCAATGGAACTTCATTTTCTGAGTAGGCCTAAGGTCTACTAACAAATCGCAAGTAACAGTACACTTTCTTCTCAATTTCCTGTTCTTGTAAACTTGCATATGAAATAATTTAATGGCAATGTTACATGATAGAAATGTAATGTGACATAAAAGGAAGGTTATGTGACATGATAGAAAGGTTATGTAGCGTATAATTCTTATGGTAGAGGCCTTTTAGTGAATTTAATGAATAACTCACATCTAAAACTGACAAACCTGCAGAAGAGCTTAACTGAATTTTGGAGATGAATATTTCGATAGGGCCCTGTGAACAACTTTTGTAATCACAAGCTGGATTGTAGGCCTACTCACTGAACCGAGCAAGAAATTTATTCATGAGTTCTTGATTGTGTTTTTCATTAATTGGTGAGCATTAGGGTGTCCCAGAAAGACAGACACTTTTCAAAAGTTTATATATCTTGATGGCCAACGTCTAGAAAGTTTCTATAGGACTAGTTATTATATTGTACGAAGTTACAGCTAATTAGATTAACATTTAGGCGTGGCTCAAGCGACTCTAAGTTAAGCATTGTATAGCTGAATCATACACATTAATTTACCATTGAGAAATTTTATCCCAGAGTATCTCAGGAACTAAAAGCAATCGAAAAGTGATTTTTGTGTCTATGACAGGGTTTTCCTGGGAGAAGTCAAATATGCCATTCTAACATTATAGGACAATCGGATGACCTTCATTTTCAAGGTCATTTGACATCTATTGTCATAATATTTCGTTATCGGTGAAGGTTTAAAAGGTGTCAGTCCAAGATAGGCCCACTGGGCTCGAGGAAATAAAATAGAGTTATAAACAACCTGGTATGACCATCGTATGACCATCGCATGACTTTGTAGTTCAAGGTCACTCGACCTGTTATGGTTAACCTTTGGCCTCACTGGAACTACAAGTTATGTAAAAAAAATCCTGGTGTATATGATGTTTTTCAGAGTCTTGGATTCCAAAGAAGTATACTCAACAGAGCTATGGTGAACAACATATACTGAGTGCATGACTGTAGTTCAGGGTTCATTGACCTGCAATGTTTAACCTTTGGTTCTCCGAAACTACAAGTGCTAGAATAGTTTAATTGATGTCTAATAATAATTTATTGTTTTAAGGACCGCCAAAAAAACTGTACACTCAACATTATAAGTTTCGATCGCTTTCCTCATTCTACAGCAGGGATGGCCAACCCGCGGCCCGCGGGCCAAATGTGGCCCGCGGGATGCTAATTGGCGGCCCGCACGGCCCCTTTCTAAATAATTTTTTTGTCTCATTTTGCACCTTCTTACTTGTCCGACTACTATAATATTGCATAATAATGATGTCTAAAACACTAAAAGATTTAATGTTGTACGTTCTAGTGACGTAATGTAGTCGTACCTGTTTTTATAAATCTAGTAAAATATGAAACAAACATTTGTATTTCTTTCGAGGCTGTGGGGACAAACATCTTGCGGCCCGCCGCGTGCTTACCAACAATCATAGTGGCCCGTAGGCCAAAAAAGGTTGGCCACCCCTGTTCTACAGCTTCTCTCCAACCTTTCCTCTCTTTGGACCAGTATGATCTGTTTGTACCGCGAACTAGGACCACTTTGGCGCAAGCTAGGTCATTTCTCACCATTGGGTCTGCCCTGTGGAATTCCCTCCTCTTTACGCGTTTCCATTCCTTCTAGATCTATTCCCACTTCTCTTTTTCTTCAAAACCTATTTCTTCTCTCGGGGTAATCGCACTTGGAGCACTACTGAATAGTCACTGCTGTGAACGGCGCTATATAAGTTACTAATTACATTACACTACATCTGAGCCTCAAAGTCACTTGACGACCCGGCGTGGTTGCCCTTCGTTTCTCGGGAATTGCAAGCAATATAATTGTGATTGAGGTTTATCTTCAGTGAAGGCATTAAAGCACTTTCCTAAGCATGAGATTTGTTATTGTACGTTGTGATTCACAGAAAATTGTTACAGGAAAATGTCTACGAATTTCCAAAGTCATATGAACGGTTACAAACCAATCAACGTGTTACTTGATATTATAGATCATGGAATGTAATTACCGCAGAGTGGTAGGCATATGTCTTCAGGATTTCTTGTAACCAAAAATCTTACAGTTGACCTTTTTAAGACCTGTGGGTGGCTATGGAAATATATAGGTTCACTGGGAACGTCACGGTGAGTGAGGTCACGTGGTCTGTGAAATGTAATATTATTATCAAATTCCATGTGGTCGATAACCCTAGTCTGCAGACACCGAGATCTCCTTTCCAAGACTTCTGGCTTTGGGGATAGGAGCGGTTACTTCAAAAGTTGAGTGACGTTATGTCACATGTTCTGGAAGAAGAAACTGCTAAGAGGTTTCAAGAATATTTTATGCAAATCCTTCTTTCCCAAAACCATAACTTGATACCTAAAAATAAACCTTTTCAGAGCAACACGTTAAGAGGAACCATTGATCCAACGCAATGTCAACTGTGGGGGGTGGTTCAGTACGTCCACGTCGTCTCCCCGGGCAACGGAACTAGGTTCCGGCTAAATCTGAACCAAGAAAGAGGGAGAGACCTGATCAGTCGCCTTCACCCCATTGATCATGAAACTCAAAATGGAAGCACAGGGCATACAACAGAGAAGGATGGAGGTCTTCCATAAACGAGCGGCTTATGCGTGCGGGAGCATCGCCAAGGCCATAAGTCAAGTAAGTCAATGTCAACTGTGACGTCAAAGTTTGACGTCATGTCGCATGGCGCCATGCAAGAGTAACCTTATGAGACAAAACCTACGTTGTGATCAAACATTTCCAGGAAACCCCACCAAAGGAATTTTGAATATCTCTACCCGTTTGAAAGTTATGCATTGAAAACCGATATGTTGGTAAAATTTCCACACAGGCTATTGCATGGGGGTATACGAAATTTGAAAAGGCTTTGAGCCACGTCTAAATGATCTTCAATCTTGCTATAACTTTGCATTTTTTATCATAATAGCCAAGAGAAACGTTTTAGAGGTTGGCCATTGAAATTTGAGTACTTTGGTTTTTCTGGGACACCCTAGTGAGCATCGATTTTTAAAATTGACTGCAAAAGCATTGGCAATTTTATTGGGTCCAGTAAAGCCATCCACTGTCACAGGAAGTTTGCGTTTACTTTCAAACTTGCTTTACAATGCTTTCCAGACATCAGTGGTTTCCTTTGACAGAAGATAATGGTGGAAATCTTTAGAAATGTGACGCCAGGGGTCAAAACCCGTCAAATGTCGGTTTCTGACTTTTTATTCAGTCATATTCTACAACTAATTTGCTTCAAAATACTTTTTACAGAATGAAAATATCTTTTTTCTAACTGAAGTTATGCTCGTTTGATTCTTTAATTAGTATCGAGTGAGAAAATCGAATAAAACTTTTCAGAAGATTCATGTCATCAAAGTTCTCATAATTCATTACTTGATTATGCTGCAATTTTTCTAGGCAATAGCGGGCTATATTCTATATCAAATAAAGCAAACGGCATCAAAATCGAAATCTTCTTCTTATTTCTCTTCCATCAGTTTTCCGACGATGAGGCCCTTATGAAGCCTCTCCAGTGTTCTGTATTCCGTACTATGCTGCCGATCTTCGTTATGTCTGTAGGTCCTCTTTGATGTTGTCCATCCAGGTCTTCCGTTGCCCTCCCCTGCTCCTCTCTCCCTCCACGTGACCGTGTAGCGCCGCATTGGGTAATCTCTCTCCCGCCATCCGTCTCACGTTCCCGTACCATCTAAGTCTTCGTCTTCTGATTCTTTCTACCACCGTCTTCTCCGCTCCCAAGTCATCATCATAAGGTTTCTTGGTATTTTTGCCAGACGGTGACCAGTCATCTCCTGGCAGGGTAAGGAGACCGGTGGGTCTTAACCCATTTGGTGGGTCATGACATCTTTCGCTCTAAGATGTCCTTTCAACACCTGCCGCCTGCGTTAGCCAGCTTTTCGTGTTTCCTGGTGAGCCTGTCCACCTCGCGTAACGCCCTAGGAGGTTCTTCGGCCGAAGCCTTCTCCCTGATGGCATAGTCCCACCAGGCATTTCCTTACTTGGCTGTTCACCTCCTCCCTCCACCACGCTGAGGTGCAGGTCGGTCTTTGGGGGGCGCGGAAAATCGGATTACTACTTTGCAAATAATGGCAAATTTACAGGCAACTGCTGAATTGACGAATATTCTATATTTGACCCCTGTCGCCTATTTCAGCTTCTAGCTCAATAACCAGGAAGCGACAAGCAACGGGTTTTGACCTCTGGCGTCACAAATGTGTTCATCCTTTGTTGCCGGTTTGTTTCTCCTAGCAAGCTTATTTTCAGCTTTACACATCTTTTGGCTTCGTAAATTGGTCCTTGGCAGGGCCTCCCAACTGCCTTCCACATATCATAGGCTTCTATAGATTTGTGCTTGAGATCAGTGAGCTGATCATCCCAATAATCTTTGCTATGAAGACGCAGAAGTCACAGGGCAATGCTTGTTTGCTGCCTGACATAACGCCCCAACTTTTTTGTCATAGAATGCATCTAAATCCTTACCATACACACAGGTGCAAGGAGGGGGGGTCTATTTTAGTAAGCGAGTAGAAGGGACAAACGCGCCTTGAGTAGAAACATATTACATAGATCATCAAACAATCACAAGGGCTACTACTATAATTATCTCGCACGCTGTATGCCTCGCCTAGCGAGTAGAAGGAACAAAACTCGTCTTGAGTGCTTATGAACAGACTCAGGCGTGCTGGTTACTTACAACCTGATGATCTGACGGCTGAAATATTAGCACAGGCGGCAGACGACGCTCTGTTCAGTGCTGTCCAGAACAATGAGCTTCATGTTCTCCGTGGCCTCTGCCCAATGCAACACGAACCTTATAGCTTCTGACAAAGGACACAATTTCACACTTCCCGATAAAGACTAGCTGAACTTTATCCCAAGAATGTAATATAAATATACCGGGTGGGCCATTAAAAATGAGAACATCGCGTTCAATCGTGTTTAATACAGTATCGGATTGTGTTTTGAGTAAATCTTAAACACGTAAATTATTCTATGATGTACTTACTTACCAAATCAAGCCAGTTCGACGTGTTGTGGAGAAAGATTTACAACTTAAAGCGTACATTCGTGTGATGGGGCAGGTGATAACGAAGGCTGTAAATTAAAACTGTTGCAACGAAGTCAGCCGCTATTTCAATGTTTCCTAGCGAGAGAAGAGCACGAAGCATTTGGTTCACAGATGAAAAGACATTTACAGTTGCCACACATGTTAATTCTCAAAGTGATCGTGCTTAGTCCAATGTAAGAAAAAAAGCAAATTCCAGCAACAAGACTCTTATACGAACGTGGAGATTTCAGCCGCAGCATCATGATTTCAGCAGTCGAAGACTCCAAGATCTTTGGTTTCGGTCGGTGTGTCTCGGATGGAAAAAACAATGTAGTGTTATTGGACACGAAGTCAAAGTAAACAGTAAATACTATTGTGATCACGTTCTAGAAAGAGATTTACTTCCTGAGCAAGATGTAATCGTCACAATTGCAGCAGGGCGAGCACCTTCACACACACAGCAAGAAGCACTCAACTTCCATCATCAGGAGAACATTCATCGAATCAGACACGGGGCCCCCAAATAGCCCACACCTAAACCCGGTAGACTGTGCTGTTTGGGGTGCCCTTAAAAATCTACCTTCGTCGTAAATTTACAACAATAGAACAACTGAAGTTGGCCACTGTTGAGGAGTGGCGAAAAATGTCCCAGAGATTTGTAGACAGGAGCATCATTATAACGATCGCGTGGCACAGACGTTTAGGAGAAATTGTTCAAAATCGAGGCGGAAACATAGAATATAACATTTGGCAACAAGTTACTTGCATTTTGAAAAGAAAATGACATTAATGAATTAAGTAATTCAGATTGAACGCGATGTTCTCATTTTTAATGGCCCACCCTGTATACTAATTAACCCGGCCATAAGTAGCCATACTGTCAGCTGTTATTGTTTACGTACAGCGTTTTCTCTGTTGTTTTATTATATAAATGAATAATATCCCATTAGTGCCCAAACTGTCCCCCAGTGGCCAATCTTTATGATACTTGGGAATATAACAAATGATGCTATGGTAAGGTTCTTGGAACTTGTATTTGTCTGATACCGCGATCAGCCGTTAGATGGCGTGCTGTTCCCATTTGGGAACATTGGGCACATAATATGTGTTCACAGACTCCATATTATGGAGTCTGTTCCAATTTGGGAACACCATGCAAATTTATTGCAGATAATTAATCTGTTAAATTTGCGGTTTTCAGTAAGTTCACTAGTTTAACTTTAGGCACAGCATAGGCTGCTTTGCTAGAGCAATAAAATTACACATCAATATTGAAGTAACTAGTTTTCAGAAGTTATAAAGCAGTGCCAACGATAACATTGCCATTCCTAACAATCTAGTTCTGCGACTGAACACAGTGATCATACACATCAGCATATTCCAGGTATTTCTCTGCAATGCCTTCCAGGAGACTGACAGTATTCTGTCTCAAATGCGATGATATGATAGTATATCATACTACTGCTCGCAGTGTAGATGAAGTAAAACCTAAAACCATGAACTTTGTGCAGTACGTCCTGTATTCTTCTTACACCATCGACATCTCGCTTGTCTTGCACTTGGAACCCAGATGATGATCAACTCCATCGAAGCCAATGTCACTGACTGAGTGGCTATCTGATAGAGCTGTTGGAGGCTTGTCCAATCGTTGTATGGTATTGTTCACAATTTGCCGCCGGAACTCCAGGTGATCAGATAATTCACGGACTTCAACGTGCAGACTCCAGACAGCAACAACTGTCATGCTCAAATCGTTGATAAACGGTTTGAGCGGTTTGAGTGGCACCACCACTTCTTGATTCGAAACACGAGGTACTAGTTAGACATGAAGAGGTCCAGTATGCCCACAACACCCATGTGAAGAGTATACTTTCTAATGACAGCTGGTTGATTGTTATTAAACACATACTTTTTGGCTGAGCTCCAGCTTTTCAAATGGCTCTACTTCAATGAAATTGGTAGCGACAGTCACACGTTGGTTGCCGTGCCATCTGACCGCTATCACATCAAGAAGTTGTCGTAGTAGACCTCATGGCACGTCGGGTTGGTAATGCAGTTGGGTAGACAAGTAACAACGTGTTGACTGAGACCTTTCTTTACACCTGAAAAAGGCATTATATCAGGTGTGATTGCTGTGTAAACTAGAAATTCTAATTTATCTCATATTCTTTTATAAATATGGAGAGTAGTAATGCACTCGATGCGGAGTTTTCAATAACTCAATTAATTTCTCCATCACGTTCCCAAATGGGAACAGACTACATTTGTGCCCAATGTTCCCATTTGGGAACATCAAACAAATACTAAACATTTCTACCGCAATACATTTGATTTTTAAATTCACATTTGGCATAGCAGTAGCTACTTAATGTTACACTTAAATCATATAACACTTTTAAAATTTATATTCTCTTACCTTATATATGCAGATGTGAAACCGAAAGCAGCCGAATTTTTACAAAACCCGAAACTTCAAAGATGGCTGCCGCACACTAGAAATTTCTGCAAACTCAAGATTAGGCTAAAATATCGTAGGTGGACTATTTTAGCAGTCAAATGCTGCACACAGTAACTAAATAACACAAAACACTTATTTTATACTTAAATTTATCTGCGTGTTCCCAAATGGGATCACTGGGCGTTAATGGGATATATACATATTACTGGTATGTGAAATTGTCCAAGCCAGATTCCAAGGTGAGTCCGACCGAAATCGTGGAAGGCAGGCCTTCGACAGGTAAACAATTGTGGTCTGCGGGTAACGATCATGTTTTGGGTACGGGTAGGGTAACATAAATGCTCTGACCACAGACCTCTAGGAATGAACCTACGAAGAAACTGAAAAGTCCAAGAATTGATTAGATTTTAGTCGAGATCTGTAGGAAGAGACGTTGAAGAGAGAACGTTTTCCGGAACAAGAGAAAAGGCGCGCCTGCCGAGAGCCGACCGTGCCCAAGTAATAATCAGATTGAGGTGAATCAGAAGACGTGGATTGTTAGAGAGAGACACACACACACAGAGAAAGTGAGAGAGACAGGAAGACAGAGAGAGGCAAACAGAAACAGAGTGAGATAGATCATCTTCTCTGCAGTACACCTCAACCTGTTTGCTGGATCCTCAATTGAGACGAATCTAGCAGAGAGAGAGAGAGAGAGAGAGAGAGAGAGAGAGAGAGAGAGAGAGAGAGAGAGAGAGAGAGAGAGAGAGAGAGAGAGAGAGAGAGAGAGAGAGAGAGAGAGAGAGTGTGTGTGAGAGAGAGTTAGATAGAGAGAGAGAAGTAGAGAGAGAGAGAGACATAGAGAGACAGATACAGAGAAAGAGACAGAGACAGAGACAGAGACTGAGAGAGACAGACGGAGACAAAGGCAGACAGAGACATACAGCGTCAGATAGAGAGACAGAGAACGATACAGACAGACAGAGACAGAGACAGAGAGCCAAAGACAGAGACAGAGAGATACCTCCTCTGACGCACACAACTACTTATTGGTTAACCCTCAATTAAGATGATTCTTGCAATTCGTAGCCTACTGTCTTGTATAATATACCATCCTTCTATCACATTCTTCCACCGAAAAGCTGATTTTCAAGAGCACAGCCATATCAAGAAACCTTATAAACTTACAATTTAATTAATTTAACGTCCTGGTTAAAACAAGTGTCTGGCTCTGCTTCTGCGCCTTTGCAAAGTTCCCACGCAGCGTTATATGCAATACATGTCAAAATCAATACACGAAAATAGATGCATGAGAATACTAAAGGCTAACCAAGCCATACATAAACCAGGAAACAAAGACGCCGACGGAGCCATTGTCTTAACATTGACATTAATTAATTATAGTCAAAATAGAAGTGCGTATGGTCGTCGTATACGGAGCATGTAACAGAGAATCGCTGGCCATTACAAAGAGAACCCAATTCACAGTGAATTCTACAAACTGTTAAATTAATTAACAATATGAGCCTAATTTATGTACGCGATTGTTTGGCATTTGGATTGTTTGATCTAAAGGCACGCTGCTAAGCCTAAATCAATATACAGTCATCAAGAGTCGACACGCCAGTGCTTGATCAACGCTACCGGTTGAGATCCAACAGAGACGACGAAACTAAAATCATTTTGAAAGTCGCATAATGTCAACAAAGGTTCATCTGTGCTTCGAATGCATACAGCAGGCAGTTTGGTCTCAGTAGAATCCAATACCTGCGGAGATAGGGCTGCATGAATTCGTCGCAGAAGATCTAATGTGATACCAATTTCACAGTTGACCATCAAAACAACATTCAACTGTTAGAATTTACAGCAAGGTTTGCAGTGTTTACGAATTGAAGATGAGGTTCTTTTAAACTTCGAAGCAGAAAACGAAGGTGAGTTTAAAAGGCAAATATGTCGTCTTCGCAGTCTCACATTTATAAAGACCATTTGTTGAAATTCGGAGAGACTGTCTCAGTCAAAGGAGTATCTCGTATTATTAAATCAAAGAACAAGATGCTTAGAATACTGTGGTTGGTCGCTGTAGTTGTGAGTCTGTGCATTCTGCTGTGGCAACTCTCGACCGTCTTCATGAGATACTTCACATGGCCCGTTGACACCGTCACTGAAGAAAGTGCTCTTCCACCACTCTTCCCTGATGTGACGTTCTGCAATACCTATCCAACGAAAGCCTTCAAGAAGTTTGCCGAAAAAATGAATATGAGAAATTTCCTGTATCTTTCACAACAACTAGTCAAATCATATGGCAAATTCTGGAAGCGCCCAAACTTAACAGAGAGCGATTTCGAAAAGCTTAGCATGTTCTTTTTGTCGAATACTGCGTATACCGCGAATTTCCCTATAACAGAAAATAATTTCACATTAGAAGATGGCCTCGTATTTGACCAAGTGTTTTACAACTGGCATTGGAGTGAGATGGAACCTGAGTGCAGAAATGCGTCCATACAGCGTCGATGGGATCCAAACTACAGTAGCTGTACAACAATACATGTGTCCGATGAATGTCAAAGACAGATTCGAGGTGTCGCTCTCATTCTGTACTTGGAAAACTTCCCAGAAGTGGTGCAGTTAGTGTACCGTACTGGCCTTATCGCTTCGCAAGCCACCGGCGTGGCGTTTGCTATTCATGCTCCCGGAACAGAACCGGACCTAAGAACATCGCATTCCATTGGACCAGGAACTGAGACTGGCATTAGACTGTCTCCCTCCATTCGTTCTCGACTCCCCAGCCCATACGGAGACTGCACCAATCAGAAGTATATCGAGGAAACAACAGATTCCAGCGATGAAAAGCTGCTTTACACCAAAGATCTCTGCTTTGACGTTTGTTTCCAGCAGCAGGTCGTGGACGCGTGCGGATGTCTGAGCACCGCATTTCCATATACTCCTCATCAGAGACTTCAGACAAATGGAACTGCATGCGGAAACCTTAGCATGCTGGATCATGTCATTTCAAAATCACAGGTTATTAAAGGCTTTGATGATTATCTGTGCACGATAAAGACTGAGTTGGATTTAGATGACTGTCAACAAAAATGCAAAAGTCAATGTAAGAAGTTCAGGTACGATATGACTGTCACAACAGCTCCTTGGCCACACATTTCCAGTCAACTCGCCTTTTCTCTCAAATTTGCTGAAAATCCCCTATTTAAATCTAGATCTGATTTTGATATCTATTCTATGATAAATAAACTGTTCCTGACTTATCACAATGATACCGAGACTATCCGAATGCTGAAAGGCGTGGATCTTATAGAGAAAAACTTTCTCCAGGTGAACATATTTTTCGACAGCCTCCACTCTCTCGTACTGAAAGATGCTCCTTCTCTGACTCCTGACAGGATGATGGGAGTTATTGGAGGAGGTCTCAGTCTCTGGCTTGGAGTAACCATCATGACTCTCATCGAAGTCGTAGAATTTTTCTTCACGTTGATTGAGATGTACTTCAGTAAAAAGAAAGTTTCAACACAAAATCAGACAACCAAAGTGGATGTTGTTGCAATTGACATTGACTAAAGCCGCAGTGAAACTTTCACCGTTAGGTTTATTACATCAACACTTACATTTGAGAACAACGCTTTTCTTGATTTCAAGTTAACTGCAGACCTTCTGACGGCGGAGATGGCGAATGAACATAACATTTACATTGAATTAAGTTAGTTGTGCACAAACATTATCTTAAACTAATGTAACTAGGTTCACCCTCTTGACATTTGAAACATGCACAACATATAGTTTGTCTGGTGAGAATTGAAACTTTTGCGACTGTTCAGAGACTGTTGTCTCTGCTTACGATTCAATCAACAAGGCTTTGATGGATGACCGGGTTATGCAGGCGATTCTATCCATCCTTTGTACGCGACAAACACAGTGACTGGAGACAGAAGAAATATTCCAGGCTCACCTGTCCACCATTGCCTCTAAGCTAACTGAGCTAACACTATAGGCTACACTCTAAGCGTCAGTTAGCAAACTGGTGAAATGATTATTTCACTAAACGATACAACACACGCATGCGAAGAGCAATGAATGAAATAAAGAAAATTCCACAGATGAAATTCGTTGGGCTTCTTAGTTACACTGTTCCCGACACTTCGACTGCAATTGATGTTGTCAGCTTTTCTAAAAACTTTAATATAGTTTTAGTGAATCAAGAGTGACGTTTCAAATATTGATATACCATTTTTGTAGAAATTGTGGCTAAGACAATGCTTGTGATCATCGTAGTGTAGGTTATTATTCAAAATCAGACAATCGTAGTATGATGGCGCATGCAGTGGGCTGTGGAACTTTTGTCTTTAAAAGTTTCGTAACTGACCCTTAGAGCGTATTAAAATTTGTAGGCCTACGGTACGTGAAAGACACCATTTGTAAATATTACAGCTTTGATGTTTCAGTAAACTGTCTAATTTCTCTCTTGTCACAGTCAAGGGTGGCTGTTAAGTGAATTTATTGTCTGAGTTAGGTCTATTAATAATAAATCGGAAGTAAACGTAAGCCTACATTTCTTCTTAATTTTCTAAACTTGCATGCGACAAATAGGAAAGTAATGTGACAATAATACGAATGTATACTGTGACATAGTAGGAATGTAACGTAAATGGCGTTGGCTGCGTTTAAGCTGCATGCTCAGAATAGATATACGGTATATTTGAATGCGCTACTTCCGACTCCATTCACTGCAATCTGTTCATCGCCGTTGCAACCCAACCACCATCCACCTTTATTGGCAACCGCCTTGTTGTCGCAAGTGCCCGGCTGATTGTTCATGTCTTTAGTCGTGAATTTGTACTTGCGGCTATCAGGGGCCCGATAGCGCATTGGGATAACATCCGGCACAGATAGCGAGAGGTACCGAGTTCGATCTCCCTAGGATGGACATGCTTTGTAGGCAGCTATTAGCGCCGTGTAGGCTATTGCAGGCTGTCTGTTCTGTTAGTAGTTAAGATTTATGTCTTCTGTCATTTGTGTTCTTGTGAATTGTTTCAATTGCATAACTGTACACTGTAACCGGTTGCGGTTTGTCAACCGGATTGTTGAATAAACGAAAATATTATAAAAAAAAGGGCCCATCATGCCGTAAGGAGCTCCTTGCACGCCAGACGCGAAGTAGATATATCTGGCACTCAGTGTCCTGGATGAATTTGCTGTATGACACGTGGTAAGATTTGCCAAGCATGTCCAGCACGTCGGCGCAAATATTCCACGTGTGACCTTTGTTTGTCATCTTGTAGATGTTTTCGTATCCAAGCCAGTATCCGCCATTGGCGTCACTGAATCCGTATTTGTAGGCTTGCCAAGCTTGGTCCCGTCCAAAACCCTGATTAATTTGGACCACCTAGTTTGGCGTAGCTGGAAAACAGAAGAAAATAAAATCTAATGTCTAATCTTATCTAATTTAATAGCTCTACAATATTGTCATTATGTAGGGGAGACCGGGGTTGAATGCAACAGGGGTTGGTTGCAACACTATCGCTAGTTAAGCGCTAAATAATTGCAGCGTAAAATCAAATCACCTACCTTGTAAAGATTATATTTTAGGTCAACGTGACTTAATTTCTTGGCGGGCAGTTGAGTAGAACTAGCGAAAAAAATAAAAAAAATATTTTCGGACATCAAAAGTAAATTCGGCGATTTTGTGCTTTTTCGTAATGTAGCTCAATGCTTTGAAGCAATTTAGTGCTGTTTGGTGCCATAAGTTGGACAAGGAATTGGGCTTCAAAATGCATTTAGTCATTTTATTTAAAACCAACGCTGTCGATAAAATTTTTCTATAACAATGTCTATGCATTGCTTCGGGGTTGGTTGCAACATTTTAATCGGGGTTGGTTGCAACATGTTGCAACCAACCCCCATGCATTTATTTCAATTAATCGTGTTCAATATAGACCTGCTCATCACAATTAGCGCAATCATAGACACTTGAAGAAAGCAGCATTAGAGGGAGGAACTCGCCGACAGAGCAGTTACAGCTTCTAAAAAATGAAAATCCGTACCAGAAGCAAAAGAACCCTAGATAAGTCCCAGTGAACCAAAGAGAGTGACTAAGCCTCAGTCCACGGTCAGTCAGCCGGTGCCTAGTGAGTCGTCGAGCGTCACTAATAAACCGTGGTATAGCCATTCGCAGAGCGTCACCAATCAACCGTGGCATAGCCAGTTGTCGAGCGTCAACAGATCAACCGGTGCCTGGTCAGTCGTCGAGCCGAATAGATTGTACAAACAAAAGAAAAACAAAACACAACATGCATTCATGTTAAAGACGAATTTCAGATGAG
Organism: Aporrectodea caliginosa; assembly: GCA_020284085.1. Lineage (NCBI taxonomy): Eukaryota > Metazoa > Annelida > Clitellata > Crassiclitellata > Lumbricidae > Aporrectodea > Aporrectodea caliginosa. The sequence goes on along the minus strand of JACEVL010000260.1, from coordinate 420,306 downwards.
ACAGACAGTGAGGAATCTGACAGTGATAGAAATGATGACGATGATGGAAAACGTTTTTGTGTAGGCCTACGAGATGGGTCATCTGACAATGTCGATTATCTTGATAAACTGTTCGATTTGTAATTCCATAAATTTCAAGAACATATCCGTTTCCAATACAGGATAGACCTAATAAGGAAGAAACTGCCTAGTCCGTTAATAATGTCACTAAGCGAGTCAGTACGCAGATAACATTCTCATTTTCCTTTTCTGGTTACAATTTGAAGGCTTGAAAAGCTCTGCAACTTTTAATGAAATCTTGAACATTATAAGCCTATATAGGTAGAAATAACCTGCTATGGGAGCTATAGACCTATCGAGTATATATAATCGGACATTTTACAAAACGATTATTGCAGCAAAACATTTTAATATCTTGATTGATGCTTTTGATTAGATTTAATTTTGATTTTCTTCAATTTATTAAATTCTTATAAGTAGGCAAGCCTCGGTAAGCCCTGGGCAATGTAGCTTCAGTTGAATAATTATACTATTTTCAATACTGTTGCAACCTTCCCCCAGGGTCGTTGCAACCAACCCCGGCCCGGGGTTGGTTACAACACTTTGAAGCCCTCTGTTCAGATAGCTATTGTGGTTACATCCTTGGTCACTGAGATCGTCACTATAGCTTGTTTTGGAGCTGAGATATAAAGGATATATATGGGCTGAAATAGTTGTAGGTTGCTCCAAAAATAAAAAAAATGGCACTCGAAAATATGAAAACTGTTGCAACCAACCCCGGTCTCCCCTACATGACCTAAACTATACCCCGCAGCCGATCGAGTCGATCGATCGAGTCGATCATAAACTCAGCCAAGTCGAGTCGCTCGAAAAATCGTCGACTCGATCGACTCGCCGATCGAGTCGATCGTAAACCCGGCCAAGTCGAGTCGATCGTTGTTTCCTCGACTCGACTCGGAAATATTTTGCTTACTATTTCTTCACAAAATGACAGACCCTGTGATATAATGACGTAATTCTGTGTAAACACACAACTACGGTATGAACCTGATATGAGGTTCACTGCAAATAATGAACCTCTTGGCGCTTTTTTATTAGTGGAAGTTATAGAGATACGTTCTTTCACAGTTTAACTATAATATATATTACTGCCGTCTTATTTGTTGAGCTGGTACTAATTTATGTACCGTACGGTCCGTACCGTAGGAGATTCCATTGTAGCCTAACTGCCTATTTGATCAAGTCGCCAGATTTAGCGAGGCTTAATCCTTACAAGTCAACCACAGGCAGAAACGATGTCATTATAATACCTGAACTGTTACTTTCCAGTTCAATTACAGTTGATACTTTGTACATTAGACACCAGAGCTATAGAAGTTATAACTGCAATTACAGTTGTTAATAGAACTGTTATAACCATTGACAGTTTGAGGAAGAGCGTGCAATTGAAATACATGAGTAATTTAGATATTGGATTATAAGAATGCAACAGTCGTCAGCAATTTTGGCCAAGAGACTACAGTCCAAGTCGACGAAGTCGATCGAGTCGATCGTCGTCCTAGCCAAGTTGACCGAGTCGTCGAAAGGTCGGCGAGTCGACGAAGTCGATCGAGTCGATCGTCGGCCGAGCCAAGTCGATCGTATACACTCGACTCGATCGACTGCGGAGTATACCTCAAACGAATGTCACTTCAGATGAAATTGTAACTGAGTTTCCACAACAGATCGAGGAACCATGGTCAAATCCATTAAGTCAGGGAGCCAAAGAATCAGGCTTCAGTGTGTAATCGAATTGAAAGATATGAGTCCTAAGCTTAGGTCTGAAAAACAACAAAGAGCTTTTTATTGGATGGCATTGGCGTATGACAAACCTCTTAGATTTTACATGAGTATGCGAGACAAGTATTTTAGAGAGAGTTTAATGTAATGGTGCAGGAAGTACGCTAGCTGTCTCTGCTGGGCATGACAATAATAGTCCACACTCCACAGGAAATAAGAGGATGTCCGCTGTGAAGGTTGAACGACTGAGTTTCTTAAAGAGCAATTAATGAAGGAGTAAATGATGGAAGAAAACCTGAACAGTCATGGCAGTGTTGTCAGACTCATATCGTATCGCATCGTCTCCAGTGTTAGAGGCCGTCCATAAAGTACGTCACGCTATTTTTGACCATTTTTACCCCCCTCTCCCCCCTGTTGGTTTCCCAACACAGTAGCCACTAAATTTCTTTGTATTTACGCTTTAGTTAGAAAATCGAGAGTCAACATCATACAGGAGAAAGTCCTTTACACACCTCCAGAATATGTGCCTTATGTCAATGTGTCATATGTTATCGATTTCACTGGACAACAAATTTAAAAAAAAGTCATGTTACTGAAATGAAATTAGTCAGTTCTTATCAATTTGTATGCGCTGAACACGAATATGACAGTGAAATTGCAGAATTGGCTCTAGTTTTTTTGTAATCTCAAATTAAGTAATTTTATATCGCACAATGCATTCCAATAGTGATACACTTACGGTTAATATTTGTAAAAACCAGGTCATAGACTAGTTCTTAGATTTTTTGCCTGTCTCTTGTACAGCTGTTCGGGAGCATCTCTGCGGAGTGTCCAGCAGTAGTCAGTCAACATTGTAGTGGACCATTTTCCCTGGTATCTTTGCTCCATTGTTGCGATATCTTGATGAAAACGTTCGCCATGTTCGTCACTAACCATACCACAGTTGTCAGAGAAGAAATCCAGATGGGAGTGAAGGAAATGCATCTTCAGAGACATATTGCAGCGAAATTTCTGGTACTGCTTGAGCGTGTCTTCTACTAGTTCCTTGTAGTTTTCTGCCCTAACATTCCCCAGAAAGTCTGTAGACACTAGACAAAAAGCATTCCATGCTTGTTTCGCATCACCCTCCAGCAAGTTGTTGAAGCGGTCATCTTTGAAAAGTTCTCTAATCTGAGGGCCCACGAAAACTCCCTCTTTAATCTTTGCTTCGCCGAGTCGAGGGAATTTTTCATGCAGGTATCGGAAAGCTGGCGAAGTGCGGTCCATGGCTTTCACGAAGTTCTTCACCAAACCTAGTTTGATGTGAAGGAGTGGTAGTAGGATTTTGTGAGCCTCGACCAGAGCTGGGTGTTGGATATTCTTCTGTCCAACTGCCATGTTTTGTCTGGGAGTCCATTCCTTCCGCACGTAGTGCAACTCTTTTGCCCGACTATCCCACTCACACAAGAAACACATATATTTTGTATATCCTTGCTGCAGTCCCATTAAAATGGCAACTACCTTCAATTCACCGCACAGGTGCCATTTGTAGGCCTACCTGTTATAGTCAATGTAATGCAGTAGCTGTTTTAGGTTATCGTATGTCTCTTTCATGTTTTTGGATAAGTCCAAATCACGAACAAGGTCATTTAGTTCTTCCTGTGTTATTCTGTGTGGAGTTGATGATGCACCACAGTGAAAATCGGGATCACTGCACTCTGACGGACCAGGAGAAGAACATGTCGGCTCACCCTTGTCCTCATCAGATGAATCAAATAAAAATAATATATTCTGCTGGAAGTTCTGGAATAAGAAGTCCATCACCATGTGGAACTGGTTTCAATGCAGACGGAATGTTTGGGTAGACTATAATTGTCGACTTGTTTTGCTTCGTTATTCCACCGGAAAGAGGAGGAACCAAGCAGAAGTAACAGTCATCTACGTGGTTGCTTTGCTCTCTCCACACCATGGGAACTGCAAACGGCATTGATGGTCTTTTTCCATTCAACCACTGTGAAAGCTGTGTTGTACAATCATGTAGCACAGCATATATGCGGGGCCCATGGCTTGTCTTGGTCACCAACCTTGCATCCGAAGTAAGCATGATAGGCCCTATGCCTTCTTGACTTGAGAAGTGATAATTTTCTTCTGGTTGGCAAATGCCACTTTGAGAAGTGATAATTTTCTTCTGGTTGGCAAATGCCACTTCTCCACAAATGTAACAAAAGTTGTCCACAGTATTTACGCACTTCCTCTACCTTTATGTTTGACGAACTTCATTGGCTCCCTCTGCATGCTCGCATACAATTTAAAATCCTCTCTCTGATCTTCAAGGCTCAGAGGGGTCTTGCTCCGCAATATCTGGTTGGCGTAATACTTCGTCCTCATTCAGCTTCCTCCCATCGTCCACTTCGTTCCTGCAATAGACTTGACCTCTTGGTTCCCCGTAGCAGAACTGCTATGGCTCAGGCTCGTTCCTTTGCTTCAATTGGTCCCTCTCTTTGGAATGCTCTTTCTCCTTCTGTTCGCTCTAAAATTCTCTCTAGCAGTCTCTCTTCTTCCTTTGCTTTTCTCAAAACCTGTTTATTTTCGCGGGGCTTAGCACACTGGGAGCGCTTCTGAACGGTTCACCCTACGAGAAGCGCTTTACAAATGCTTAAATACGATACGATACTTCCGAGGCATTACTGTTCTGTATTGTATCTAAATGGATAAAGTAATAATAGCTAGTTTTATAAAACAGTAACTTAAACTGTCTCGCACAAATTCTGTAATATTGTAAATGCTCAACCGTTCCGACTCGGCTTTATATAGTACACTGCTGACGTCATCTTACGTCAGCAGCCGACTGGCTGTACTTTTACATTGCATCAGAAAATGACGTAATAAAAAAAATAAACTGTGCATGATGTGCCCATGATGGGATTATGCAATGCGGTGGAATATTACATCATTCTAGACTTATTTAGGATATTGTCGCAGTTCTACTGCATAAATTTACATGGTGAAACATAAGAAATTAACTATATGAAATATTTTCAAAACGAGAGCCAATAAAAACTTTTTATGGTTATATTCGTGTTCAGCACACCAAGATGCTACACATTAGGGCCTTTTCTAGTCAGTAACGATTTCTATGTTGACCAGTGTTTTAGAGAATAGCAGTTCTACTGCAAAAGCAAGTTATGTCTTAGGGAGTGTTAGTGCATATATATGGCTGATATATAGGCCCATATCTATCTGCGTTATTCTTATTCATCGCACTAAAATTAATGATGGTCTGAATTTGCTTACTGGTATCTTTCTCTTCACACATGAAACCAATCCAGTCAAAGGCCTATTTATAAGTAAATAAGTCAGTAAGTACTCTTTATTAAGGACAAGACAAATGCTCACACCTTACAACAACAATGCATGCAATGGAAAAAATTACCATAATGTCAGTAGACAACAACGTTGCAATAATATAAACAGTTTGAAAAGTCTTACTTTATTATGCAGCTATATTATATAGCTCATGTACCTGCGTTAATTTATTCTACTGGCTAGAATACATCATGACACCTTCGATAGCTTAATTTACAATGATTTTGTTTTTAATTAATAAGAAATATATGTTGAATCCGCTTAGATTATATTTGATTTAATTGATCAATGTTATGCTTATCTGCAAATATGAAAGAACATAACTGAAGTGTCCATTATAACTGTCCATTATGTACATAATTATGTCCTCCTAAATGCTTCTAAATGGAAATCTTTCACAAGAATTCGTTTAGTAGGTCTAGTACTCTGGTCTGACAACTCTTCCCAGAAACAGAACGGCTTTTGTTCTTTCTTCTCTGATGAAAAACAAGAACGGACGATCAACACGAAAGTTCACTACCTTCCTAGGACTTCCAAATGTACCACACGAACGCATTTTCATTAAAGTGGCTGCAGCAGCCTCTGTTCCTTCTTCATTCACATCCACAAAAGCCTTGTGCACCACCTTTGACGCATACACCAAACGAGTTCCATCAATTCCAGAAAGATCCGCTGATCCTTCCTCAAAGAGAGATTTCATTCCCATTCTGTGAAGAAGTTCCCTGAGCTCCAGAGTTTCTTCTATTTTAAATTTTGGAAGCCAAATGTTCACATCAGAGCCTCTGTTGAAGCCTCTATCTATGCTTTGAAGATGGTCTGCAGTCAGCTTCTCCTCCAAGACTTCAAGATTCGATGACTTATCCGGAAGTAGAACAAGCATACTGATTGCTCTCCAAGAGTAATAAAACTGGAGAACTTGACAGAGAAGGTCACTGGATTTGTAATAGGCAGCAGTTTCACTCTTCTGATGCATCATTTTAACTCTGATCGTTTCTGTTGGTGAAACAAAGAAGTCATCATCTCTGGTGTAGCCTTTCTAAAAGGGTTCATTCCAAGCACTCTTGAAGTAAATGGCATTGACGAGGATAAGTTTTGTTGTGTCATCGATGGATTGCGGTGAAATGATGTCCTTGATTTTCTGATTCGTCTGTTCCAGAACCCAAGAGTTTATCTCATCTGCTGCTTTCTTTGGGTCATTGCTATCAAAACAGGCAAAATTAGTTTCGTTATACATTGATATGTACTGTTTCCAATTGTTAGTTAACTTTTATTCTGCCTACGACAAAATGACTTCACTCTTTTGTCTGCGATACCACTGTCCTTTGAACCTATAGACTCTTGCATCCCTTTGCTTAATCTATTACTAATTACAGTAATATATTTGACCTAGTACTGTTCAACTTCTAAATGTCTGCACTCTGCAGTATTTTAAATTCCACAATTTTGATGATTTTTCTTCAAATACGCAATCAATTTTTAATTTCTTCTATTCAGTTGAAATCACTTCACACAGTTCAGATCACTTAAAATGTAAATGTTCGCGTTTTTCTATAGCGACAGTTAGGGTGGTCCAAAAACATAAAAGTAAAGATAGGGGCCAAGATACCCCCTACATTTTTTACACTTGTTATTTTGTATTATCCTGGCAAAATTTCAGCTTCCTACTCCAACTGGAAGACGGTGCTCAATGACATAAACTTACACCATTGTAATCGTCATGTAAAAGCAAAATGTGTTACAAATTGCGATCATCTTGGTAACTTTCTTATGGAATTATGCAGTTATGTTCTCTTACTAAGTTTTATATTTAGGACTCATTGGACCGTTTTTATTACAGACTTTGCTATCTACTTCCTGTTCATTACCAGACATTGTACTGACATTTATTTTCGTTAATATATGTACAAACGGTACTGTTTATGCAACACATAATTCCAGAATTCATATCTTTGATTGCATTTCATCTGCATTCTGCAGCATATAATAAATTGATATATACATACAAACAATATAGGAATATATTTACAGATATTATATATATATACATAAATACATACATAAATACATACATACATACATACATACATACATACATACATACTTACATACATACATACATACATACATACATACAAAGCTAAAAATGAACATGCTGATTTCGTAATAGGCGAATCTATACCAGATTGTCCCTTGGTGGTTAACAGAGTTGGTAAACTGCTTTCCGAGATTTTTGAAAGCACTTAACCGCTTATCAGTGCTGGTTTCTGAAGGTGACAAAGATAACCTGCTAGGAATTCTAAAGTTGGCCTCTGGAAGAGTACTTGATGAAGCCAAGTCTATTTATGAACTGCTGGAAGCATGGAAGTTGACTGAAAAAGTTCAAGTCATGAGCTTTGACAATACTTCTGTGAACACTGGTCGCTTGAATGGAGCATGTGTTCCTCTGAAAAATATAATTGGTCGAGAGCTCCTGCGATTGGCTTGATGTCGCCCTTTCATGGAACTGATCTTAGCTATGGATTTCACTTTTGAGCCTTTAAGTTATCTAAACATACCAGTATTCAAGAGTTTTAAGGCTGCTTGGGAAATGTGACATATAATATGAGAAATTGCAAAGTCTGGAGCCAAATTCTGAAAGAGAACATTTCCACCATCACCTGCCTCAACAATGAGGCTGGAAGGATATGGCAGAAGATGAATGTGCAGATTGTCCAATGAGTCCAGTGAACGGATTGTGAGAGGTAGGGCAAACAGACTTCATGAGGTAGCAAGCTTAAGAGATTTTGCTACAAAGAGCAATTTTGTTACAAAAAGCAAAGCTACTCCAGTCCCTGAAGTAGGTGTTTCATTATTTTCTCACCCTTCCACCAGACGTGAGAACGCAGACCAGGCGTTAGAACACAGAATATCAACATTCCACATGGAAAGAAATGGATCGGAGCATTACGTGTCAGTCGAACACGGTGTCAAGCTCTTTGAAGAATTCAGCAGCCTCCTCCACATAATGAGGAAAGTTGTTGCCTTTTTCCTGCAAGTTTTTGAGGCAAACAGAACGGCTGTTCCCACTGATACTACGAAGAATTCTTCTATACATGCATTGCTGAAGAAATGAAGTTCTGCGACACATACTTCTTGGGACATCATTTGAGAGTTGTTGATTGTTTATATGTTTCCTTGCAGCAAATAATATTGCTAACATGATATAACTACTGTCTGTGTATATTGGTAAATTAATAATCTTATCATAATTTAAGATTTCAAGACGTTATGCGTATTTTCTAACCGATCGCACTATATGGTAAAGGGGTACAGAGGGAGGGTCCGTGAGCACCGTCTTCCAATTGGAGTAGGAAGCTGAAATTTTGCCAGAATGATACTATTAACAGGTGTAAAAAACTGAGGGGGTATCTTGGACGCTAGCTTGAACGTCATTTTTTACCATGTGACCATGAACCACCCTAGCGACAGTACATGGCTTCGACCATGCTCAATTTTCAAAGAGTTGTTCGGGTGAGATCTTTTACCACCGCTCGCCCTTTTGAATGGACGCCACGCCATTTAGGGTTCCCAGGCAAGGTTCATGCTATCCCGAAATTTAAGTCTCTGAAATAAGAGAACATCGAACCGCGATCCAGATGCTCTCTCTCACAGAGGCGCATGAGACGCAGCCTACGCTCTTACAAATGTAGCCAACTGATTTTAGAATAAATGCCGCCTCAGGTGCTTCCAAACCAGTTCAGAGCACTGACATTTTATGCACTGCACACAAAATAATGCATTAGTAGGCTAATTGCGAGGCCTGTTACAGTAGACCACGCCCATTATAAAATATAATATTAAGATCCCTACTGTAACAGTCAATGTCTTATTTTTGATGCATCTGTCTTAGGCTTCGCCCACAACAGATGACACACGGCCGGTATCACGAAATAGAGTATCCGTCCTAGGACTATACGGGGGATGTATGAATTTATCCCCTCGGATGGAATAAACCGGTTTAAAGTATCCGGGGGTTTAAACCATTCTATCCCCATCGGTATACGCATCACCAGGGATGGGCAAATTACTTTGAAAAATGTAATTGAATTACAAATTACAAATTACTTTGGGACATGAAATGTAATTTCAAATTACAAAATACATGGAAAAGTAATTGAATTACAAATTAACAAATTACAAAATTGCTCAATTTCAAGTAATTTCAATTACGTAATTTCAATTACTGCCCATCCCTGCGCATCACGATAGCCTCGACGAAAATCCACTCAAAATCACCAAAAACGAAGTAGGCCTAAATTGATTTCGGGTCGACTTACAAACTAAAGATACGCAATTTAAAAATGTTATGCGTACAATAAATCCAAACAGTACGACTTAATACACTTAGAAACCGCCAAAAATGCAAATTAAACCGAATACTCCATTTCGCTAAGGGGGATACTCATGTATGGGGGATACTCTATTTCGTGACACCGGCATAAAAAATGTGTTAAATAAATCTGTAACCTCAAGGCATATCTCATAACCTTCAATTGCAGCTTATTATGTAGGCCTACAAAAAATCACTGACTATTGATCGTAAGGTTGAGTTATAAGTTTTGCTACTAGATACTGCCCAATGGATGATCAGTTTCAAGTCGTATTCTTCGTCACCAGCCCTCGTGAATAAGCTGGTGCCCTGCGCTAAGCTTTCAGATGAAGCTCTAGAAATCTGGATTTTATACGATTACGATTCACTCATTATCAATTTTCAACCGTGAAAACTCGGTGTCTTTTTACTACAAACAAAGTCGCAAACTTTTCAAAATCATGTAGAATCTGCCATTTCTGAGACGATCTGAATTTTTATCGTAGGCCTATCAACCTTCGTAGGACGGGAACATTTAACGATGCATTGATAGCGGAGTGGGGTAATTTTTATCCCAAAGTAATTTTTAATATCTCAGCCCATAGGTAAGGTACAATAAAAAACAAAGTATTGATTTTAATAGTTGCAAGGTCGAGGAATCGATTTATCGTAGTGGTAGTAGTGTTGGAATTGTACTACCCAAGATGGTGGCCAATATGGCAGCCAAAACACAGAAATTTGTATATCTCAGCTAACAGGTAAGCTACAATGACAAATGAAGTGTCGATTTCAATATTTCCGAGGTCAAGAAATCGAATTCTCTCAGTGGCAGTAGTGTGGGATTGTTACTATCCAAAATGGCTGCCAATATGGCCGCCCAAAATAAGAAATGTGTATATCTAAGCTCATAGATAAGCTAAAATGACAAATAAAGTGTCTAAGTTTAATATTTTCAAGGTTATGGAATCGATATCTCGCAGCCGTATTAGTGTGCGATTGTCATTATTAAAAAAGATGTCCATATTGGCCGCCAAAACTGAAATATGTATAACTCAGCTCACAGATAATTTAGAATAATAAATAAAGTGTATATTTTAATATTTCCGCACCAAATGTTGTAAATAGTTAACTCAACGTTTTATTTGAGAAGCGTTGAAGTGGTAAAAAAGATAATGTCCTGCTTTTGGAAACAATCCACACTTTCTCTTGTCTATCATGTAAAGCCTCTGGATCATGCCTTAGTATTTGGTCTTCTTTGCTTCCGTTTAATCTATTCAGAGATCATTTGCGTCGACGTACACATTTGCATTACTGTCTCATCTTCATAACTTTTGCGGAAGCATGTCTATGAATATGTATGTTATTCTGCCATCCCTTAATGTTATTTCCTCTAGAAGGCTTCATGGCATGCTGCTTGATAATCTATATAACGGTATTACTAAAACACAATTTAATAACATCTAAGAATGTTTTGAAACCTTACATGAAACTGACTGGAACTAGCCCAGCATCATAGTACTTCTTGCATGATGTCTCAAATTCATCAAGTACGTTGTAGGACTTTTCTGCATACATGCGATTCGCCATATACAGTTGAAATAGCGGATAATCTCGGGACTTCGGTACTGCATTTCTTCAGATTAGAAATGAGGTCGCTGAACGCCTCGTGGAGTTTGGATTCATCCTTCCGGGGATCAAGGAACAGCGCAGTCTTCATCTCGGCCAAGGTCGTGCCTCTGGAACCCAGGAGTGCCATATTCAAGACAGTAGAAATGCTGAGTGGAGACATGAATACATTTTCACTGCTTTTCTCCTTTACCTGTTCTTTGTACAGTCTGAGGGCGAAACTGGAAAGGGCCGACACAAGCAGTTTGCCATTGCTTGCATTCTCAAAGACCACCTGTTCAAACGCCTCCGGCTTATGCACCTCCTTCTGCAACACCTTCTGCTTTCCACTTCTCTGGCCCATCGTATCAACTTGCGACTGCAAATATCAAATTGAACAATCTTTTGACAAAGAGATACAATCCTTATCTGAATTTTTTATTCTGTATTAGGATTTTACGCATCGTTCACCATAAATCATTCTGGAGGCTTCTCGTGCATTTGGAGGACAACTTAGTTATTTATTGTCATGCATTACTAGTCGCTCTAAAAATCTTCGACAGCTGGAACTCCGTGACTGAGTGTCAGTCCCAAGCCTGGAGAAAGGAGGATGGCGAACCTAATTATCTTTACTATGAGACAGTGTCGCGGGAAAGCAATTGACCGAACCGTTGCCTGCTGGTGTGTGTCGGATATTATCATACTGAGGCTCGACCTATTGTAGCAAAAGCAGGCGAAAACGCAATGATCTATTCAGCCAGTAAATTATAACCTCACAGTTCGATCTTAATTAAGATTCTATTCACGCGTCGATCGGTAGGTTTAAAGTAATGCTAGTCAGTTAGTCTTACTTGGAAATGGAAGAAGATCTGGCTCACAGTGAATAGACCCAACGATCTGTATCTGATCACTGCCTTCTAAATACTGACTGATCTGATTATCTCAGACGGTCCACCTCTGACGTTACAGCTGCTATTTTTAGATCGTACGGAAAAATCAATATTCCTGAAAGAAGTTATTATTATTACTCTCTGAAGTGCCATCTCTGCAGAGCCCAGGGAGCAGTGGCAATGTCCTAGAGAGGCAGACAGCGTTCCCCCGTTGCAGAGTCACCGATAATAATTCTATATGTCTGTTTACCATGCGACCGTTACAAAGGCATGAATGCTTCCGATGGACAGAGCTGCGCGTTCGGCGACTCGATGGATGTATGCGCAAGATAATGTTATTGTTGTTGATGTTATTATTGTTATTATTATTATTATTGTTATTATTATTATTATTATTTTTATTTTTTTATTTTTTTTATTTTTGTGCTCCGAGGTAAACATGATCCCTCAGGGACTTCAAGATTAATTAAAATGATTAAAGTCTGGAACGGTTAGAACTCCTCGGGCTCGGGCAAAAGGCTTATTATTATTATTATTATTATTATTATTATTATTATTATTATTATTATTATTAGGTATATTATTATTAGGCCTATTATTATTAACGGACTTATGACAGAAGCCTACGAAATAGAAGTTGAGCCAAAAACGGGAAACACAACGCCGATAGTGACTTTGTCCCGAATTACGTGGTTTGCCAGTAGTGAAAAGCGAATACAAATTAAAAGCATATTGCTGCTACGTAATCGTCCAAGCCAAATTCCAAGGTGAGTCCGAACGAAATCCAAGAAGGAAAACCCTCGACCGGGAAACATAAATGCTCTAGGAAACAGCCTACGGAGAAACTGAAAAATCCAAGAATTGATTAAGTTTTAGTCGAGATATGAAGGCCGGAAGAGACTTTGCAGAGGGAACGTTTTCCGGAAAAGACTTCCAGATCCTAGCTCGAACAAGAGAAAAGGCGCACCTCGGACCGTGTCCAAGTAATATTCAGATTGAGGGATGAGTCAGAAGACGGGAATAGGTAGAAAGAGAGACAGACCGACAGACAGATATACATGTAGACATACAGAGAGAGACAGAGAGAGACAGATAGAGAGATCATCTCTGTGAAGAGCACAACTAACTGATGGCTGAACCCTTAACCGTAGCAATTCGTAGCCTACTGTCTCGTATTATAATAGACTGTTCTTCTAGTACTCTTCCACCGAAAGCAGAAACATATCAAGAAACCTTTTCATCTTACAATTTTAGTAAGTTGGCGCCGCTTGGGACGCGCTCGACAGTGGCGGCGCTACAGGGCAAGCCGGGACAAACGCCCCGGTAAGAAGCCTTTGCCCATGAAGTTGCCGTCTCGCATCGCTGACAAGTGTTTCGCCCGGCCCAGAAATTATTGGCGCATTAATCGCCTCTGCGCTGGTTACTTGCTTGATTGCCATGGCCACTGATGTGTATTAATACGACTGGATTGATAAAGCTTCGGCTACTGGTCTATGGCCAACGGCGAATCACACGCGGCTTCCGGTCAGGGCAGCTAGGCTTAATTTGGCCTGAGTTGCCCCAGTGAATCCTGGGATTTGCCCCGATGAATCCTGGGATTTGTCCCAAATAAGCCTGAGATTGCCCTTACTGAGCGATAATCCGAACTTTCAGAGCTCATTAGCTATCCAGTAACTATTAATAGAGATCACTGGCCATGGCTATGTCATGGTTATGAAAAAATACCTGGAGCCGCAGCACCATATATGCGGCGCTGGATAACAAAGTTCCCACGTAGCTTTATATAAAATACCTGTAAAAATCAATGTACGAAAATGGATGCATGACATTACTAAAGGCTAACCAAGCCATAAATGAACACATAAACAAAAGACGCCGATGCAGCCATTGTCTTGATCATGAGATTTATAGTCGAAATAGAAGCATGTAACAGATAATCGTTGGCGAGAACGGCTCACTACAAATAGAATCCAATTCGCAGTAAATTCTACAAACCGTTAATTAACACTAGTTATCTACGCGATTGTTTTCTCTAAAGGCACTCATGCAAGTCTAATTCAATAAAATTATGAAGTCATTAATGGTCGACACGCCAGTGCTTGTTGAGGTCCAATAGAGACGACGAAACGAAAATCATATAGCTCGCCATTTGATAGTTGTCATAATGTCTAAATAGGTCCAATTGCTCTTGAAAGCAAACAGTTGTTTGGCCTCAGTAGAATCCAATAGATGTGGAAACATCACTGAATGAATTCTTTGCAGAAGATCTAATGTGATAAGAATTTCAAGTTGACTATCAAAGCAACATTCAACTATTGGAATTCACAGTGAATTCTGCAGTGATTTCAAATTGAAGCTGAGGCAGTTAAATATCGGAACAGAAAACGAAGGTGAGTTTACAAAGCAAACATGTCGTCTTCGCAGTCTCACATTTATAAAGACCATTTCTTGAAATTCGGAGAGACTGTCTCAGTCAAAGGAATTTCTCGTATCATTAAATCAAAGAACAAGATGCTTAGAGTTCTGTGGTTGGTCGCTGTAGTTGTGAGTCTGTGCATTCTGCTGTGGCAACTCTCGACCGTCTTCATGAGATACTTCACATGGCCCGTTGACACAGTCACTGTAGAAAGTTCTATTCCACCACTCTTCCCTGATGTGACGTTCTGCAATACCTATCCAACGAAAGCATTCAAGAAGTTTGCAGAAAAGATGAATATGAGCGAGTTCCTGTTTCTTTCACAACAACTAGTCAGCCAATTGAAATCATTTGACGAATTCTGGAGGCGTACAAACTTAACAGAGAGCGATTTCGAAAAGTTTAGCATGTTCTTTTCGTCGAATACTGCGTACACATCGAATTTCCCTATAACAGAAAATAATTTCACAATCGCAGATGGCCTCGTATTTGACCAAGTGTTTTACAGCTGGCATTGGAGTGAGATGGAATCTGAGTGCCAAAATGCGTCCATACAGCGTCGATGGGATCCAAACTACAGTAGCTGTACAACAATACATGTGTCCGATGAATGTCAAAGACAGATTCGAGGTGTCGCTCTCATTCTGTACTTGGAAAACTTCCCAGAAGTGGTGCAGTTAGTGTACCGTACTGGCCTCATCGTTTCACAAGCCACCGGCGTGGCGTTTGCTATTCATGCACCCGGAACAGAACCGGACCTAAGAACATCTCATTCCATTGGACCAGGAACTGAGACCGGCATTCGACTGTCGCCCTCCATTCGTTCTCGACTTCCCAGTCCATATGGAGACTGCACCAGTCAGAAGTATATCGAGGATTCAGCAGATTCCAACGATGAAAAACTCCTTTACACAAAGGATCTCTGCTTTGACGTTTGTTTCCAGCAGCATATCGTGGACGCATGCGGATGTCTGAGCACCGCATTTCCATTTACTCCTCATCAGAAACTTCAGACAAATGGAACTGTATGCGGAAACCTTAGCGTGCTGGAAGAGGACGCTTCAATATCACAGATTATGAAAGGCTTTGATGACTATCTGTGCACGATAAAGACTGAGTTGGATTTAGATGACTGTGAACACAAATGCAAAAGTCAATGTAAGAAGTTCAAGTACGATATGACTGTCACAACAGCTCCTTGGCCACACGTTTCCAGTCAACTCACTTTTTCTCACATTTTTGCTGAAAATCCACTATTTAAATCTAGGTCTGATTTTGATATCTATTCTATGATAAAAGAACAGTTCCTGACTTATCGCAATGATACCGAGACTCTCCGAATGCTGGGAGGCGTGGATCTGATAGAGAAAAACTTTCTCCAGGTGAACATATTTTTCGACAGCTACAGATCTCTCATACTGAAAGACGTTCCTTCTCTGACTCCTGACGGGATGATGGGACTGATTGGAGGAGGTCTCAGTCTCTGGCTTGGAGTAACCATTATGACTCTTATCGAAGTCGTAGAATTTTTCTTCACGTTGATTGAGATGTACTTCAGTAAAAAGAAAGTTTCTACACAAAATCAGACAACCAAAGTGGATGTTGTTGCAATTGACATTGACTAAAGTCGCAGTGAAACTTTCGCCGTTAGGTCTTGTACACCAAAACCTGCATTTGAGAACAATGGTATTCTTGATTTCAAGTTAAATGCAGACCTTCTGACGGCGGAGATGGCGAATGAACAGAACATTTACATTGAACGATGTTAGTTGTGCACAAACATTATCTTAAACTAACCTAACTAGGTTCACCCTCTAGACATTTGAAACATGCACAACATATGTATACACTGTAGTTTGTCTGATGAGAATTGAAACTTTTTCGATAAGGACTGTTCAAACTGACGATTCAATCAACAAGGCTTTTATGGTGGACCGGGTTATGCAGTCGATGCTATCCATCCTTTGTACGCGGCAGATAAAGTGACTGGAGACAGAAGAAGCATTCACGGCTCACCTGTCAACAATTGCATCTTAGCTAACTGATACGCTGTAGGGGACAGTTAGCACAATGGTGAGAAGATCATTTCACTGAACGATAGCCTACAGCACGCATGCGAAGAGCAAATAAATGAAACAAGGAAACTTCGACAGATGAAATTGTTTGGGCTTCTTAGTTACACTGTCTCCGACACTTCAACTGCAATTGATGTAGCCTAATCAGCTTTTCTAAATACTTTTCAATTTTTAGTGAATCAAGAGCGACGCTTCAAATAATTATAGTTATAAATTTTTTGTGGCTAAGACAATATGTCATATGCATCAATTAGATACGTACCTATTTAACCCTCATGCGACCAACATATTTCACTGCTTAATATGACCAACTGGGGTCCTTTGGTACCCCCATAGCCATGGCGCGTTCAGTGCTTTCTGTTCTTGCTGAAATGTCACTTTTATTTTGCTACAAGTTGAAGTGGCAACAGTTCATCGTTTACCTGTGTATTGTATGGTATTGTATTGTATCTATACATTTATATAGCGCCTCTTGCTAAGTCTCGCAGTGTACAAAAATCAGAGGCACTGTAAAAAATAAAACAAATGTGTACTATTACACAATCCCCCGCATCACAATATACTGTTAGAAAGGCGGTCCAGAGCTGAAGAGAATGACATACCATGGGTTGGAATATCTCGAAGGATAAAAAAGTTACAGGTGTTTAACCATTTTCAGGTTAGCGACTTGTCGCGAACCAGACGAAATGGTAAAAAGTTTATAACTTCTACAAAAATGGGCATATTCTGAAAATTAATATATCATTTTATTCAGTTTGAATAGCTCTTTCCAACGGAATATTGAATTACAGTTAAAAAGTTTTCAATTAGAATATTTTACAAGAAAACCTGCAATTTTGTCGAAAAAACACTATTTTTCGTAAGTTTGACCCTCCGGTGGGGCAGAAGACATTAATATTTTTTTAAATTTCTGAACAATTTTTGACCCCATTCCAGTAGGCCACTTTTGGTTGCTATTACTTTTTGAATGTCCAAATTTTCGTTTTTTTCACTCCACCCTATTGTTCATTTGATTCGATTGCTGCTTGGATTGTATGAGTAATGAGGCTTTCACTGACATATATACATATATAACTGTATATATATTAAACGAATATATTATTTATTAGTAACAGAAAGCCGCAAGTTTGTCATGGTTTTTCTTTCAATCATGAGTTGACTTGTCGTCGAATCTCATGCAAAAGCACAATAGTCCAAGCAATTGAGGGTTAGACCTGGGCAATTGCCTCAGAAGCAATTCATTTGTTATTGTATCTTACTTCTGACCCAATACATGCATATTTTACTGTTTTTGGCGGCCATATTGGACGACATCTTGAATAGTAGCATACCCGCACTATTGCCACTATGAGAAATCGATAGCTTCACCTTGATAGTATTAAATTCGACACTTCATTTGTTACTACAGCTTACCTCTGACCTGGCATAGACATTTTTCTTTCTTGGCGGCCATATTGGACGCCATCTTGGATAGTAACATTCCGACATTATTGCCACTATGAGAAATCGATTTCTTGACCTTGAAAATATTAAATTTGACGCTTCATTTGTTATTAAAGCTTACCTCTGACCTGATATATACATTTTTATTTTTTGGCGGCCATATTGGACGCCATCTTGGATAGTGACATTCCAACACTATTGTCACTACTATAAATCGATTCTTTGACCTTGATAGTATTAAATTCGACACTTCATTTATTATTCTAGCATGCCTATGACCTGATATATACTTGTTTCCTGTGTTGGCGGCCATATTGGCCGCCATCTTGGTTAAAATGCATTTTTGGGGTGATCCCGTAATCGGATTTTGTGGAATTTTGGATATGTTATTCAGCAATGAAAACTGAGCGGGAAACCGTTTAAAAAGCTTCTGAAGTAATTTTTCCCAGGTTCAAAGTATATTTGAGATAGATTGCCTGGACTACTACTGAAGCTGGGGTCCTACGGGACCCCCTGGATATTTTGTATTTATAATATAACCTTAAAAGCAAAACTGGATTTCAATACACCAAAACAGTGAACGATGTCCAAGTGAACAAGTCATAAAATACCGTGAAAAAATATTGGATAGTAAAAAAAGTAGCACAAGCCGATACCATTCTGGGGTACCAAGGACCCCAGTTGGTCGCATGAGGGTTACGTTTTAGTAGGAGTGTCAGTTTGGCTTTTACATGTATTTATGTATGTAAATTATATTAGAATATATGGGTAGGAGGACTCTGCGCATTGGACTCCATATGTAGATATGAACACTTGAACCAATCGCAATGTATTGGAAGAGTCTAGTTTATGTACACTTTATCTTGTTATTTGAGTGTCGAGAATAAAGTTGTTGAGAACGAACTCTTATGTGCGGTGGACTATCACACGTGGTGGTGGTTCACACAATACTTGTGATCATCCTAGTGTAGGTTATTATTCAAAATCAGCCAATCGTAATTATGTTGGGGTAGGCAGTGGGCGACTGTGGAACTTTAGTCTTTAAAATTTGTACGTGGAAGCCAACATTTGTAAATAATTCTGCTTTGACGTTTCATTAAACTGCTTATTTCTGTCTTGTCGTAGCCATGGGTGCCTGTTCAGTGAATTCATTTTCTGAGTTGGTCTATTAATATATCGCAAGTCAAATGCATTTCTTCTTAATTTCCTAAACTTGCATGTGACAAAATTAAGGTAATGACACATAACAGGGAGGTAATGTGACATAGTAGGATGCAAAGTTCGACCGTACGTACGGAACGTACGCTATTTTTTCTGCTGAAATGCGTACCGTAGGCTACGCGTACGCTATTTTTTGGCTAAATTAATAAATAGCGTACGCTAATTTTTATATTTTTTTATTATAGAATTAACAAGGAATAACAAAATTACAAATTAAAGAATGGAACAACTCCGCTAATTTTCAAGTGCCTTAACACATTGACTGCGGCCAACATCGTGTATTATTCCTCTACAAGGCGCAGCCTGCACTCGCCATGTGCGTTCTTGCCACGCGGCCGTACTAAGTACTACTAACCCATGCAAGAAAAATATGAATCCGTCAGCCTGTTTTATTTCTGTAGATAAAATAATCAAATTATACAAAATAAAAACAAAATAATAATTTACCTCTTCGCTGAAACGGAACTACAAATAAGAACTGTAAAGTGACGTAATAACGACGAGAAAAAAACGACGAGAAAATGAGGAGACAAAATGTGACGTCACGAGAAGCAACTAATATTAAAGGCTGCTCATACGTACGGAATACGAACGTACCGTACGCGTACGCTATTATTTTTAGTAAATTACGTACCGTACGCGTACGCTATTTTCTGCTGTAACGTACGGTCGAACTTTGGTAGGATGTGAATGTGGCATTGTAGGAAGGTAACGTATTGTAAATGGCGTATGCCAATCAGTGAATTTAGTGAGTAACTAATTTATAAAACTGATACACCTGCAGAGACTACTATAGAAAGTAACTGAATTGCTCGAAATTAAAATATTACAACGTCCTGTTAAGATCTTTTGAAGGCGCTCTTCGTCAGCGTAAATTATGTTAGGGGTCATGAATGTCTGGCAGAACTAGCAGAACACAATCACAAGTGTGTCTTTCTCATAGTAGTTGCTACTCTGAGAAAGACACACTTCGGGACTCTTTCAGGTATGCCAAGCAAAACCACGAAGTTTGTAAGTTGAATCCCTGGTGCAAGTTGTAATGAGAAGAAGGAATGACGACAGCTTCAAAGCACACCGTTGCGCTCACAGCCTCTTACGTCGTAGCCTGAGACCAAAAGCACTTCTAAGCTGGACCACTATCGATTACCATGATGAAAATATAATTTAAAAATCAATTATAAAAGAAAGCACGAATTCATCAAATTTGGCGAGTCCGATTCTATCTCCTCCTATTCCTCCTCCGCCTCATCTTCCTCTTCACTGACTTCAACTTGTTCTACGCTTTTTCTCCCTGCTGCTCAACCTCCTGATTTTGCTTTTCCTTTATGCCTCCTTTCGTTCTTTCTCCTTTTCTTCTCCTACTCCTTTCCAGATCTTTCTCATCCGTTTCCTTCTCCTCGTCTCTCTCTTCACTTGCTTCACCTTGATCTCACTTTCTCTCCCTGTTGCTCCACCTCCTGATTTTGCTTCACCTTTATACCTCCTTATATTCTTTCGCCTCCTCTCTTCTTCCCTCTGTCCGTTATCCCTTTAATGGTCAATTTGGTTGTTTATATAGCGCTACAAAACACCAGTTACATTACATCGCGCAAATCGAAAGTCGTCAACATCAGAGGTCAAGTCAACAAGAGACTGAATTAGCCCTACCTCCTTCTCCTCCGCCCACCAACTCACTTCAGACGCCTTCTGGTAAAAACTTAACTTACGTGCTTTTTTCCGACATAGTCTTTCTGCAGCTGTCATACCCGAACCATCTGACTTCTGCTTCACAGAATGTCTTTACTGAACGGATTATAAATTAATTAAAAAACAATATTATAGTGGACGATAAAGTAAGGTATTGGCGAATATTTACCGATGTCAAGAGTGAATCGTTTTGCGTTCTTTAGATGCCTGAATATTTGGTCTGTTGGGAGTTCAATGCTTTCGGTATAAGCTCTGTCGGCCATTGTGACCTCTGTCTTTCCAGTTTTAATTAAAATTAAATAAACTTCTAAGTTCTTCCGCTGCTGCAGGCGCGGATTTAGAGGGGGCGGAGCCGGCGTACGCCCCCCCTAAACCTGCACAAATGTTCTCAAACTAAACTGACCTAAAACTAATATAACTGCAATTTGGGAATAGGATGTTTGAAGTAGCTGGACCGGCAGAATGGAGCTCTCTTACGGAGCTCTCTTACCTTCTTACCTGAGTTGCTAGCAGACGTTGCCCACGTGACCAATGACTTTTGCCGTGACTTCATTCACAAAGTTCATGTACAGACAAAATTTACGTAAAATTTATAGAAATTGGTCAATTAAAAAATATGTCGAGTGGTCCGCCGTCAAAACGGCTTAAACAAGCAGTTTTATAATTCGCGAATAAGCCGACTGCCGTTGGTAAGACATGGGCCTATCTTAGGCCTAAATCTCAAAAGATGGCATATGATTATAATTTTGAAATTCGTCGTGCTGATTCTAGCCGCCGAAAGCGTTCAAAGCGTTCAGCTGCCGATATTATGGACAATTGCAAATCAAGGATATAGAACTAGGCCTACTCATATAATCATTCTCTTAACGCTCAGTGGCGTGCGGTCCATGGATGAGGCGCATGATCCATCCCTTGCTTATTGAATCTATTTTTATACAAATACTAGTGTATTCAATTTCTATCATAACTATGTTAATTATCGTATGATAAATTGGCATCGACTATATTATTTTTAGTTGGGGGCAGCCAGGGCCGCCGAAAGGGGGAGGGGCAAATTCCCAGGGGCCCGGCGGTGTGAGGGGTGCCCGGAGTGCCCGGGGAACAAGTAAACAATGTAAGAAGTTTAACAAATACGAAGACATTCTGCATGTAGAATTGCGAGTTTGAAAATTATTATTATTAGGCCCATACATTTATCAATGATAGGCCTATTGCAATATTTCAGCATTTGCACCAGAACATTTACCATTTCAGAACAACATAGTGTCATTAAATCCCAAAGAAGATGGCAATTGTCTATTAATTTTCATCAATTTATGACCAAATGAAGCTATGTCTCTGCAAAAACATAAGTCCAGCTACAATAAGAAGTGACATCGTTCAGTATCTTTGGGACCGACGTGATAGTCTTACCTTGTTGGATGGCACTACAGTACATCTGTCTGAAAAAGTTTCACATGGCGATGTTGAGTCTTACCTTCATGAAATGGCACAGGTGACCACATAATGATACTAGAAGACTGCTGCCTGTACCTTGTTCAGTTCACAATATTGTCTTCACTTGGCGACAATGCCACAGCTGTTGTGGCTTCCTAATGAGAGTAGCCCCATCATGCCTGACTTGCCAATGTTGCTACTTGGACATTATTGCAGAAGGCAAAGGAGACCATTTTATTGTTTGTCCACAAGGACATCAAGTTAGACATTGATGACATTATCAATGCCTACGCCAGAAAGCATCCAAGGAGAATAACACTGCTTAATCCACTGGCATGTGACACTTAATTATTTTCTTTTTGGATCAAGGGTTGCATGATCAAAACCGATAACTGATTTATAATCGTTTCACTGTTAACCTTCAGTGGAGACCAGTTGTTTTATGTGAGACTCTATATATTTCTTTAAAGTTCCCTAACATTTTCTATAAAAAGGATAATTATAGTTTTGCGTATATATTTCATATATATATATATATATATATATATATATATATTTATGGGATTGGATTGGTAGTATTTACGCCCCCCCTAACCAGAAATCCTGGATCCGCCCCTGTGCTGTTTACATTTCCATTTACCCGCAAACCAACCAACTACCTCACATAAATACAGTGTGATTCTCGTTAACGATAACGATAACGAAAATGTTCGTTAACGAAAATAAAATGATTTCGTTAACGATAACTATAACTATAACTAAAACATTTAATTAACTATAACTATAACTATAACGAAAATAACACTAACGAAAATTCATCTTTATTTTCGTTAATACAAAAAATAAAAATAGGGAGTGCAATATGAACGATTCATTGATTCAACCTAAATGAGAACGAAAAAAATGCGATATTTTTATTATGCAATTTGTCAGTTACTTTGGAAACTCGTATATTCATGAAGCTGAATGCACCCATGCTTCAAAGACTTTCAAAACTCTGAGCAAATTGTGAAACAGCGTGTTAATACACACAATTTTGCTTATAGCCTTAATTATTGTAACTAAGTGGTAACTAAAATTAACTAAACTAAAAATCCATTAACTATAACTATAACTATAACTAAAAAATAATACTAACTATAACTATAACTATAACTAAAATAAAAAAAACCTTTAACTATAACTGTAACTATAACTAAAATAAAATCTGTAAGGAGAATCACACTGCATAAATAACGCAAATAATGAATATCGCTGAGTGCACTCTCTTCTTCTCCTACTCCTCTCCCAATCTTTCTCCTTCTTCCCAAATCTACCTCCTTCCAGTCCTCATTCATCTCTTAATTCTTTTCCTATTCCTTTATCTTCTTGCTATCTGCTTCTTCCTCCACTTCGTCCAAATCCATCTCCTCTTCTCATTCTTCATCTGCTTATTTTCCACTTTTCTTCCTCTCTCTTTTCTTTTCGTCTTGTTCCCTCTCCCTTTCCTTCTTCTCCATTTATTCTTGCTCGTCCTCTCCTCTTCTTCTCTTTCTCCTCATCCTCTTCCTTTCCTCCTATTCTTCCTCCTCTTCTCCTTCTATTAATCCTCATGCTTCCTCACCTCCTCGTTTACCTTCTCCTGTTCTCCTATGGTGAGTCTTCTGGCTTATGTATTTCATGCCGTTGATCGTGGCCATGTCACTTTACTTTCCCTCTATGATATTAATAGTGCTATTCGACACTGTTGATCACACCATCCTTCTTGACCGGCTCTCTAACTCATTTGGGATTACTGATTCTGATCTTCTCTGGTTCCGCTCATTTTAACTGATTGCTCTGTGTCTCGGTAGTTTTTGGTCCCACCCGCTCTGCTTGGGCCCCCCTCTCCTACGGCTTACCTCAAGGATCGGTTCTTGTTCCCCTTCTGTTTGTCCTGTATACCTCGGATCTGGCGGACGTCCTTGGTCCACTGGGTGTCCTATCCCACCAATATGCTGATAACGCGCAGGCGTACCTTCATGGACCTGCAGAAACAGCTGCTGTTATGGTTGGGCGTATTCTAGAGGCTTCAGCTGCTCTTGACCGATGGTTATCCTCAAATCGCCTCCGTCTTAACCAAGACAAGACTCAGTTCATCTGGCTCGGTAGTCGTGCCCAGCATTGCAAAGTTTGACCATATCTCCTATATTTTATCCGTGACTCTCTTCACTGGCTCCCCATCCGCCAGCGCATCCAATTCAAGGTCTGTTCCCTTATGCGAAGCTGTCTTTGGTCATGCATTGATCCGTTCCAGGATTGATTAAGGGAATGCGGTCTACATTGGTCTCTCCTATACAAATACATCTTAACTTCAGGCCATCCTAAACGCTGTCGCCCGCCTCATATGGGCATAACAAAGTTTCACCATATCTCCTATTTTGTCATTGACTCCCTTCACTGGCTCCCCATCCGCTAGCGCATCAAATTCAAGGTCTGCTGCCTCATGCGAAGCTGTCTTGCTGGCTCTGCTCCTCACTGTCTTAGGGATTTTTGTACCCCAGTATCTTCTCTGCACAGTCCTTCCTCGTTTCGGTCCTCGGCCCGTGGTTACTTGGTTGTCCCGTGAGTGCGTACTTCTACGGCCTAGTCTAGGAGTCTCTCTATTGTTAGTCCCAATAGCTGGAACCGGTTACCTCAGTCCTTCTGGACTGACCTTTTTCTATTTCTTTCGACTAGTTCCATCAGCGCCTGAAAACCTCCCTACCAGTGAAGACATTGGCCTGGGTCGGGAGCGCCTCTGTTTTTGAGTGGCGCTATATAAATACTCGATTATGATTACGATTACTGAGGTCTTCATTCAAAACGGAAAACTGCTCTTTCACAAATCCTATCCCATATTACAATCTTGTCATTTTACTGTAGAATGTAAGTAAGTGAGTAAGTATATCCTTTATTATACCAATAATTGGTATAATAACCGCATTTTGGTTTACAAGAGAATCACATTTATGTGTTGGGCGAACCTAACATGACTTTGTCATAAAAGTTTTGGTGTGCTATCTATCCTCAGCATTAAACGCATGCGTAAATCATCCGTAATATAAATGTTTTGCTTGCCAAAGTGTCCGCTTGTGGTATTACCCTATTGTGGGCTCAGTAAGTATGGGGTCTGTTTTATCGAGGGCAGCAGTCCGTGTAGAACGTGCGATGGGTTATTCATAACGTCATTGAAGAGGCGGGTGTCTGCAGTTGTTCAATACCCTGGGCTGGGTCGGATAAATGGTAGACGGACATCAACCCCCTGGACATCAACCCCCGGACGTCGACCACCCGGACATCGACCCCCCAGACATCGACCCCCCAGACATGAACCCCCCAGACTAGGACATGAACCCCCAGAAAAAAATTGAAAGACATGAGAATTTAGAAGTTATTTATAAAGCTATATCTAAAATCGTCTTCCAGTTTTATGTCAATATTAATATATGTAAATATTAACAATATTTAAAAGAAGTAAGAAGATATAATTTTTTCTTCTCCGCCTTCTTCGTATACATGAAGCCACCATAACAGAGCGTAGCTCCTCCATTGCTGTTCTCAATAAATTCCATGATACAAATCTCTACTGTAAACTACGACGAGTTAAGGAAGCCTATCTTCGTTGCTGCTTAACGACACTGTGTTGTATTTCAGCTTAACGACACTTTTTCATATCGAAGATGATTAGTGTCGGAGGCAGAAAGCAACCTCGTACTCCACGTTTATATTGCGACCGAGCCACCCGCAGTAAAGATCCGAGAAATTAATCTCTGATAAACCGACCGACCCGGAATCGAACCCGGGGCGCCGACGTGACGAGCGGGCACCAACCCACTCGGCCACTCAGGATCTCTACGACACTGTGTCATAAGTCTTCGCTTATATAAGGTCTATTGGATAATGACTCCATTCTTTTCATTGTAAATTCTAATGTCTTAGTAAGGATTCCAGCAGTGTTTCCTCCTTGATGTGTGGAAGAGCCATGACACTCCACATGACGCAGAGACACAATTAGCAAAGCAGAAACAGTGGGGTTTCTCCAATGACTTCTATTCATTTAACAAAAATTTTAAATCTTAGCAACTGTATCCTAAAAGTGATGCTAAGATCAAAGCACTACTCGGATTCTACCTATGTCAGCAAAGCAGCCACCGCATTCAACTTTGACAAGATAAGGGGGGTTGATGTCCGGGGGGGTCGATGTCCTCGCTAAAACCGGGGGGGTTGATGTCCGGGGGTCGATGTTCGGGGGGTTGAAGTCCGGGGGTTGATGTCCAGGGGGTTAATGCCCTGTATTCGGATAAATACCCTGCTCGTTGTTTGGAGTCGTGCTCGTTCCCCTGCCCGACAAAACCCCACCAGGCCTGAGCCGCATATAGCATTCTCGTCACCGTTATTGCCTTGGTGACATCGTCCATCATTGTTCCCTTCAGCTCGTGGGCTCCCAGGACCCGAAGCGCGTACATTGACTGCCTAGCCTTTGCGTTTATGCTGCTGACGTGTAGATCGAAACTGAGACTCCTAGGATTTTCATTTGGTCCACCCTGCTTAGTCCCGGTGTTGTTGGTGTTTCATCTGCGCCCAGCCGCTTCATGGATCGTGTGACTATCATTTCATTGATCTTGTTGTGATTCAGTTTCATGTTGCACTTTTCTGCCCACAACGAAACATGGTCCATTTCTGATTGTACCGTCGCGCTATTTACCGCCGGAATAAGAATGTAGCTATCATCAGCGTATTAAATTTTGAGCATTCTGATTCCTCGATTCAAAGCTGCAATTTTGAAATTGCCATTATAAAGTTGACTGGGTCCATCCCTGAACCCTGAACAATACTTGCATTGATCTTGATGACACCTGATATTCTGCCTTGGAACTTTGTTCTGTGTTGCCGCCCGTCGAGGAAATTTACAATCCAATAATTATTATTATACGTGATCGGGTACTGGCATTTCTGAGAGCTGCTCGGTTAAGTACGCGTGCCTCACCGTGTCAAATGCCTTTGAAAAGTCCAAGGCGATCAGATGGACATAATTATCATTTCAGCCAGTTGGTGTATGATAGAAATTAGGGCAGCAGATCCAGTCGGCCGGAATGCGTATTGGTTGTTGAACTGGATGCGGTTTTTTCTGCCATGCCCTGATAGATTTTGCAATCGTACATATCAAGCGTTGTCGAGCTGTGCACAGTATTGGTAGACACAGACCTGATATGGTCGTATCGGATTTATAAAACTAATTCTTTGCTTAATTATAATCTGGATTGATGGAAATACTTGTATCCGTAAATAGAAGCTGGATTGATGAAACTCTTTGCTTAAATAGAAGCTGGATCGATTAAGTGTTTTGTGCTTAAATAGAAGTAGATTTGACGAAAATAATTCTTGACTAATAGAAGTTGGATTGATGAAACAATTCTCGGTGAAATAGAACTCGGAATGATGAAAATAATGATTGCTTAAACTGAAGTTCGATTGTATTGATGACAATAATTATTGTTTAACTAAACTGAAGTTGTATTGCTGAAAAATAATTTCTGCTTAAATAGAAACTGGATTGATTAAACGAATTCATGCCAGGCTACATGCAGAAGCTGGATCGAGGAAACGATTCTCGCCAAAGTAACCTATAGGCATAGGCGCCGGATTGATGAAAAATAATGATGCTACAACGGGCGAATATATTCAATACGCAAAATGCAGTATTACCCTACATTGTAACTATACATTCCATTATTCATATTACCACAGAATGCGTATTTATTTCGAAAAAGTAAACAATATTATTGTGACGTCATACAAAGAAAACGTTATCATAGCAACACAATATATTTCTCAACAACGGACGGAGCGTAGCTATTATACAGGCGTTCATGTACGGAAGGTTGGAGGTAGGGAGGGAGAGATGGAGGGCCGGAAGAGGGAGTGGGAGTTGGAGGGAAATGAGGAGAGGAGGAGGAGGGAAGGGAGGGACGAAAGGGGTGGGAGGAGGAGGATGGAATGGGGAGAGGGGTGGGAAGAGGCAGGGCAAGGGAGTGTGAGTGGAGAAGAAAGGAAATGATTAAGAGGGAAAAGGAAGGGCAGTATGAGGGGAGGGGTAGAGAAGGGGGGTGGGGTAGAATAGGGGTAGGATGGGAGGGAAAAGAAGAATTGGATGTTATGGGACGGGATGGGGAGAAGGCAGGGGAAAGAAGTGAAGAGTGGAAGTGGAGGGGAAAAGTAGAGCAAGGGTAAGGGAAGTGGAGAAAAGAGGGTAGCGCTGATTTCAAGTGGCCCGCCCGAGCACGCTAAACTCTACCGTCTTAGGACGGGCACACATCTAGTTTCTACATTACGGGAAAGATTTATGCATTCATTGACATAAATCTCTGTGACGCAATGCACCCAGTAGGCTATGCACAGTATTTTCTTGTCCCATTGTCGGGCATAGTGTTTACCGAACCTTGGACAATCTTTCTCCATCCGCTTCTGCTTCTCGTGTTAACTGGTCGAATGATAATCCACTTAATGATATCAGTCTATGTCATTGTCCTTGAGTTCCTGACCCAGGACTGGCAGGACCTGTGCCCTGTCTATACCTTGCTCCAAGAAATATCAACTCTTTCCCAGAACATGCCTCTGTTTCATTACTCCGAGCAGACTTCCTTCTTCGTGGTCAAAGAATAAGTTTTAAACACAAGATACAAATGAAATAGCACACTGAAAGCGGGAGAAAAATAACAGTAATTTAGATTTTGAATATCTATTTTTTTTATCTCGTTGTTCGCTATGTTCACTCGGTTACACAACGTTGTGTAACCAAGTCGACATAGCGAGCGAACGCCAGTGTCAGTTCATATCTTTACCACATAATATTATACATGACCGAGGAACTCGACTATTATACTGGGATCTTGTCGGTCACATGCTGCTCCAAAATATAAAATAACGGAATTGCTCTGTCGAATACCTTTGGAGTTTTTCCTCCACACCTGGAATTTTGCTATTACAGGACTAGACGCTGAGTATAAATTTTATGGATTTTTAACGGCAGACACTAACTATAGGGCATCATTATAGCTGTAAAGGAATTTCGCTACGCCATTGTTGCTTTGGGCGTAGGCTACACGCGGTCTTGATACGCAGTAGGGTGTCCCATGACAGCATTGAAAAATAATAATTGATTAAACTTTTAACGCAGTCCCTCTAAAAAGTTTCTTCATGGTCCGATAATAACACCTTCCAAATTTTTTGACATTTAAAAATTATTTAGGGGTCCCCCCAATGCTCATAGAATTACTGTAATTTCTCCTATTTTACGCGTGACATTTCTGAGTTTGACAATTTTCGTAGGATCACAATTTGATCCCATAATAACATGCGCAGTACCTTTAGAAAGCTCTTAAATAGTAGAATCTACAAACATTATAGCCTTATTGTTTATGTGAATAAAGTTTTAAGTGTGAAGAAGATAGAAATCATGCAGAATAAAGATGTTTTTGCAGTGAAACTGCCGAACAAACCACGGATGACTTTCGAGCCTGAAAATCTGTCATGCACTAGGATTGCAAGCTGCTGCCTGGCATAACTGGAGTAGACATGGACAAAGTGGACAGATTGCCAGTCCTGATTTCTTCTCTAGTTGATGGAAATACCAAACTTCTGGGTGTGCCAGAGTTGGTCTCTATGTCAGGACATGCAGCAGCGGTAGCAGTTCTGGACCTTTTAACGTTGTGGCAATGCATTTGTAATCGCCATGTGCTTTGACACAACGGCCTCAAATAATGGCAGTGTTGGAGTCTGCAGCCATCTAGAGACAGCCATCAGTCGTAATCTGCTGTAGATGGCTTGTCGACATCACATGTTTGAAGTCCTGTTGTCTGACGCATTCGGTTATCCAGTTGACGGCCCGTGAATTACAGGGCATCCAACGATTTAACAGATTTGTTGTTAACATCTACACGTACATCCAATCATGGTTCTCATGTTGAGTCGCTGCTGCAGTACACCCATCAATGACATTCAACTAATCCAAAGGCTGCATGACTATGATGTTGTCGCTCTGCAATCCACAGGACTGAAGATGACGCAGCGTCATTCTTATTGGTACCTAAGACAGGAGCCATCGACCATATCTCTGTTCTCTCAGCATCAGTCTACTGAAGAGAAAGCAGTTTATCTCGACAATGGGAGATGCTTGGGGATTGCACCTGGTTCAGTCTCTTCCCTGTAGATCAACGGAGTTATCCATTAATTTTCTTGAAGCTTCTTCCAACTACTGCCATCGACGACAGTTTTCTTGATTTTCCAGTTGAAGAATGGTCGGAAAGTCAATCGTATGAGATCACATAATGAGTTTGTTAATAACAGTGCTGAACGTGGCGTAGCTCTGATACAAAATTTCAATTCAACAATAACGAAGAACGAGGTTTCTTCTACAAGTTGTCAAATAACATCGGCATGACTTTTCTAAGAGCAATCTTGCAGACATATAGAATTGTAAATCGGTCCATAGCCATAGCTGTACCGCCTCTTTGGAACAAACTTCCGCCTGTGCTACGACAAATATCCGATCCATCCTACGAACTCACCAAAACCTCACCTCTTGCTATCTTTCCACTGGTCTTCCACTCGAAACTGAAACACTGCTTTTTCACAAAGTCTATCCCGATCCTATTCCTTCTATTCCCTCACCTCCCTCGCCATTTCAACTCCAAGCATCATCCACCTTAGCCGTCTGACTGTCTGCCTGTCTGACTCCCTGGATCTTGACCACCTGCTATCGATTCTGTTTTGATTAAGCGCCTGTGAATAAGTTGGTTCTTGCGTCTTCGCTTAGATATCTTGAGTTTGCGATTACGATTAGAATGTAGATTGTAGAACTGAAGAATAAGCACCTAAAGGTGTAAGCAGTGATAAAGAATGAGCAGATGAATGTATGGAGGAGCTGAAACCATGGCTTGTTGCATTATCAAGGATTTGTAATAATGACTACCCTTAGCTATGAGTGCATAGCAGTTACTGATATTGCAAGTTTTGTACAATGTTTGCATTATTTGATCGTAAAACAATACCTACGTATCGGATTGTATCCAACAAATTTATATACTTATAGATTCTACTATTTAAGAGCTTTCCAGTGGTATTAAATATGTTATAATGGGGTCAAAGGTTGGTATCTTAAAGCGTTTAGAAATTGAACACGTCAGGCGCAAATTATGCCAATATGGCCCTATATGGGGTAAATGTAAGTGTCTTGGGGGACCCCTAAATATTTTTTAAATGTCATAAAACTTTCCAGTTGTTAGTATGGGACCATAAAGAAACTTTTTAGAGGGACTGTATAGAAAATTTCAAAAAAAATATTTCTGGGACACCCTACTGTACATGTACATGTTATGACGATTAAACAAATCACAAGAACACAAATTACACAGTTTCATCCATGCAAGGCGCAAGCTCATTGTACTTTTGCTGCCAACCAGGGATTCAAGGCATGGGCTAAACCCAGGAGGGGCCTTACGGAAATCGAACCGAGTCCGTGAAAACTTCAGGCAAAAGTGTTATCCATTATGCTTCCCCCTCCCCACTTTCGTGCGAAACTTTCGCGGACGCGCCAAAGTGTGGTCATCCTATCTGGGTACGCTCCGTTCCATATCGTTGCGCCTCATTGGTCTCCTACACAAAATCTCTTCCTGTCGGTCCAATCCTTCTTCCTCTATCACGGAGGTCTCTCAGATCTTAATCAGGGGCTGGTATTAGTCATCGTTCCCTTCAACAGGCGATTATAATTCTAAACTGGCGCTATTATAATTCCAAGAAATACTCCCCTCAATAGAGTCAATACCCTAATCTAACTAATAATACACAATTCTAAGAGATAGCAATTAAATAGCCTACAGTTTGTACTTAAATTATATGAAACGGTACAGAAATACTTAGATATTGTATTGTATCTAAAGATTTATTTAGCTCCTCTCTCAGAATAACTATTCAGAAGCGCTCTCAGCACGAAAACCCCGGGGGAAAAGAAGCGTCTTTAAACGAGAGACCAAAGAGGAAAAACTACTCATTAGTTTAGCCCTTAATGAGGGGAAGTTTATTCCAAGTAGAGGGACCAACCACAGCAAATGCCCGGCGTTGAGCCAAGGCAGTCCTAGTCCTAGGAACAAAAGATCTAGCCAATCAGCAGAGCGCAATGAACTGGATGAGGTCGCAGATAACGGCTTTCGCATATAGTCAGAAAGATACTTTGGGGCACTGCTCAGCTGCGCCTTTGAGACTAGAAAGAGGATCTTATAATGGATGCGCGCAGTGATAGGAAGCCAGTGCAAAACATCAATCATATTATGTAGAGATATGAGCAAAGCGAGGGAGTCGGGCATATATATTATGTGTAATCATTTAGACACATGATAAGTCAAGCAATTTGTAATGAGTGAATAACTAGGCCTATGTCAAGGGTAACTACACCTAATAGAACATCGAGTCATTTTATAAACTCATAATTGTTTCACGACGATGCAAAACGTCCTGGCTCCTCATGATTATCAGAACGTATATAACG
Source organism: Aporrectodea caliginosa (assembly GCA_020284085.1). NCBI lineage: Eukaryota > Metazoa > Annelida > Clitellata > Crassiclitellata > Lumbricidae > Aporrectodea > Aporrectodea caliginosa. Next base: position 387,518 of record JACEVL010000260.1, on the reverse strand, counting down.
AGTTCACAAATGCATTTAGAATGGTAGTCGTAATCTTGAAATGCCTAAGGCACAACTTAGAAGCACCAGACACCGTCTTAATCCTAAGCCCTGCGTTATGTGAAAAGGGATTTGCATAGTTAATGGATGGTCGCTGAAGGTGGAAACCCAGTTCAAGATGTGATAGACCAGAAAAACAAGATTGAAGGCTATGGTTGGTATGTAGGTCGAAAACGATGAGTCTGAGGTTTACACCTGAATGACACCAACGAACTGAACAGTGAAAATATGGCCTAATAGAATTCCACTGCAGAATGCCAACAAGGCTTCGGACGAGCGACGAAGAAAGCCAGCGAGCTGAGCACCTTTCGTGTGAGTGGCACTTGAAAAGTCAGCACTCGTTCACAGTATATAATTATACATTATGTATATGAGTTGAGGGTTTATGTAGGTATATATATATTTGTGCGAGTGGTTAACATGCAACAGAAATAATGTGTCGGTTGGTAAAAGTTTAGTCCTTAGTGATCCAATCATATCATACATGTCATCGAATGAATGACGCTTTTGTCATAGACGCAGCGCAGTCTTTGGTACGTTGCCAACTGCTGCTATTCACGATGTGTTTTGCAGCTTAGGATTCCATGGCTTCACTAGACCGAAGCAGTCGATACAATTAAACGGTGAACATTTCATATAGACTAATAGAATTCCCTAGGTAGATTTCTCCTTTATACCTGGATAGCTTTTACAATCAAAGGCGTCAAACTCTGTCGACACAGTGCACAGAGTATATACAATATTGTTCACATACATCAGTCTACCCCTATTATAAGTAAACCCCGCGTTGAAATAACACGAATTCAGTTATAGGGTCTAACGCTATCGAGGCTAGAAATCCCACAGATTAATTATATAGGCCTACAGTCTTGTGACCTATGGAACAAAATATATAGCGCAGAGTCCCACTGCGTTGGTATATTTTCCTGTAATTCGTCGAGCTCTCGGATGGTCAAACGGTCGTGTAGTGTACCGTGTAATTTGCTGAAAAACTTCGACGTCATATCTCTAAACAATTTTTGATGGTGCTCTACCATCGATTTTATTTACAAACTGGCGACGCTAAAAATAGTCCTTTCAAATCTATTGGATAATTATTGTTAGGTTTAGACCGTAAGACAGTGCAAGAGAGTGGTTTTGGTTATCCAACCAATGAAAAGAACGCGCGTCCATTTGCAATGTTGCAAGCGGCAGTAGGGACAAGAACAACTCAACGACGTCTTTACAAACTAATTTATCTGCTACATTTAAATATCCAAATAACGCACACATTTCTTTATTTGTTTTTGTATAATGTAGCCTATAATATGTACGTTATTGATCTAGAACAAATAATGCCACATACATTTAGCCATGGCATTCCACAGCATTTCACTGAAAGCGAAAAATCAAAGCACAGAATACAAAGCAATCAACCGCATTTATTAAAAAATGTCGATTCCATTCCAGAATCCAGCGTTTAGAATTAGTAAGAATTATGTGGCCGCCTTTACACGTCGAATGACACCCATGTGAGAATGTTATCGACTCATTTTTCGTAACCATAGCGATTTCTTTCTGTCATTAGCCCACTTCAACCTGCAAATACATAGATACGTGGACATGCACATGATAGCAAATTACCATTTCAGTTTAACGCGGTCATCGCCATAACGCGGTAGTTGACGTGGATCTCAAATTCCGGGCTATAGCGAGGGTCCGGTGTAAAGAAGTTTATAAGTCGGGGTTGTTGACGAGAACCCGACCGAATGTCATGTGGAAGCCTCTTTGAAATGAAGATTGAAACGAAGATTTATGACATCAACCTTTGTGACCCTGTGCACCGAGTAGGCCTATAAAGAGTATTTTCTACATGACATGAATTATTAATGTTTCCATTGACGTCAATCTTCGTCGACCTTGTACCATTCACAAAATGCCTCTAGCTTACAGGTATTCACAGACGCTGAGTCAGAAGGTATTTCTCAGGCGCCAGATTATTGAGTGCCCTTTTCACACTCTCGACTTACTGCCGCCCTTTTGCGAAGTAAGAAAGGCGCTACATAACAGTCTTGATTGGTGCAGCCAAAGCCATACATGACATTGTGAAAACGTAAATATAAACATAGATTCAGAGTCAAGCACACAAACAAAGCAGCGAATTGTAAAACGCTTTTAGCACTTACCCTCCCAAAGATCGATTCAACCTTTCATTCGCATTTCTCGTCTTGAAGAGGGATACCTGTGATAAGAAACAAGGATACCAAATGTAAGACGATCAAAAGTTATTTTAAGGACATAAAGGTCAATTTCAGACCATGAGTTTTCTCAAAAATTGACCTTTTTGTAATTAAAATAACTTTTGAACTTCTTGCATTTGGTATCCTTGTTTCTTATCACAGGTAGCCCTTATCAAGACGAGAGATACAAGAAAGAATTAACCAACTTCAACAATTAATGGATGAGATCTGATCATTTGTCTTCGATTTTTGTTGGATTTCATTCATTCATTCATTCATTTCAGATATTTGTATAGCGGCCCTTTAAGATTTCTACTCAGAGGTGCTCCCGACTACAGCGCGGACACTGAATCGGAGTTTCACGCCGAAGCGCATGAGCAATTTATTGCGAGTGAAGGACTTGCCCAGGGTCCCTTCGCGGCGGCTTGAGGTGGATTCGAACCCGCAACCCTCCGGCTGCAAGGCACTAAATATACCCCTGAGGTGGATTCGAACCCACAACCCTCCGGCTGCAAGGCACCGAACATACCTCTATACCACCGCGCCCCACGATTTCGTTTGCATGACCTTGAAATAACCTTGAATTACCATGAATGTAGTATCTATATTTCATCTGGATGTAGCTCGCATCAGGACAAACAAACTGTAGAAAGTTCATCCCAATTGGACTCCTCTTTAATTTTTTGTAATGAAAAGAGTAAATTGACAATGAAGCAAGCATGTGCGCCTTCAGTACTGGGAGTTTAATTAGGGTATGTTCGGGGGCTTTGAGGGACCTCAGGGTAACATTTTTAAATTCTGTAAAAAATATTTCTGGACAATATAAGAATAGAACAATGGAAAGAAATAGGGAATGGTGGGCTTCTGCAACGTATCATTTTTCTAGACACCCCTAAAGTACACTATGAATGTGGACAAAGCTACAAAAGAAAGAATGACAGCTGATCAGAACGAAAACGTCAACCAGTACCACGTGCACAATGAAAATTTGCGAGATTTAGCTCGTGTGATACTTCAATCGGGTAGGATACGTTTTGGCTTAGGCCTAATTGTGTTTAACTCGTCATCATCTTCGTCGTCATTATTATCATCACTGATAACGTGTCCCTCACCGAAGCGTTGCCGTTTGGGCGACTCTTGGCCAGTCATTGCAGTCTTGGGATCGTTTCCAGATGTAGCCCATGTTCGGAGGGTGAAAGAAGTTCCGTTCAACCGTTCGGCTGCTTTGTCTAGCTGTAAAGATGGCGGTGAGTTTGCCCGTTGCTGATTCCGCTTAGTACATTGCAAAGCTAACTTATTGGAAAACTCAGTTCAAGATCTGATAGACCAGAAAAACAAAATTAAAGGCGAAAAAGAAGAGTCTTGGGTTTAGACCCGAATGACGTCAAAGAATTGGACAGCTAGCTCCAAAATTCTGGACGAGCGACCCATGAAGCCAGTGCGAGCCAAACACCTTTCGTGTGCGGGGCGTGTGAAGAGTCAGCACTCGTTCACAGTAACTATTTGTGTGAGTGGTGTGGATAGAAAAATAGGTCGGTTGGTTAAGATTTAGAACTTTGTGAACCAACCTTGTCATCGAATAAACTGCGCTTTTGTCCTTTACGCACCGCAGTCTTTTATAAATACGTTACCAACTGTTACTAGGCCTATTCATGACCTGTTTTGCAGCTCAGGATTCCAGAGCTTCACTAGACCGAAGCAGTCGACAGAATTAAACCGTGCAAATACAGCCTATTAGAAATGCACTGCAGAATGCCGAGAGAGATTTCTCCATCATACGTGGATAGTTTTTTTTGCAATTTTAGACGTCAATCGTTGTCGTCGCAATGCACGGAGGAGTATAAAGAATATTGTCTAGCATATACACCGCGAGTTCGTTATAACACACGTCGAAATACGCGAATTATTCAGGTATATGGCCAAACGCGATCACGACCAGGGATCCCAAAAAGTAATTATGTACATTTGTGGACTATGGAACAAAACATATGACGCATGAAGACCGCTGCATTGATATCTTTCCCACTAATTCGCGGAGCTCAAAGCTGGTCAAACGACCGTGTAGTAGGCCTATTATACCGTTTTATCTGCTGCGAGATGTCGACGTCGTATCTCTATACCATCGAAAGGTTATAACAGCTACGACGTGTTTACCTCCAAGATTTGCATGAGACCCAGTCCATCGTTATTGTCTTTCGTACAATTGCGTCGATAAAATAATTCATTCAAATCTATTGGACAATATTCATAGATTTGAACTGTTACACAGCGTAAGAGTGTGATATTTGTTATCCAGCCTATGAAAATAATGCGAGTCCATTTGCAATGTTGGCCTATTATGCGATAGTAGAAACAAGCTCAACTCTCTGACGTCTTTACAAACACCTAAGCTAATATATCTGCATCAGTTAACATCCAAATAACGTAGTAATTTATTTTTGCTTGTACAATCATGTACTTCATTGATTTAAAACAAATAATGCCACATAAATTTAGCTACAGTTTTAGAAAGCGGAAAATCAAAATACAGAATACAAAGCAATCAACCCCAATTATTTAAAAATATCGATACCATTCCAGAGTCCAGTGTTTAGAATTAGTCAGAATTATGTGGCAGCCTTAACAAGTCGAATCACTCCCCCGTCAGAATGTCTTCGACTAGTTCTTCGTAACCATAGCGATTTATTTCTGTCATTAGCCCACTTCAACCTGCAAATACATAGATACGTGGACATGCACATGATAGCAAATTACCTGTTCAGTTTAACGCGGTCTTCGTCATAACGCGGTAGTTGACGTGGATCTCAAATTCCGGGCTATAGCGAGGGTCCGGTGTAAAGAAGTTTATAAGTCGGGGTTGTTGACGAGAACCCGACCGAATGTCATGTGGAAGCCTCTTTGAAATGAAGATTTATGACATCAACCTTTGTGACCCTGTGCACTGAGTTTCAAAGAGTATTTTCTACACGACATGAATGATTAATGTTTTCATTGACGTCAATCTTCGTCGACCTTGTACCATTCACAAAATGCCTCTAGCTTACAGGTATTCACAGACGCTGAGTCAGAAGGTATTTCTCAGGCGCCAGATTATTGAGTGCCCTCTTCACACTCTCGACTTACGGCCGCCCTTTTGTGAAGTAAGAAAGGCTCTACATAACAGTCTTGATTGGTGCAGCCAAAGCCATACACGACATTGTGAAAACGTAAATATAAACATAGATTCAGAGTCAAGCCCACAAACAAAGCAGCGAATTGTAAAACGCTTTTAGCACTTGTGATTACAAACGAAAAACTTTCAATTATTTACTCGATGAAAAACTTATTGTTTTTTGGAACTCGGCTCAAAACAAACGGTCTAAAATTCTACATACAAAGAACTGCATTTTTCTCTCGTTATCACTCCAATCGAAAAAGTCACAAGTTCACTCAGTTCGATGTGACATTTTTTTCATGTTAATTTTTTAGAAAAACTTTGTTGGCTTTGGAACGAATAGTGTTTCAGCATATAATGTTTCCACTGCCATCTTTAGGTTGTGGAATTCTCAAGTTTGGAAAAGGAAGGAGTGACCAAACGATATAGAATAGAAGCTAATCTAGTGTTATAATTAATTGTCCAAACTGTCTCTCATCTGTGTCTCTGTGTAACTCCAATCTATATATGAATGAATCGCTTTTCAGTCTTCCTTCATTCGCAACACCAATTCGTCCTTGACAGGCTGGAGGTTTTTACATCTGGTCTAGAAATAGGCCGACGTAAGTCACTGAGTGTGAGATTTTGAAGAGAGCTCGACCGAATGCATTTTCGGTAAACACCAATTCATGTGCTGAGACGATTTTTTATGATCGTAAGTTGCTTGTAGCCAATTGGTTATGGTGTAGCAGTCGTTACACCCTTGAGTGAACATCCAGGTGTTATCCATTGAATGTCGAAGTCCGCACGTGCGACCTTTACACCCTGATTTAGCAGTATATAATCCCCTGCAGGAGAATGCTTAACGAGGATCCGACAGAAGACGATTGGGTTCGGTTCATCATCCGTTGCTGAGAAGAAGTTTGCATTTGCAGTTAGTGGTTGATGAGAACTATGCCAACTCTCTTCAAAATGACCGACGCCAAAGACACAGTCAACGAGACTCCTGTGGTCTTCACTCAGGTATACAAAATGCAGTTTATAAAATCATTATTTATTTATGTTATTTATAGGTCTCGTTTTGTATGCTAATCATTTCAACAGCACATTTATTACTCTTGAAGAATTATTATCTTTACCATTTTTAATCGCAAATATGTTTGTCTTGATTGTGATATGCATTTTCTTCGTTACTGGACAAACATATGCATAATTATTATGCTCATTAGCCTAGATGAATAATATTCATGGCTAAATATTGGACTTAACAAGAACATATTAGTTTTGACTCTAATTTCTGGTTGGATTATGGGAGGCAATACACAATTATTCTTAATCTGCAAAGATTTTACATTAAAATTGTGTTGTTTCTGCTGGTATAACTCTTAGTTGGCTTTTAAACATGTTGTGTGAAATTCTAATTTTTCCTAAATATTTCCAATTTACTAGTAGTTCAGGAACTTCTCCCATGCCATTTCAATAGGCCTACTGCTTAAGGCGTCAGTCGATGGTAGCTGCTAAACGAAGTCGATTTGTGCTTATTACGATACAAAGTGTGTTCGTAAAGCCAAGAAACAAATCTGAGAAGACATAGAAAAAGAGACCGGTTTAAAAAAGATGAATTTTATTTAAGATTTATTATTAGTTCAGCTGGTTGTTAGTAACATAAGGTAGAAAATCATTTTTGGTCGGTCGGGCTTAACAACGGTCGATTTTCAACCATGCAAGACTGTAGGCTGTAGCTTAACAAGTGGCGTCTCCCTTCATTCTGGCCGAATTACTTATGAGAAACAGAACTGTATTGCAGGACGTTATATAATCCGAAATCAGTATAATATACTTATTTCAGATTATATAAAGGTATGTAAAGAGGAATTCCACGTGAAGAAACATGTATCATTATCAGTGTGCAAAATTGAAAAGACAAGTGGAACAGCTTAGCTAACTGAAGCGGGATTTTGCGATAGAATCCGAGGCGGCACACAAACGTTTTTCAGCGTTTTATTTCAAGCGTTGAATATTGTTTTACGTTACAATCCGTCTTGATAACGTTGCGCAAACGTTAGTAAGTAACCGCTTACATTAGAAATGTTCATAATTACTCTATAGACGACTGTTTTGCAGGCAGATTGGCCACTTTTTGTGCCAATTGAAACAATAACTTACGTTCCCAATTACTTACCTGCCCCTTAATTTAAACACCAATATACAAGGGTTTCGGTAACGTTCCGTAAAAATGTTCCAGCAATCGGATAGCCCAAAAAAGTTTTCGTGACATTCCTAAAAGTGTCAAAATATTTATGTTAGGCTATATATAGACGACTTGTTTGCACGCAGTTGAGCGGCGTTTCGTAGACCTACAGCTGTGCTTAAATGGAAGCCTCTTTAGCATCAGGTCGATTTATACTATTATCTAAGCTACAAACGTTTCCCGTAGACCTCTCTGTATGAGCATTAGAGTTACGACACCTGCCAAACTGTTCTCAGTTTCACCAACAGTTGAAAACTGCATTCTTCCGTATGGCCTGGGTCGGGAGCGCCTCTGAGTAGGGATCTTGAAGGGGCGCTATATAAATTTTGATTGATTGATTGATTGATTGATCTATCTGAACCTTTAAAACGCTATCTGAGATTTTCTGTAATTTACTTTCCACTGTATAGAAATTAGCTCTTTCAAATGTACACAAACAGGCTGTTATTTGTTCCTTCGCAAATGTTGATAATAGAATGGATTGGCATCGCATTTCAAAATTGTGATCAAAACTAGTGTAAGGGGTGTATGAATGACAGGTGGGGACCCAAACGATACAACATGTTTATGTTTGCTCAAGATGTAAAGACTAAAACGATTTAGATTTATTCGACACAAAATAATAAAGCGAGTAAACTGTTGTTCTACTGGGCAGATGGCAGCAGATGTTCCAAAGCCACGTAACATGAAGAAGATTGTGATCATCGCCGTCTCCGCGATACTTGCGTCTCTCAGTATCAGTATGTTCTTAATTAGGTCAGCCTTGTAAGACACTATCACCATAAATAAATAAATAAAGGAATAAATATAATTATATGGCCTATAATGACCCAATCACATTGGCATGAGTTCCAATGCACTTGTCAAATTTCCGACCGGCATGGACGACAAGGCGGCATAAAATACGTTCAAATTAATATATTTCATTAGCGCAACAATGTAGGCCTATTATATTAATGTAAAAGAAAATTCTCACTCTAAAAAATAATGGCCGACTACCTTAAGACTATGCAGTTTTACTCCACCTGAAATTGCAGTTTTACTCCACCTGGAATTGTTCCGCTCGCCAATAAAATCACAAGCTATTCTTTGGTACTGTACACATCTTAATATAAATCGAATGACCCGATATCTTAATAGGATTATCAAACCAAAATGCCCTGACGGTTGGTTTCTCATCTGGAATTCTGAAAAATTCATTAGGCTGACTTATTCGATTAGGTTGACATTTTATTTAAAAAATTATGAAAACTAAGGGAGCGTTCGGACTTACAGTTGTGTTCCAAGAGCAACCTACACTTTTTATTAGTTTGATCTTGAGGTGGCCTGACAAAATGTCATGCGACAAAATGTCACCGACAAAATGTCATAACGTTAAAATGTCATCTGACAAAATGTCGCCGACAAAATGTCATAACGCTAAAATGTCATCTGACAAAATGTCGCCGACAAAATGTCATAAGTATAAATCAGTAAATAGCGATAATTTTAATAATTGATCATTTCAAAAGCAAAATCTTGTAAAAGAGGCTAATAGTAGTGTCATGTGATTGTAACAAAACCTTTTCGACGGTTGGAAAACCTCTAAAAGAATTTGTTTCAAAAGCAAAATCAGCTTACTGAATACTAATACAACGCTGAATAATAGTGTCTGTCAAGCGATTATAGTGCGTATGTAAGTTGCGTATGTAAGTTAATGAAATGTTCATACAACATTTATATTCAGAACTCTTGCAATGTCCCCCAAATAGGCAATGGAGTCTCTGTTACTGTAGTCTGTAACGATGGTGTAGAGCGCTTCACTGATTCTTACATATGCCTTCTTCTTTCCTGGTTGAACTCCAAGTTCCGGCGACGCAGGAGTTCCATACTGTGCTGTTCTTGCTGGAGCTTACGCGAAAGTTTGGTTGTTGTCGGATGGGCCAAGCCAACAACGTTGTTGAAGGCATTGTGCCAACCTTCCACGGCGTTGTTGCCTCGAGGCAAATGTTCAAGTACACGCGCGTATTGGTTTCAAAGTGCGATGCCAAACCTTGGTTGTCCTCGCCGACGCCTTCGCTGTCGCCCAATGAAGTTGTCTTCGAGATAGTCGATCATGCATTCGAGGTCACGGTACACTGGTAGTTCAGTTAGGTTTTAAAATGTGCTGATGACATGGGCCAGAGCGAGAAAGGCATGCGCAAGTAAACACTAAATTTATGCCATGACATTTTGTCGGCGACATTTTGTCGGCGACATTTTGTCAGATGACATTTTGTCGTTATGACATTTTATCGGTGATATTTTGTCGGTGACATTTTGTCGCATGACATTTTGTCATGGAACCGATCTTGATCCCTCACCTGAACCGGTTCAAATTCATTTAACACAAAATTAAGTCCAGTTAACTTTTTCTTGTTGGCAGATGGCAGCAGATGTTTCGAAGCCACGTAACATGAAGAAGATTGTGATCATCGCCGTCTCTGCAATACTTTCAGTTGCAATCATTCTGACGGCCATCTTGGTTGGAATGTACCTGTTCACTCAGGGACAAAAGGAAATCCTCAAGGTATTTCATTTGAATCCAACAACCTCTTCTGTGACTCAGTTTGTCCTTCCCTAAGCGTCCAATCCTCTGCGTCATACAACGCCAATTTGCAGCCCTCTCAAGTTCCTGCTGCTGTTTTGAACACTCATCTATTCATACCTCTGTCTACACAAACTTCCAAATTACGATTCATGCATCGTATAATCAATCCTAACACGTGTGTTACATGCGCATATATTTACACACACAGATACTATATATATATACATACATATATATGTATATATATATACATACATATATGTATATATATATATATATATATATATAATATATATATATATATTGGGGACACTAAGAAGAAGTAGATTTGGATTTAGCGCCAAATGAAATTGTGAGAATCTCTGCTAAGATTGAAAGGGGCAGAACAGAGAAAGAAAGAATTATATGAACATTGAACATAATGATTTGTTTTCGAAATTATTTCCTGAGATGAATTATTTCGTGACTAGTGATTTTGATTCGGTTTCTTGTGCAACACATTTTATCTTGCAGTACACTATGAACGTGGACAAAGATACGAAGGAAGAAGTTACAGCTGATCAGAACGAAAACGTTGTTCAGTACCACGTGCAGAATGCGAATCACGAGGTGTGGCTCGTTGACGACTTCAATCGGGTAGGATACGTTTAAACTTAAATTCACTTAACGAATTCTCATAGCCGTCGTCAAGCGTCAAGGTTATGTAGTGGTAACGGATTCAATAAAAGCTAATATGTCTTTGTTCTCTATGAGGTGGGCTTGATTGTATTTTCAAAGAGAAGCTTGTTTAGGTATTAAGCGAATCAGACGAGTTCTTTGAGGATGCATGGCTGAAGTAGGGATGACTTTAAAAGTTGGCGACTAAATATCTTCCATGGTGTCTCTTCCATCACTCGGCAGAGGTCATCAATTGTGCTTATTCCTCATATTACATATATTTATATACGTACGGGTAGCTCAAAGCGATGAACGCGAGAAATTTCGTTGCGAAAATCTTTACCTCTAAACAGTTGACCACATGACTGACTGCAATTACTCTTATATGGCTTTCTACTCTAGATTGCTGATATTTACTATGATGCGACTTTAGTCTATTAGGTTTTCTTATTGTATTTTCTCTTGAAATGGTTTGCTCTTGAAATAGGTCATGATTTCAAGTAGGTCTACTACTATCACGGTGGCCGAATGGTTAGAGCGCTCGGCCTGTACTGCGGAGAGTAAGGGTTCGAGCCGAGTCCGAGACAAGTACTGTGTGAGGACCTTGAGCAAGACCTTAACTCACAATCGCTCAGCGCCATCGATGATTTGTTGAATGGTTATGTGTGAACTTCTGAGCTTTCGAAGGAGGGCAATATCAATACAGAGTTTTATTTTATTTATCTCTATTGATTCTATCCATCATTCCGTTCTTGTTATTTTATTCTTTATATGAATTAAGCTTACCATGTAGGCCTAAATACTGTGCGTTACTACTACTACTACTACTACTACTACTACTTACTACTACTACTACTACTACTACTACTACTACTACTACTACTACTACTACTACTACTACTACTACTACTACTACTACTACTACTACTACTACTACTACTACTACTACTACTACTACTACTACTACTACTACTACTACTACCACTACTACTACTACTACTACTACTACTACTACTACTACTACTACCACTACTACTACTACTACTACTACTACTACTACCACCACTACTACCACCACTACTACCACCACTACTACTACTACTACTACTACTACTACTACTACTACTACTACTACTACTACTACTACTACTACTACTACTACTACTACTACTACTACTACTACTACTACTACTACTACTACTACTACTACTACTACTACTACTACTACTACTACTACTACTACTACTACTACTACTACTACTACTACTACTACTACTACTCCTTTATTTCACAAACTCGTTGACACAAACGCAACAAGATTACAAAATCAACAGTTTAGATATCGATTAGACAAAAAAAAATAGTCAAATAGATAAGAGGGTTAGGAATGTATTAGTGACTGAGACCTATTGCTAAAGAAATTATTGTTTAGCTTAATACACCATAAAGTACTCTAGGTATGAAATTTCGATCATCCTTTGCCGGCAAAGTGAAATAATGAGGCCGGGGTCGCAGATTATAATGACGAGTAATTATTGGTGGAAACAGTGAGCGTAACACATGGAAATCGTTCCTAATCACTGCCTTTAGTAGACTGGCGTCAGCATCACACACCAGCTGATCAATATCCGGTGAGTTAGGAGGAAGATATCCGGCATGCTTGATTCGCTGCAGAAGTCTCTCGAGTCTTTTTCGGTCTTCAGCAGTTGTAAGACCCCACCAGGTTGGAGCGGCGTAAGTCAATCGAGAGACGACAGTTGCCTCAGCAACCCGGCAGAGGGCGCCACTGGGAAGACCATTCGACCTGAGTATTCTGAGAGCGTGTAAAGCTCCACTACAGGAGACAAGAACTTCCTCCACGTGATTGGTGGCTCGAAGGTCATTAGTTATGGTTACACCTAGGATCTTAATGGTAGAAACACGTTCGAGTCCCTCCAAAGCTTGAGGTGGCAGTACTTTACAGTTCCGGGTAATAATCATCTCGCGTGTTTTTAGAACGTTCAGACGCAGATTGTTTGCCGTCGCCCATTGCTCAACAGACAGTTGCAGTAGGCTATATATACTTTCTTACGTACTTAATTACAAAGTTTGTTACTCATTGCAGTATATACATTCAAAAACTCGTTACAATTGATCTAAGCTAAAAGAAACAAATGATTAATTATTTATATTATAATCTAACGGAATAAAAATCAATTTATATGTGGGTGTTCTTTGTTTCTCATTTTTTGTGATTTTGAAAAATAAATTTTCAATATGTAAGCTTATTAAATTGTAAATGTTTTAATGATTGCAAAATTTATTTTCTTCCTTAGTTAGCCTATTATAATAGCGTAAATCTATGGAGTTTCATTCGCGGGGGCAACTTGGACACCAGCAAAATTAACTTTGCAGTCGTATATGAATTTCAAGAAATATCTGATTCAGTTGAAATGACTCAAGTTTACTTTTAGATGATTAATTGCCAACAGATAAAGAAATTATTTGCTTATTCTTTATGCAGGATATCGAAGTGATGAAAATACAGAGAAAAACTTCCACGAACTGTTACGTCGTTCCACTGAACAGAACAAGATCCGTTGAACCGTCAAAGGTCAAACCTCCATCGAATGTGGACGCTACGGTCAGTGACTTCATGAACTGAAATAAGAAATTAGGCTACCTTCATGAGAAAAAATTACTCTTGGGAAGTTTTATAATGTTATGCAGATTTTGGTATTAAGAGACCAGATTAGCGATGCACGCACGCAAGTAGGCCTACATAATTATATGCATAGGTCTGCCTTTTTTCATAGATATTATATCAATTATGTGATTCTGCATCGGTAAAATAATTATGATTGAACAAAATTACCATGCTCATCAATAATTCGTAGATTACAAATTATGAGCTTTACAATATCAGCTAATGATTAACTGCCAAAGAAAAAATGTTAAAAATAGATCTGTCCATTGTCTGTGGCTAATAATCGATGCAGATTAGGTGATAGTGATTGAAGGGGACAAACAGTTAGAGGGAGACTGGGTAATTTCGGCCACGGGGTAAATTCGTCCAGGGTGATTCCCAGGGAACCAGCAGCCAAAGGCAGATTTTAATGCTGCCATCTAGCGTATAGTATCATATAAAGCTTGTTTATTGAGACGGTTGTGCTTTGTTACAATAATAAGCTGATTAAAGATTTTAAAAAAATTGAGCCGATTCGATTTTGTCCATTCTGCCGCCATTAAACCTGAAAAATTGAAGGTTATCTTGTTCAAATGTTAATAATTTGTTTTTAAATATGTAAAACACTTTATTTGTTGACAGTTTCTTTATCGAAATCGATTGTCCAAATGGCGGGCCATGCACTCTGAGATGTTTATAGACCGTGGTTGTTTCTAGTGGCCGAATTTACCCCGGAGGTGTTAGGGATGGTACACAGTTTCAATTTTAATATTTAAAATGTGATATTATATACCCAGTTACCCAGTTTTAAATTGAAACATAATTATATAATGTTATTTTAGTATACATCACATGCCAACAACTTATAAAAAAGTCAAACGATATTCGGGTACAGTGTTCAAATATTGTGGCCTAATATTGTATTTGATTGCTGAATAACAATGATAGCTTATGCGTTACCTGATATTACCGCTTCAATGGCATTTTTAAATACATTTATTCACATACCTCGACTCTTTGGTTATGAGGGTCATATCAACAATGCTGGCCGAATTTACCTCATAATTATGTCGGGGTAAAACCGGCCAAAGAATACATTTTAAAAACATTTTATTTAAAACATGTTCTCCTCGTTACAAAGAAAAATAACCTAGCAGTATATTGTCCTTACAAAAGCCTATTTATATGTAATTTTGTTTCATTTTAGCACTCAACCAATTTTAATTTATTACACAAATAAGAAAATTGGCCGAAATTACCCCGGCTTTCCCTACTGCAATTAAAACAACATTGGAAAATCAGCACAATATTGTAAACAGAAAGAAGAAAATTATTTATTGAGAGAAGCGATCTTTTGCAAGACGTTAGGAATTTGCGAAACGACTTGAAGCAGCCACTCCAGCAGATCATCCGATCATTCGAGACAGCAAAGGTGGATAGTGACATCCCATCTTTTTCTGCTAACAACATAACTTCAGCAAATGAAAAGGAATGTTTTATCATTAAAGCCGCATCACCAGAAAGTACCTTTAAACGGAGTCAACGCATTGCTATTATAGCAATCAAAGTGTCTTTCGTATAGGTCCACACAAAAGCGAGTTTGTACCTAGATTTTGGCGTGTTCGAAGAAGGATGTTGAACATCAACTTTGGAGGGGCGCGGTGGTGTAGGGGTATGTTCGGTGCCTTGCAGCCGGATGGTTGCGGGTTCGAATCTACCTCAAGCTGCTGCGTAGAAACCCTGGGCAAGTCCTTCACTCGCAATTGCTCATGCGCTTCGGCGTGAAACTCCGATTCAGTGTCAGCGCTTTAGTCGGGAGCGCCTCTGAGAGAAATCTTGAAAGGGGTTATAACAAGTGCTCATACATACATACATCAACTAAAGTACTCTCTTAAAGCACTTCTCATTTTTTAGCGGCAACATTGTTTTATAATGAAATAAGCCAAATAATACTGGCTGACCTGCATTCGAATAAGATGTAAACTGTTGCCTAATGTTGTGGGTTCAATGAAGGGATCAAAGATGATCGACTTTGAGTGATGATATCTTCACTTGTCGATCAGAGGTAGCTGAGAGTTCCAGAATAGACAATTTGCTAATGCAAGGCTGCATTGTTGCAGATGCTTAACTTGAAATCTTGCCGTGCGGTTCACCTGTAAATAGATATGCGCCTTGAATCCTTGATACTACAACGTCTATACCGCAAAAAGAATTACCGTATACAAAAATTTAATGTACTCTGGTGGTGTCTTCTGTCGGATATTTGATGGAATCTGCGTTGTAAGTAAGTAAGTAAGTAAGTAGTTTATTCATCACCAAATAAAGCAAAATGACAATACACAAATTATTCAACTGAGTGGTGGGCTACACGCCGTGTATGTAGGCTACCTATAACATTTTGCGTTATTGCAATAAATGCATTGAAGTGATATCGCTTATTCAACGTATTTATATATTTTACAGCAAAACGTTACAGAAATACTCTCTTATGTTGTATCGAGCACTCCAATATCGGACGCGTCTTTCCTGGGCAAGAAGGCGAAAGAACTCTGCAAAGGGATCTCAGTCTACTGGATGTATCCAAAATGCGGCGACGGTGAGACTTTATGAAACTATTCTATGTGGCAATAATGAAATTGACTCCAGGAAAATCTTAGTATTTAAAAAAATTGAAAATTTCTGCACATAATATCGAGGAGGTTATTTGCTGATCTCAAATGAAACATTTGAGGCAAATCCAATAGTATTTAGTCTGATCTGTTCTAAGATGGTCTAGATTTCGTGTCCGGTTAGGTCCTCCTCGATTCCATCAAATTCTATTATCTGCGTTTCCTTATTGCCAACTGAAGTAGTCGTCGAAGGCGCATCTGCCTATGGCTTTAATTTGTATGTCAGACTTCATTAAAAAGAATTCATTTTGCTCGAATAACTGGAACAGTCACTACCTGCAATCTACATCTCCAACTGAATCCATTTGAGGGAGCCCATCCGCATCTCGTTGAACATGTTTACAATCATAATCGTAATCTCAAAATTTCCACAGCGCCCGACAAAGGAAGTCGCAGAAACCAGTTTATTCACACGAGCTTAATCAAACAGAATCGATAGGCATAGGGTCAAGATCCAAATGATCTGTCAGACGGATGTATGGTGGGTGATGTTTAGAGCTGAAACGGCGGGGAGGTGAGGGAATGATGACGAATTCGAATAATATTTTTTCCAAGGGAACTGTTCTTGTTTTGAGTGAAAGATAGCATAAGCGAGGTTTTGGTGAGTTCGTAGAATGGATCAGATATTTGTCGAAAGACTTGCGGTAGTTTGCTCCATATAGGCGGAACACAAGTGGCTATGAAGATAAATGAAAATTTCAGCGATGAGGCCTCGGAAGGGCGGAGGATTGCTAGGGCAGAAGGGGATCGGCTTGAGCGAAGTTGTTGGACCGTGAACAACTGACGGTGATAGGAAGGCTGGGAGGATAGACGTGTGTTGATGGTGATGGTGTGTTGATGCCTATCATCGTCGATATGACGGCGTCGTTAAATAAACGATATTAAGTCAATGATGTGACTTTATATTATTTTATTCAGATATTATAAGCCAGTGGAGTGATTTGAGGAAAGATGTGATATGGTGGTTCTGGCGGTTTTGGTGACAGCATGGTCGAGGGCATTCTGAATAGCGTGGAGACAGTTTATTTGAGTGATATCTATGTTGAGGAAGAGAGAATTGCAGTAGTTTAATTTAACGTGAACAACAGATGTGGCAATTGTAGATGCAGTTTTTGAGTCCGGAATAGGGCGGATTCTGCGAATGTCGCGGGTAAAATATGGTTGATGTGATCGAAGAAGCTAAGGTTTTGGTCAAAAATGAAGCCTAGGTTGCGGACAGGAGATTTACTGTGAATCTATGGATGATGGAGCGTCAAGGTTGAGAGAAATAGAGGGCTCCAGAATTTTCTTGACTTGGACACGCAGGCCTTTCCGAGTGCATTCAGTTTTAGAGAAGATCAAGCACAGGAGATTTGTTGTCATCCAGGAGGAGATATGGATAGCATGCACATGGAGATGATGATGCATAGGTCCAGTTGTAAGCGTTCTTTAGTCACGTATTTATACACAGCGGCTTTTCAAGAAAGACCCATCGAAGAAGACGACTTAAGCTGACGATCAAGCGGAATAGTTTCCACACGCTTATAGAATGTTACATTTACGGTGAGGAGGAGGAGGAGGATGAGGGTTTACGTTCAAAACCGCGATCACAAAACAGCGATCGTCAAAAACCGCGATCACAAAATAGCGATGCACAAAACAGCGAGTGCATAAAATAGCGATCATCAAAACAACGATTTCACTGATTTATTATAGAAAGTTTTCAATGTATCACAAAGTAGCCTATACATAATTTTAACAAATGTGTAATGTTAAATTTGAAGACTTAAATTATGTTCAATTCCACGATTAGTGTAATCGCCGACGATGCTTTTTATTTTGTCTGCAGTTTTTCTGTAGATTTTTCGAAATGGATTTGGTATTTGTCCTGCGAGGTGCTTATAACTACAACTTTTTAAGTTCAATACAATTTAAGTTCGCAATCAGCACCAATAAACGCTGTCATTTCCGCACTCATACCAACAACTTCAACTGATTTAGTAAAATAATTAACGCTAATTAGGTTCGCAATCAACGTACATTAAATAAGTCAATCTTCGAATTTAATCGCTGTTTTGATGATCGCTATTTTAGGCAGTCGCTGTTTTGTGCATCGCTATTTTGTGATCGCTATTTTGTGATCGCTCCCAACTGATGCTAGGTCACGCTGCCGACGGATATGTTTGTTTGCGGAAGAACCTCTCTCTGACGGAAAGTCGACGCCGCCACTATAGAGACCCTAGCTCACCATTCCTTCATTTAATATAGAATGGATAATTAATGTGAGTCTGCAGATGCTTGTCTTCGTAGTGATAATGGGAACGAGACAACCTGTAAAAGTTCAACGAAGAGGAACATTTTCTGGGAAATGCAAAATTATAATAAATTGTGCAGAAATAAACGTAAACGCGAAACCATTGCGGCCGTATTGTATGAACATTTTTTGTACAGGTTAATTATTTTTCTTTTCAGATCTTTAGCAATAATTATTTAGTTAAATTTTTATTCTAAATTTATGTAGACTTGATATAGGCTACCTATAAATTAAACTAGTAAATAAAGTCACTCATCTATAAATAAAACTGTAGTTGCAATTTGCAATCTCTATGGCTTGATGTCTAATGTATAATTTATCAAAACTAAGCAGTAATCAGGTCAATATCCAGAAGATCAGTCCACTGAGAGAAATGTGTTTGAAGAAGTCTCACAATGTTTGGTATAAAGAGGACAACCTCGTGCGGTTGTTGCCCAAACCAGCGGAAACTCTCTAAGGAAAAACATATGGCCATAACTGGTTGAGAATTAATAAAAAGTCATCCGCGAACAGAGAGAAAAATGATCCAGCAAACCCAGTCTAATCCTAGATCTAACACTGAGTCTATGTTTAGGATTGACATATTGGGGAGGGGGGATAGTATAAAAGGCAACACTCTTGCTTGAAGTGCTGACGGACCCGGTTCGATTTCCGTAAAGCCTTTTGGGTTTAGCTCATTCCTTCATTCTCTAGGTGGCAGCAAAAGTACAATGAGCTTGCGCCTTTCGAGGCTGCAACTTTGTTGATTTATGTCTTCTGTTATTTGTGTTCTTATGAATTGTTTAATCGTCATGACATGTTCATGTACAGCGTAGTGCATTTGCTAGGCGCTTCATTAAAGAATAAATATTATTATTATTATTATTATTATTATCATTATTATCATCATCATTACCATCATCATCATCATCATCATCATCATCATCATCATCATCATCATCATCATCATCATCATCATCATCATCATCATCATCATCATCATCATCATCATCATCATCATCATCATCATCATCATCATCATCATCATCATCATCATCATCATCATCATCATCATCATCATCATCATCATCATCATCATCATCATCATCATCATCATCATCATCATCATCATCATCATCATCATCATCATCATCATCATCATCATCATCATCATCATCATCATCATCATCATCATCATCATCATCATCATCATCATCATCATCATCATCATCATCATCATCATCATCATTATTATTATTGTTATTATTATATCTCACCAAATGTTCAGGGAACGTGCAAGTTACAACTTCTATCACTGCGTCCCGGGTCAATGCTATACGCTTGAATACAGCAGCACAATTTTATAAAGGATGTTTTGGTGTTAAAAATTTCGTTACGCATTATATTGAAACACGAGTCTAAACATTTTCCTTACAATTTAATTTCTTTCCCTATAGATCTGTAGCAAATTTTAATTGTAATTGTAATTGTAAATATAAAGCGTCGTCTGTTGTAAGCTACTTCTTGCATGTTTTACAAAACTGTCTACTCTCAGCACAAATGCTAATGCTCGGAGTTACGTAACAAGTTCATTTTATCTGACGTTGTACACAGAAAGGCTTTTGACTTTTTTAATAAGTGCAGTAAGACTGTTCCAGGGACGTGGGCCAGCAACCGGAAAGGCTCGATCAGTGATATTACATTATTATAAGACATTAAATACACAAGGATGTAAAGTTTGAATTTGGATCACTAAAAACTCGAGAATAAGATACAGAGCTCAACCAGGTAATAGAAGAACAGTCGGGCTTCGTCTTTTATATTTCGCTTGGGGAAAAAATAATACGCCTATATATAAGGCAAAGATAACCCATGCGGTACACGGGCTAAGCAACTATTTTCATCTCTCTCTAAATATCGTTTGCATTCAGTTATATGAACATTTTTAATATTTTAAGCCCGTCAGCAAATTAAGCAAGTAAGTAAGTAGCCTTCATTTGCAGCCGTTAAAAATAACGCATGGGGAAACCCGGGCGAAGTCGGGTACAAAATGCTAGTAATAATATAAATTAAATGCTTTTTAATATGTGGCTCAAACTGGTGGAGTGATATTTGACGAAGATGATGAAGTCTGAAGGTCGATGCAGGTGGTCCGTTCTCAACAATAGAGCCACAGATTTTTATAATTCCCAATCAGGCTTCCCCAAATAAGAGAGGTGAAATGGTGCTTGAGTATTTTTCCGGCAACATAATGATCATTAGGCCGGTGAATGGAGGGCAGTCCCAACCTCACTGTAGGCTATGGACTTAAGCTTATGCTGGAGTCTTATTCCATCAGGTTTCCAGCCAACACAGCGGGGAAGGACTACACTGTATACACGCATCATGCATCCTTCCGTTGTATAGAGGGCTAGCGGGTTTCGTGGCATACGTTGTGGTTAAGGATAAGGATAAGGATGCTTAATGTGTAACTTCTTCAAGCACTCTAAATCAGATTGAAACGGACGCTCGTTCGAACAAAGGATGCGAACTACAGTGCGAATGTTGCCTTCCTCCATCTTTCAGGAGACCACCACCAGTGCGATACAGTTTGTTTCCGATCTCTTTGTTTTGTGTTTTCTTATCGATCCTGACTGGATTGGAGAAAGGAACACCTGCTACCATCTGAGACTGAAACACTTCCGCCCTCTTTCTTTACAACGTGGGATATTTTCTGTCGTTTGCCTCCTCTGCTCTTTAGTAGGATGGTGTGTGTGTTCAAAAACACAGAAGACCGACCTAATTTCCTCATTGTGAGAATCAAGTGCGATACGATCAATAATGGCAATTTATAGGTTGGCAATTTCTAGTTGAGCCCATCCCCGTTGTATGTTTCTTAGGTCGGAATGATGGCAAAGGTTGGCAATTTTATTAGTAGAAGAGAGCAAAGTTGTGCTGATCACAACATAGCCTATACAGAAATTGACCGCCTGCTTGGATTCTGTTTCTAGCGGGTGTGCATTTAACTGAAACTCCAAATGAACAGTTTCTCTTCTCATTTCAGGCATTCTTTAATTCGTATTATAATGCGCTGAGACACTGCGAAATTATCGCCTGGGGCATGCTTATAGTGGCATCTGCTCTTTAGCCATGGACGTTTTCTCCGACGATTAACAAGGTCAACAGCGTATGAATGAAATACCCTGCTGTCAGATTCCATTTTAATTCCATTTTCGAGAATTATCAAGTTCCGCCGCTAAATTGTAAGAAATGTGTTTTTGTTTGTGTGTGCGCAGAACCGAAATCAGTGCAGAGACGGAAGCGCCATGGAGTCGATGGTTTATGTGTGGCGGTGGGCATGCCCGATGGTTTTATTCGTTTTGAGTTGTCCACAGACTTGAATTTGCCCATTGGCAATGGCAAATTATTGGGTCCTTTAGTTTCACTATAGAGTAAATTAAAAAATTATCAAATAAAAAAAAATAATGTGCCAATTTTAAAGGAATAGTTGAAAAGTAATTGGTAATTGAATTACAATCAAATGTAATTGTAATTCACAATCAAGTAATTGTGATCGTAATTCAGTTACATTTATAGGCATGTAATTGCAATTATAGTTGAATTACATTTACAATGTAATTCATACAACACTGCAGATGGTTTATCTTACTGTGGGACAAGAACAAGTTCTCAAATTGGCGTTTGCTTTCTTAATCCTAATTGCATTGCTCTGCATTCTTTAACATGTCTAATACATAGGCCTAGGCCTATTTGTATATCGAATACCTTGCAGATAGTAGTAATTTTAGAACTAGTTTTGCTTTCTAATAGGCTAATATATATGCTAACGAAATTGTTATGTTGTTTTGAGGCGTGTGTATACCTAACTGTAACAAATCCATATCTTTTTATGTCAAGTTTTTTTCTTGTACACTCATGGTGTGTTTTTTGCAATATGGCTACATTTCGATCTGTATTAAAAAAAAATAATCGACCTAAGTTTAAACTAACCAATTTATTTTAATTTACATTATAAATTCCACGTACCGTTGACACGCATCATTTCGTGCTTCTATGATAATTCTTTGCTGAAACAAAGCTGAAATCTTGCTCGCAACTTGGATCTTCTGTTTGTTTATAAAAACACTTTTAAACTAACGTGTTCATTCTCTTGAGTTTACTGTACGAATAAAAGCATATGAATCGTAAATAAAGTCTTACGGACTGATCTTCTGGATGGTGAACTGATTAGGGCTTGTTTTTGGTGTGCCATCGGTTGATGCCTTGTGCATTAGACACCGGCGAAATAGACGTTGCTAATTACATTACATCACAGTAAGAAGCAGCCAGAGAGTCAGTAGTAACGGGTGGCCATTGTAGGTTTAACCCTCGGGCTACCAAGGGGGTGGTTGCCACCCCCTAGGTTTTTTTCATCTCAAACTTTTTCGGTATGGAATCAAATTTTGACCTTTTAGGTAGCTGTAGGGGGTTCATTTACACACGTTTTGAGGTTAAATGTGAGATGATATCTCACACCGTTCAAAAGTTATACCCAATATACCCGAGGTACCAGGAAGGGGGTGGATACCACCCCCCTAGATTTTCGACTATATCTTATCCGTCATTTAACATTAAGAGACACAAATTATACCATTCTATAGAGGGAATGTGGGGCTACATTTCTATGGTCACTGAGTTGACCTGAGACAACCGGAAGTGCTCAAAATAAATTAAAATGTATGAAACTAGGTTACACTTTCACACATTTTTCATGTTTTTCGATTATAACGTATTCATAATTTATTTTTTAAGAGAAATAAATTATGCCGTTGCATAGAGGACACGTAGTGCTATTTTTTCATACTGATTAATTTGTTTTATGATGACCGGAAGTGTTCAAAATAAATAATAATACGCGTAATATGCGTGAAAAATAGCTGAATGGAAGGACTCCTCCATAGTTTTTGTCTGTAGCGTATTGGTTTGTCTTCCTGGAAGAGAAACGAAGATATCATTCTTTAGAGGGAATGTAGGGCTTCATTTGCATACCTACATCTTTGTCTTTTGAATACCGGAAGTGATCAAAATAAATAATAATACGCGTAATCTGTGTGAAAATGGCTGAATACGGCATTACAACGTAAACCGATATATATGTATGGATATATATGTATAGATGTACATTTATACTATATAAACATGTGTAGGGATGATTGTGTGTATCTTTTATACATATATCAGTTTCAAAACACACATAATCTTATATTTGTTTATCCAAAAAGTAAAAAATGTACGCAATAATATAAAATATCACTAATTAATGGGTTCCATTGTTAAAAGTGATGTAATTTCGAGGTGCATTCACATAATGTACAACTAAATATACCATTCTGTGCAGAAATGAATGCTGAATCCATTGCTATATTACAAGTTATGATATGTGAAACCAAACACGAAATCCAGGGGGGTGGTAACCACCCCCCCTTGGTAGTCCGTGTTACAAAAAAAGCTTGGTAGCCCTAGGGTTAATCTCTTTCAGTGATAAACGATTACGCTAAAAAAAGGGAAACTCCGGCACCTATAAAAAGTAGATGAAGACTGAATTGTGGGGGAGAAAAGGTTATTAATATAATAAATGGCACTGTTAGATTTTGGAATTTTGGTAGTTGTGGTAAAAGAGAAACACAAAGGAAATGTATAATGTCTGAAAGAGGAAGCAGAATGGTTCAGCATTGGGAGAAGACTGTTGAGAGTTTTGAAGTGAACTGAATGAGTACTAAATCAGTTGATGTTTATAATTTTTAACGATAACTAGTTAATTAAGAGAGAATACACGTGAGATGAGTGTGAGAAGTAGGCATATTGCTGACGCTTTCATGGCTAGCCTCATAATTATACACATAATAATAATTGTAAACTTGGGCAATGTGACGTCGCAATACAAACTGTACCAACAATGTCCCTGTGACAACCACGAATTGTCTCCGTAACTATGGTTACGAAATGTACAGGCCTACATCCTGCCGTCAATGTGGATGCACTCGTAACAGCTCATTATTGAGAAGGTATTTGGCAATCTCTAAGGGTAACTATTGATGATGAATGTTCGGAGATGAATGTTCAGTGGAAATGTTGCACATGTTATAGAACAAGATCTATCAGAGGAAAAATGTCCAGCTGATTGGGTTAAAGCGATAATCGCTCCAATATATAAGAAAAATTACAAGATAGAATGCAGTAACTATGGAGGCATTAGTCTGTCGAGTGTTTTTAGAAAAGTATAGACGCGGATAATACAGCAACGTCTGAGGAAATATGTCGAAGAGGTGGTGGCTGATGAAGTGGCAGGTTTCAGAACAGGAAGATCAACTCTTCATTGTTCGACAGCTATCAGATAAGTACACTTCGAAAGCAATTGAACTTTGTAAAACAATTTCATAGATTTTAAACAGGCATTCGATAGTGTATGGCAACAAGGATGTTGGCAAGTGCTGTGGAACTATGAAATTCCAGAGGAGTTGGTGATACTACTAGACGATCTATACAGCAAGTCAATGAGTGCAGTCAGAGTAAATGGAGAACTAAGATCACAGTAGGGATGTGGATTGCCGCCAGATTTGTTTAACCTACTTCTGGAGACCATGATGAACTGTGCAATGAATTCTGTCGAAGTTGGAGTGACACTAAATGGACAGTTACTTTGTGGTGCTGATGATATGAGGCTACTTACTTACTTACTTACTTACTTATATTAAACTGATAGCAAAGTCACCGTACTAACTGCAGGAACTGACATACTGTATAGATGACAGTAGTAGAAGGTTTGGACTCAGAATAAAATGTACAAAAAACCAAGACAATGACCATAGGAAAATAACATAACGAGCTGATGATGAAATTGGATGGAGAGGAACTGGAGCAAGTCGCAGAGTTTGTGTATCTGGCAGGATTAATAACGGAAGAACATTAAACGTAGGATTTGCCTGGCATCAACGATGTTTGGCAGATTGAGTAGGACGTGGAAGACAAGCAGCATATCAACAAGAACAAAAATAAACTGAACACGCATTTGTCACTCCAGTAGCCTACTGATGAATGGATGCGAGTGTTGTGCCTACGGAAGGACGAAAAGTGGATTCTAGTGGCGAAAATGAGCTGGCTAAGAAGAATAGCGGGAAGGACCAGACGAGACAGGATTCGTAATGATGTAATCCGGAAGTAGGTGTGGGAGAGGGAAACACTGGTAGACATGATCAGAAAAAGAAGACTGACATGGTTTGGTCATGTAGTAAGAATGGACTATATATAAGAGATTGCCAGCAAGGGCATCATATTGTCAGGTGGAGGGAACACGGAGTCGAGAAAGACAAACAAAGAAATGATTCGAAAACGTGAAACAAGATATTTCAGAAAAAGTGAGGGACATAAGAACGGCCCTAGATACTATCAGAGACAGAAAGAAATGGAGCCATCTTGTAAAAACCTTATCGTCGGCACAATGCCTGATGGAAGAGAAAAAGAAGAATGGTAGCTATTTATTGGACAGTGACGCTTATAATACGTTTTGTACAGTGTAGCGATGTTTAGGAGTATATAGACCTACCCGAAATGGTTAGATATCTATAGAAGTTTAAAAAGTTCAACTGAAATGTCGATCACCATTGTTGCAGTAAAATTAATGACAGAAGGGACTATAATTATGTGCACACTTTTCCACAGCTTAAGCAGGAATGTACATTGTATACGGCAATATAATAGAGCAAAATTGGTCCAATTAAAATTGGATCCAATTGGGCATGCTGACAGAAGTTTAGAACCACAAGTGCTATAGCGTCTAATTTTGTCTTCTTAAAACGCAGGTCCGTCGAGAAGGGCAGTGGGGGAAGTGCCCAGGGTCCCGGTGACTTGTAGGGGCTGGGCTAGGCCCGTAATTAACTTATGAAAGATATTATAATCAATAGTTGAGTGATATCTACAGTCGTAACCGCTCTATTATTATTTCAATTTGTTTTTTTTCTTACATTTCTCATAAATCCTAAAGATAATTTAGAGACCCGTGACTGCCTTGCATAGCGGCCAGGAATTTATCCCGTCAGCCCTGTAAAAGAGTCAGTTACTTTTGAGGCTATGTGTGGATTGCCACTATAAACTCATCCTTAAGTAATCGCAATCGCAACAGTAAACTCCAGACTTCTAAAGCGCCACTCGAAAGCTAAGCTAATCTCTGGCCTTCTGGGATAGGGCAAGCGCTCGCCCGGTCCTTCCGCTTTCTCTGCAGACGATTTCCTCCAAATGATTACACAGAAGATTGACAACCTTCGAGCGAAGACAGCTGATGCATCTCCTCCGCAGTATTCTCACACGAATAAAAGTTTTGGAGGTTTGCGCCCAATTCTTAAGACGAAACTTCGTCAAATAATAATTATTGGATCTTCGAAAAACAATCATGTGAACTCGATCCTCTTCCCCATTTGTCATGGTTAACATCATAGATGATATAGCTCCTTTTCTGGTTTATGTATTTAAAAGATCACTCACTGAAGGTCATCTTTCAGCCTCCCAAAAGCGGGCCATCGTTTTCCCGACTCTTAAGAAACAAAATCTAGACCAAAATGCCTGTCAAAATTACCCACCCATTTCTAATCTTTCGTTCCTCTCGAAGACCCTTGAGAGACTAGTTTCACTTCAGCTTCTTCCCTACTTTGAGCAAGCTGGGCTTCTGCCGGCAGCCCAATCTGCATTCAGGGATCACCATTTCACAGAAACTGCTCTCTTGTCCCTTCTGTTGGATATAACATATGTAGCTATTGACCAGTCTCACCTCTCTCTTTTGGCGCTTTTGACGTGTCTTCTGCTTTTGATATGGTGGACCACGAGATTCTGATTCAGCGATTACAGTTATCCTGTGGCCTTTCGGGTATTCTTTGGTTTACATCCTACCTCACTGACCGCACGCAGATGGTTGCCCTTGCCCTTGGAGACTCCAGGACTGAGTGGATTGGGGTTAAATTTGGCGTTCCCCAGGGCTCAGTGCTCGGCCCCATCCTCAACATTCTCTTTACTGCCGACATCCAGTTTTATTTACTAAATACAGCGCAAATGGCCGTCGTTATGCAGATGATGCCCAGGCTTTCGTTGATGGTCCATCATCTGATCAACTGTCACTAGTCCATTCTATTGATTGTATTGTTCCTGATCTGCACTACTGGATGACGACTAACCGTCTCTGCCTAAATGCTACAAAGACTCAGTTGATCTGGTTTGGGACTAGACAACAGCTTTCCAAAATTGACTTCCAATTACTGACTGAGAAATTCCCTGCCTAGTAACACAAGTCATACTCTTCTAGTGTCCGTAACCTGGGTGTCACGCTTGACTCTTCCCTCAAGTTTACGGAGCACATAATCTAGCCTGACCCGCTCCTGCTTCTTTCAACTGAGGCGGCTCAGAGCCATCAGACGATCGGTCTCTTCCTCTGTCTTTACCACCATAATAGTACATGCGTTTATCTGTTCCCGACTAGACTACTGCAACTCACTTCTTAAGGGCCTCCCGAAACAGCGTCTTTCCCCCCTTCAATCGGTTGTAAATGCTTCAGCTAGGCTCATAGCCCGACACCCTCGCTCTGCACTTATCTCTACAAATATGCTTGATGTCTTGCACTTGCTTCCTATCACTGCGCGCATCCATTATAAGATCCTCTTTCTAGTCTCCATGGCTCAGATGAGCAGTGCCCCAAAATATCTTTCCGACTATCTGCGAAAGCCGTTATCTGCGACCTCATCTCGTTCCTTGCGCTCTGCTGATTGGCTTGATCTTTTTGTTCCCAGGACTAGGATTGCCTTGGCTCAACGCCGGGCATTTGCTGCGGTTGGTCCTTCTACTTGGAATGACCTTCCCCTAACTAAGGGCTAAACTAATGACTGGATTTCCATCTTTGGTCTCTCGTTCTTTAAAGACGTTACTTTCCCCGAGGTTTTCGTGCTGAGAGAGCCTCTGAATAGTTATTTTGCGAGAGGCGCTATATAAATCTATAGATACGATACGATAAGCGCAGGGCACCAGTTTACTTACGAGCGCTGCGTTTCTTTAGTCTCTTGCTCTGACACGTTAAATTTTTTCAATTATTTCATATTTTTTTGGTGGCGTCGCACTAAATGAGTGTCCGTCCCTCGAGTGATATCGATGGCTGGTCCGAAATGGTGGAAATCGCCGCTGAGTTTTGTGCGTTCTGCCGATAATCAAAGCTATTAGAAACTAACAAAGTAAACTGCTTCAGTTTGCTTACACTCCGTAGCTTGAAATTGAATTGCTCTGCTTGTTTAGAATGGAATACCAGAGAACATCAGCCAAATAGCCTATTGGTCATCTAGAAATTACAGCGAGTGGAAAGTGAGGATTTCTCAGATAGAATACTGTAGATGTTGTGTTTCTGTTAAATTGCTTATCCAGGGTCTTTGAAAGAGACAAAAATCATGTCGAATTTTCTTACACAAGGTTTTTATAATAGAAGGAGTAGAAAAATAAATTATGAGCGATTTTGCATTGATCCTAGAAAATTACATGATAAGATGAGTCAGTAGATTGAAATAAATATTGTCGATTCCGAAGATAATGTAAAATTATTATATGCCACATGTACTAACAATGTGATTCAGCGGTCTGAATCACATTGTCGCTTTATCAAACATTACAGAAGCGTCGGTTACAAGAGATTCCATGATCGAAATATTTCTAATTATGTTACAATCAAGTTTCATCACCATGAGGTCCATAGTGTGGCCTTTAGCCTAAGCCGTGAGCTATATCGAATGAAGTCAGCGCTCGTGAATAAACTGGTTCCCTGCGCTTAGCTTTAGAAATTCGAAGTTTAAGATTACGATTACGATCTATGTAAAACCACTTGAATTTGAATTCCACACACAGGGGTTGCAGATCTGTGCTGTGAAAGGCTGCGATATCGACGATACCGATAGAAAGGTGAGCAGATGAGAATCACGAAGGTGTTCACGTATACAGCATCGTAACATCTGAGGGAGATTGATGCTACGTATCAACCGCTATTACAGGTAGAATGCGAAGATCACGGATGGTGATGGCTACGACGATTGTATTGTTTTATACCGAGTCTCAGAGTATTTCTTGTTGCATATCTCAGTCCAATGCGTACTTTTTGTATGATCGGTTTCTTGTGTTGCACAAGTCATGCCCCCAATTTGCAACAAAGATACAATGACTACGCGATTCGCATTCAGACAGTCACGGTTGAGTAACATCGAAGTCTCTTAGCAATACTGACTTCTGTGCGTGGTATGTCTATGCCTCACCAGACACCAACTGAAATATGATATCAACAATCTAAGGAAAAATAGCAAAACATCCTATCTATGGTCACCCTGATCAATTAAGCTTGAAAACATAACCAAAGTTTGGTATGCAGTATTTATGAAAAAACAAAAAATAGTCATAAAGCAAGATTACAAGAGATAACGATTAATGCTGTAAATAACTTTATGGCAATATTATCGTGTGTCACCAAAATTACTTCAGGTGCTCTGGAGATTGATAGCACAGAGCTTTTCGTATAATAACAGTACCAAGACACTCGGGTCCAAGCATTCAGACTTTGCAAGCCTCAAATGTGTAGCCTATTGATGTCTGGAAATATTTGTCTACTTCAATTGTCTGGAACAAACTCCCTCCATCTGAGGCTAACGCCCAACGCCCCTTCGCAGTTCAATGTATAGCATTGGACTAGGTTTGGGCTTTAGTTGCACATGAAGTTCACTAATTTCTATTCTGAATCCACTGCTCTAAGGACATAAATTAGTCCACTCTGCCTCGACAGATATCTGCAGTTTAATACTGACAGTAGGCCTAAGCACTAAACAGTCATCGTTTTACATAATTTTATATTTTTACTTTTGCATATTTCTCCTTTGTTTGCAGACTATGAAATTAAAAATTCGCCAACTCCAAGGAATTAAGAACTCTTTCGCTAGAGTAATAACCAAAACATTTATATGAGTGCCTGTATCTGGTAACACCCAAAACTAGATGTGTTCACGATGAACCTAGATTTTGGAATTCTTTCGCTGCATCTATTCACTCCGCTCAGCCGTTTATGTCAATTCGTTCTAAAATTAAAACTGATCCCTTTCCAAAGAGTTTATCCACCTTAAGTTGCCTCTCTGTCATGACTGAAAGATCTTCTAGACTTGATTTTGACTTAGTTTTGGTGAGTCCTGCATTTGACACTGGCCTTATAAATAGACGTTACTAATTAATTGTTATAATAAATGTCGGCGCGCTTTTATGCTGGGCTGCACAACAGTATTAAAATTGACCGACACCCTAATCTTCAGAATCTGTTTTGCAGTTCAGTCAACATCTCTTCAAATAGAAGCGGCATAATTAGTTCTACAGCAGCACACCTCTATTGTCTTGTTACCATAGAGGTTTTATGATACAATTCATTCATGTGTACCGCTACGCCCCGAGCAGAGACTATTTGCTACATTACCAAAAGTTTTCATTCTGTTAATATTAGTGTCAACTTTAGTGGACCGCTGCGTGCCGATTATAAAGAGTACTTGCTACAACCATTGAAGGTTTCCTGCTGTTAATAACTTCTTGCTTTGTGAACCGCTGTACACAAAGTTTATTCAGTCTTTTCCCACATATCCAGACCTTACAATGCACTCTTAACGTCAACTTTTTGGACCGCTGTACCAGTTACATCCTGACATCCGAACTCGAGGTTTTCAGGTCATCATGGACGACCAGTCAAAGGGAATTTGTTGTACCACGTTTAATTGCTTGTTTTGATGAGCTCTGACTTAATTCAGCTTCAACCTTAAGCGACGAGATACCTTGTTGACTACACTCATAATTTACTGTGACGCTGTGCCAGGTGCAACTTGTCATGGTCAAATACATACGTATACACATTACACACATACAAAATGTCTTGCATACATTAGGGTGGCCCTTAGCATACAGCCAAAAACTGAAAATCATAAAATTTAGTCTGGCATACGTTCAATCCATGTCAATTATAGAAATAAAATTCTGTGACAAAAAACTTTGGAATTGTATAACATTTAGGGGTGGCCCTCGAGCTCTGAAATTTGTTTTGTAATACGATTTTGCGATTTGAATCACAAAATTTAAAAAATGTTATTCAGAACATTCACTGTCACTCACTCTTTCAGTAAGTTGGCTAAGAAATATAATAGTTCATTCATTTATTCATAAATTCATTCATTCATAAATTTACATAACGCTCCTTTAAGAGGACTACACAGAGGCGCTCCCGACTCCACCACGGCCAAAAAAAGTACAGTTTTGAGTTTAGCAAAGAAAGCTTCAGTAAGAGTCCCAGGGAGCAGGCGTATCTCCTGGAGGAGCCCGTTCCAGACCACTGGGCCTACCACGGGAAAGGCTCGATTCTTGCATACCAAGCACCTGAGACAGTTTATTGGAGTTAGTTGTGCAGTACTTTTCGAGACCTCTGGTGCCAAAAACTGCATCTCACTTCACACTGGGTCTTATAGGCGAACGATCTGGAGCTACTTCTTCCATTGCAGCAATCATCAGTTTCTTAGAGTCATTGGGTCGAAAAGGACAAGCCCAATAGGCTCTTCAGACGGATACCATAGATGAAACCCTAGCTTCTTGCTTGTAGCAGCAGAAATTGTTGCATGTGCCACTCTAAACCCGAACCTACTCACATAGTAACTTTAAGCTTACTTCGTCTTGTCCGCCAGACAGATACCTTAAGGCAAATTTTATAGTATCCTGCACAGGTTACTATGAAAGTAAGCTGTCTAGGTTACCATATGGTAAGCTCTTGATACTTTGAAAGTAAGCTGTCTAGGTTACCATATGGCAAGCTCTTGATACTTTGAAAGTAAGCTGTCTAGGTTACCATATGGCAAGCTCTTGATACTTTGAAAGTATGCCGACTAGGTTACTACTTGGCAAGCTCTTGATACTTCGAAAGTAAGCTGTCTAGGTTACTACTTGGGTCAAAACTTTGAAAGTATGCCGTCTAGGATACTACTTGGCAAGCTGAGGACACTTTGCAAGTAACCTGTCTAGGTTACTATATGGAACTTTCAGTGTTACTTCCATCGACTCTTTAGTAGGATTCTATAGATGGAATATTGACATTTATTTCAGTAGTAGTAATTAGTGAAATATTCAATACTGTACTATTAGAACAGTACAATTTCAATGATAAATTTACTAGTACAGTCTTCAGCCTGTTAATAATTATATACAAGTAAGGTCTACATTTATGTAATTTGGTAATTGCCACAACTATGGTGTATCAGTAACTATCTCACAGGCTTGAATACAGTTGTTAACTTGTATAACCTCATTAACAATGGTTTAGTTTTGTATCAACTTATATCCAACAATAATGTCTGCCTGTTCATTAGGCTGAATGACAACTTTAACTGCAACTAAAGGAATATAACACTTGGCATAAAGAACAGTTTAAAGGAATAAAGTATCAAGCACTCATAAATATAAACTATCAATCAATAGTTCAAATATGGATGGTATAAATCTTAAGGTATCTGCATTTTTCATTTCATATTTGTTAACCCTGTAGGATTGGTACAACAGGTAATCAATAACTGCAATATAATCTAGACTCGACAGTTACAACTGATCCCTACAGGATAACAGATAGGACATGAAAAATGGAGCAATCTTTATATTGTACCAACGATGAAATAACAATAATCATATATTATATTCATATTTATTACACATCCATAATCAGAGACAAATACAAAACTTAAAATGTAACACTTCTAATCAGGTTCACACTAGACTACACAATGTCCATCGATCGAGCATTTGTGAGACAGAATGTTCTTGGAATGTTGTGGATTTTCTCCTCGCGAGCTTTGCCACCTTGTTGATGATATATTCGTTTATTTATCAAGCAGGAAGACACACCGCTTCACAACTTACATACACAAAGGTTACTATAAAGAAAAAAAGGGAATAATGTTAGTTTTTAAGATTTGGGTCAACGTGGTGGCTTAAAAATTCGCTTGTATAGAACTCTAGGTATAAAGTTCTTAGAGTCTTTTGGTGGAAGCACAAAGTCATGTGCCCGAGGCCGGAGAGCGTAGGGTCGCAGCACAGGTGGCGGAAAGAAACGTCGTAGGACGTGCGACTCATTCCAGATTGATGATATATTCGGACTGGAGGAGGCGGTCTTCAGCTGACGAGACTCGCTCTTCGATGGTTGCGGTTCCAGATGGTAGATAACCCAGGCGTGCAGCTCTTGCAAGAAACCGTTATGGTTTATGTTACGGATTGATGTCACAGGAAAATCTGAAAACATAACCCAAAGTTTTGTTAACAGTATTACAAACAATTAACTTAAAAATTAATTTTTAACAGCCGTGATTAATTATGCGACATCACATTTACTTGGGTATTGCATGAGGTCTAGTGTAGGGTTGGCAACCCTTTTCAAGGGTGCATGGCAAAAGTGCCATTAAGTCATGTTAAAATAACCCTCTGTGCCCCTCTGAATTTTGCATATTTATTTTTCTCAAAAGCCTAGGTTGTTATTGACAAAGCATAAAAAACTGGAAAAGACATAATTTTAAAATGCTCTTAGAAAGGTGTGAAATAAAATCCTTCATAACAGAAAATGTGGATTCCCAGAGTGATTGAGTATTTCAAAGTTTGAACATTTCGAGATGCACTGAGGTGCTACATACCAAAACATTTATGCTTGCCACTTTGGGCACATGTGCTGTGGGTGTATGGGTTCATCACCCCAGGTCTAGTGGTTTGTGTGTTGGATTATCAACAAAGATGTCAGGTTTCAAATCCAGTCTATAGCAGAAATTTGTTTGAGTTTTCAGCCAAGCCAACACAACTACGATTACACTGACCATACACAGTAGTGGGAAGATCAGGCAACAAAGGACCGGCCATCCACCACATCACACAGGATAAGATAATGAAGTCACTAACACTTCATACAGAATCTGACACCAGTCACTAAGTTCCTAAATCAATTTTAAAAAATTGTCAAGACTGAGAAAAAAAAAAAAAATTGAAGATTTGGAATTTTTTTAGAACGTACAAGAAGGGTATGCTAAATTAAAGCAAACAGCTCACAGGTACATATGATAGCAGTCTTGCCTGTCATGACCAAGGACTTAACTTCGAGACAAATGATGCTCACCTGGCACGGTTTAGATAAATCAGAATAAAACAAAATCCCCTCTTAACATCAAAGTTTGCAACATTCAGCAAGCTTCAAGCAAGCGTCCAGCCTGCGTTAGCATCTGCATGCGAGAATATGAGTGGTGTGATAAATTGATAATCATTTGCAATGAACCATGAAAGATGCGAGGATGACAAATGTGTTATTGCAGCAGTGATGTTGAAAAAACATTTCCCAAAAGACAAAATGAGCGCATGCCAACTTGAACCACATGGCCTTTATTGTACATAAGTTCTTACCTCATTGAATAGGCAGAAAAATTTCATGTTTTCCCATTAACAACGGGCAGCTGCAGAAGTGCTGCACAATTGCACATGTCTCAAAATCTACAACAAATTTATTAAAAATTCTTTTGAAAACTTTGCTCAACATAATTCTGCATGTAAACCATATTCAAATACGGGAATCACACTTCAAAATTGGCATTTCACATGTGAAATATTTCACATGGTAGAGAAGTGATAGATTGCACAGAAGTGAGTAGTAGCAAAACTAAGCGGCTGGGCCAAGAACCTAACATAGGTCCAAATCAGCACACATCGAAAAGAACGATAAAGTAAACGGTTGGACCAAACATAGGTCCAAAATCAGCATGCACGAACCTAACATAGGTCCAATTCGCCAACCTCCCACGGGCACGAACCTATGTTAGGTCCAATTCGCCACCCGCCCTCTTGCCAATGACTCATATCGAAACCATTGGAAATCCCCGCAGTATCGATAAGATCACGCAACCATGAGCTTACAATGAATGCAAGGAATGAACATTGCATATCCCAGCTTGGTCATGGGTATTCAATGGCCAATGAATGAGAAAGACTTGAGAGACAAATGACCAGGACCCAAAAGGCAGGATACCTTAGTATGGACTCTCCAGGAGTGGACCACATGACAAAAGAGACAGAACTTAATTTCTACAGTCCTGTATAATAGTCTAAAACAGTAATCTATAATAATATTCAAATTCATCTATAACTGCAGCTGGAACAGCACTATATTTTAACACTATTGTGTTTATTACCATTTGAAGCTCATTATTATGATCTTCTTGTCCCTCCAGATTCAAATGTCTTTGGCGCAGCATCTTGCATCTGCAGTAGGGTGTCCCAAAATGACAGAGACTTTTCAAAAGTTTATATATCTTAATGGCCAACCTCTACAAAGTTTCTTTAGGACTAGTAATTATATTGTATGAAATTACAGCTAATTTGATTAACATTTAGACGTGGCTCAAGCGACTCTAAGTTAAGCATTGTATAGCTGAATCATTCACATTGATTTACCATTGAGAAATTTTATCACAGAGTATCTCAGAAACTAAAAGCAATCGAGAAGTGATTTTTTTGTCTATGACAGGGTTTTCCGGGGTGAAGTCAAAAATGCTATTTCTCACATTGTACGACAGTCGGATGACCTTCATTTTCAAGGTCATTTGACAACTATTGTCATAATATTTCGTTATCGGTGAAGGCTAAAAAGCAGGTGTCAGTCCAAAATTTCTGGGCTCAAGGAAATAAAATAGAGTTATAAACAACCTGGTATGACCATCGTATGACCATAGCATGACTTTGTAGTTCAAGGTCACTCGACCTGTAATGGCTAACCTTTGGCCTCACGGGAACTACAAGTTATGTAAAAACATTTCTGGCGTATATGATGTTTTTCAGTCTTGGATTCCAAAGAAGTATACTCAACAGAGTCATGATGACTCATATGCTGAGTGCATGACTGTAGATCAGAGTCC
Organism: Aporrectodea caliginosa; assembly: GCA_020284085.1. NCBI lineage: Eukaryota > Metazoa > Annelida > Clitellata > Crassiclitellata > Lumbricidae > Aporrectodea > Aporrectodea caliginosa. Next base: position 351,051 of record JACEVL010000260.1, on the reverse strand, counting down.
ATTGACCGGCAATGTCTAACCTTTGGTTCTCCGAAACTACAAGTGCTAGAATTGTTTTCTTGATGTCTATTAATTTTTATGATTTTAAGGGCCGCCATAAAAACTGTACACTCAACATTATAGGTTACGATCGCTTTCCTCATTCTGCAGCTTCTCTCCAACCTTTCCTTTCTTTGGACCAGCATGATATCTTTGTCCCGCGAACTAGGACCACTTTGGCGCAAGCTAGGTCATTCCTCACCATTGGACCTGCCCTGTGGAATTCCCTCACCTCCTCTTTACGCGTTTCCATTCCTTCTAGATCTTTTCCTACTTCTCTTTCTTCAAAACCTTTTTCTTCTCTAGGGGTACTCGCACTCAGAGCACTACTGAATGGTCACTGCTATTAACGGCGCTATATAAGTTACCAATTACATTACACTACATCTGAGGTTCAAAGTCACTTGACTTGACGACCCGGCGTGTTTGCCCTTCGTTTCTCGGGAATTTCAAGCAATAGAATTGTGATTGTGGTTCATATTCAGTGAAGGCATATAAGCACTTTCCTAATCATGAGATTTGTTATTGTACGTTGTGATTCACAGAAAATTGATCTAGGAAACTGTCTACGACCTTCCAAGGTCATATTAACTGTACAACCCAATCAACGTGTTACTTGATATTATAGATTATGGAATTTAATTACAGCAGAGTGGTAGGCATGTGTCTTCAGGATTTCTTGTAGCCACACATTTTACAGTTGGCACCAAGATCAACTTTCTAAGACTTGTGGGTGGCTATGGATATATATAAGGTCACTGGGAACGTCACGGTGACTGAGGTCACATGGACTGTGAAATATAATATTATTATCAAATTCCTTGTAGTCGAAAACCCTACTCTGCAGACATCGAGATCTCCTTTCCAAGACTTCTGGCTTTGGAGATTGGAGTGGTTGCTTAAAAAGTTGAGTGACGTCATGTCACATGTTTTGGAAGAAGAAGCTGCTAAGGGGTTTCAAGAATATTGTATGCAAATCCTTCTTTCCTAGAACCATAACTTGATACCTAAAAATTAACCTTTTAAGAACAACTCGTCAAGAGGAACCATTGATCCAACGCAATGTCAACTGTGACGTCAAAGTTTGACGTCATGTCACATGGCGTCATGCAAGAGTAACCTTATGAGACAAAACCTATGTTGTGAGCAAACATTTCCAGGAAACCTCACCAAAGGAATTTTGAATATCTCTTCCCGTTTGAAAGTTATGCATTGAAAACCGATAATGTTGGTAAAATTTCCACACAGGTTATTGCATGGGGTATACGAAATTTGAAAAGGCTTTGAGCCACGTCTAAATGATCTTCAATCTTGCTGTAACTTTGCATTTTTTATCAAAATAGCCAAGAGAAACTTTTTAGAGGTTGGCCATAAAAATCTGAGGACTTTGGTTTTTCTGGGACACCCTAAGGCCTACTCAGTGGCGCTCATACTACCAGCTTTGTACCATGCCTTGATGCTAAATGTCATAAGAACGTCACAGACCAAAAATATCATAATGTCTAGTAAACCTTATACCTTGCACTTTCTAGTGCTTTTCAGGCACGGGAAGGATTTTTTAATTACAAGGTTTCTTATTAAAGTGCCATCGTTTTATTCCTAATATGTGATAAGTAGATTGGATTAAAATAAAGAGACACAGGTTCATTGTGTTGCATTGTGCGAGCCCTAACTTACCTGCAGTTAACTTTAAAGCATAAGCCCTAGATCGAGACACATAGCATTAAAAATACAATTATGGGACCTCTTTGCATTGTTAGTTGATTTTTTCAAACCGTTGTTGCACGTCATTATTTTGACTCGAGCATCAAAGGTAAATAAATGGATAAATCTAGGCATCGTAGTACTGCACCGTTATCGATGATGCTCTGAAAAGTACATGTATATCACGTTAAATATGGAACAAATTAAATGCTCCTTCAGAATTTTTACAATCTGCTGTTCTGATGCCAAATTTAGCCTACGGGAACATACATTATTACGAAAAGTATATAAAAGAGCTGTTCTTTGAGGCAAGAATTATAACACATGGCTATACCTGGTGCTGCATTTCCGAGAGCCGTGAAGAAATCTACAATGTAATTTACATAGTCACTGACTTGTCACTGATTACGGTTTGTCACTCAGGTTTCAATAAACGAATATTTGTATAATATAATTATATACATATTGCGATATATTCTGTGCTATTGACTTTGTAAGGGTAATTATTGTCATGTGCAATGCAACAGATAACAGAGGTGCCCCAATTGGAGAGACGTTTTTAGAAGAAAGCAATATCAATATGTTAGCTCATAAAACAATCATAATGTCATTTTATTTTTTTTATTTTTATTTAAAACACTTATTATGGTTTTCGTGCTGTAACGCTGGTAACACATCCAGTACGAAAATGTGATCTTTGCGGATGTCATGCATGTAGTCATGCAGACTTGCAGAGGCCAGAGCGAAAAGGTAAGTCGTAACCAGTGATTCAGGATTCGATAGCTAGTTGATAAGACGGCTGGCTCTTCACGATCCACAATGACAACAGCAGACTTTTCGGAAAGAGCTTTGCAAGAAAAACCTAAGATTATCGCTACAAAGGTGATCGCTATCGTTTGTGAAGACGCTGTGGAGAAAAAATATAGGATTGCTGTGTTTATGAAAATTAATAGAACTTACCAATTAATATTTCAAACTCCATCAGACGATTTATATCCCGTGTGAGGACATTTTTCTTTATTTAATTTGTCCTTTCCCTGCCTATAGTAGGCCCTATATACGAATGAGTGATATAACTTAGCATGAAGACTCCTAGATGTGGGCATGTTTCGAGTTTTATTTGGATTGTCCACTACTGTTTCCCTAATGGAAATTCACAGTGAGCTTAAGATATCAATGCTCGTACATAATACTTTTGCAGGTTATGCTCAAGCCTGGTCGCAGACCCATTCGCTCTGATGTGCAATGTAGTTTAATTGTTCCTGCAGCCGGAAACTCCTTAGTCCTGCATCGTAGTTTAACTGTGGTTCGTCCATCTTTCTGGAATATAGTCCGACAACATGCAACATGAACTCCTTGGCCCTTCTGATTCGTTTTTGTAAACACTTGGGAGGCATTCACATTTGATCATGGGTTCGTGCTGTAATGCTGGGAACACCTCTTAAAGGTTTCTTTCGCAGTCAGGCTGTAGCCTACTTGTGTGCGATTACAACGGAAATTAAGACTACTATGAAAATGTAGCAGGATTTTCAGAAAAGTTAAAGATTACATTAGACTATAATTCCGTCGGCCCTATTTGTTTATCAGGAACCGAAATAAACACAGGTACAACTGATGAGCAGCTGATTTCACTGTGTAAATATTGTTGTAAGGGGTCTATATATAATAATTGATGTATGATCCTGAACTAAGGTAGAGGTGAGCGAGGTTCTGAATGGCTAGTTTTCTTTTTTTTCTTAGAAGTTGTAGAGGAAGGAGTAGCGCTCTATAAATTTGAAGTTTACGATTACAATACGAGTCTTAAACTGGCTGTGTAGCTCGCTTGCTCACTCACTCACTCACACTGTTTTGTTTCCTAGGTTCATTCATTCATTCCGGATATTTATATAGCGCCCCTCAAAGAAACCTACTCAGAGGCGCTCCCAGCCCAGCCACGGCCAAACAAAAGGACTTTAGTAGTTGGTAGAAAGCAGGCAAATCATTCCGGTACTTACTGATACTAAGCAGAACCAGATACAGTTGTCTGAAAGTCATCGTTGACAAATTATTCAACGTCTGATAACCAATCATTCATCAAAGCTGTGAAATGCGGTCTGTGACCCACCGCCAAGGTTTGAAGGTGTTTAAGAGTCCATAGTAGGCCTAACTGCTGCCGGGGAACCAAATTCGTTATTGATTTTATTCTCATACTCACACACAGCACAAACCAATAGCAACTACTAACTCATCAGCTTTGGTATTTATGTTGTAGGCCTCATTCAATTGAGGCCTACGTGTAGCTTGACCATTGTCTAACGGGAGATCACGGCTTGTCTGTTACAGTCGCAGTGGCGTAGCCAGGAATTTATGATGGGGGGGTTTGGGATTTAAAATACCGGTAATTTGTGTTTTCAACCGAAAAATTGCGAATATTGTTAAAACTTCATCGTGCTGGGTGTAAAAAAATGTTTTCCCCTAAGCCAATGGGGGGGTTTAACCCCAATCCCCCCTTGCCTACGCCACTGTACAGTCGAACGTAGTAACTACCAATTCATCAGCTTTGGTAATCATGTTTTAAGCCTCATTGAATTGAGGATTACAGCCCTATACGCCACTTTGACCATTGCGAACCGTGAGAGTACGGCTTGTCGATATTGAAACGTTGCATTGTTAACAACGGATTCATCCCTTCAGTTGGTTCTGATGTTGGGTCTATAATTCTATCCTATGTAGAATAACACAAATGACCGATTGATCTGTAATTTCATACATGTGGGTTTCTAGGCGCCTAATCCCAAGATCACTAGGTTCGTTGCGAACGCGGTATCGGCTTTTTACTGTTGCTGGCCGGTCCATTCAGCTGGAATCGTCTCCCTCAATGCGCTTGAAAACTTTCATGTTTGTCCGCCTGGGATAAATTTCTAAGTTAAATTCCTATGCTTAATACACTGTGACGTACATCAATATTATATTAGAAGTGAAATGTCTGTCGTCATTCAATATAATAAATTAGGAGCATAATAATTTATGCTCCTGATGACGAGGTCGCTAGGTTCGTTGGTCCGTCCTTGCAGCTGGGATTATCTCTCTCAGTGCGCTTGAAAACTTTTCTGTTTGTCAGTGATGACACTTTCTCGGATCGGGAACGCCACTGCCACATGGGAGTGGCGCTATATAAATTTTCGATTACAATTACAATTGATGTCCACACCATCACACAATAAACAAAAAAACATTAAACATGGAATAAATTTCTAAGCTATATGCGTCTGGCTAATACATCAATTAGATTGAGGAGGAGGCGCCGTCATGGTTGCCAGTCGTGTATTTATCACTCCTGTAAGAATGTCAATTCTCTTGATCGTAGTTTTATCCCCGTGTGCTCTTTAAGACAATATCAAAGAGCTAGGCCAAAACTCAATACAGCACATCGATTCATTTTCGTACTGACATCTGACGAAATCATTAATAAGCCCATAGCTTTTCCCCTTTTTTGTATGTGAAAAGTTGCGGTCTGTCAACTGACTAGGCCTATTTTCAATACACAAAATGATGTATCACGACGTTATGGCTCACTGTACATATTAGCAAATAATATAATAATGAAAATTATACATGGAATATTTATACCTAATGTAGGAGTTTGCAAATAATTATTTGTTTCTTCAGCAGCTGCTAGTACAAACTAATATCTTTGAATTGAATTCGAGACCGCCCTGTATAAGCTATAATCACTCTGATTAAATATATAGGTCTACACCAGATTTATTATTGACAACTGGAACATATTGATGCGGACGTTCAAAACTATTGAATAGGTGGTTTCTGCAATGTGCTATTTTTCTGGACACACCTAAAGCCGGTGTATTTCTTCTAAGTTCATAGGTTCATTGCTATGAATGTTATTCTTTAAGATAAATAAAGAGAACTTACTGAAGACTTCGTAGTAACCTTTTTCAGCTTGTGTTGTATACGAATAATTATAATGAAGCCGATTCAATATTATTCTTAATTGTAATCTCGATCATCTTTTGTAAGTCGTTGGCAAAATAGACAAGTAGGACGAATACACCCAAGAAATTTCAAACTTTACTCTGATATTCAATCAATTTCTTTTCGCTACTATTTCGCTACTATTACGACCTGATTCAGACGCGAAAGTCTATTCAACTGTTTGAAAGTGACGCATTCATCCTCACGAAAAGTGTCATTTGAAAAAGTTAAGTTACACGTCTAATTAATTTATACCTGTGCGCAGATGTGAAGAAATCCATAAAAGCCCAATAAAAAGCAGAAGCACGAGAGAATGTTTTATTTGTTCTGATTTTATAAGTGCGCTATAATGGATGGCTTTCGATCTCAATAATATTTTGGGCTGATTGTTTCACATATGCGGATTATAAGAGAGCATTCTTTCCTTCTTTCTAACCTCGAAATGCTTTCAAAATCGAAGCATCATGCACTGTTGACCTGGATTTCGTGTGTAGCTAGTACATGCCAAACCGTTGCGTTGCTGTTTCATTGGTTCTTTTTTCTCTTCTGATGGTTATAGAAATAAATGAGTTGATTTTTTTTATAATATATGACGCCGTTTTAGCAATGCCAAAGCCACAAATCTATTGTATCTTCAACTGAAGTTGCAGTCAAAAGTTATAAAGCATTGGAGAAGCTATAGGCTGAATTTCAATAGATCTGAAACCATAAGCCAGGATATTGAGGGTAAGCAAGCTGAAACAAATGAGTCAGCGCTTGTGAATAAGCTGGTGCCCTGCCCTTAGTCTTAGAGTGAAGCTTTAAAATTCGCAGCAAAAAACGATTGCGATTACAAGTCTTAAACTGGTGAGTCTCACTCATTCGATTGCTCGTTCTGTAGCTCGCTTGCTCACTCCCACTGTCTATTTCCTATGTTGTTTAAATGGTACTTACCGATGCTAAGCAGAACCAGATAGAGCTGTCTGAAAGCCATCGTAGACAAATTGTTCAACTTCTGACAACCAATCACTCTGCAAATCTGTCAAATGCGATCTGTGATCTGTCGTCGGGCGATGTTGGATGGTGTTTAAGAGTCCATGGTTACTATTGCCAGGGAACCCAATTCGTTATCGATTCTATTCTCACATCCACACACAGCTCAAACCAATAGCAACAGCCAATTCATCAGCTTTGGTTTGTTGTAGGCCTTATTGAATTGAGGCCTACACATTGCTATGACTACTGTAACTGCCTAACGTTAGATTGCGGCTCGTCTATAGCTTACATTATTGCCAATGTAATATCATACGTGTGTGTTTGTGGGGTATAATGGCAAGATCACTAGGTTCGTTGCGAACGCAGTATCGGCTTTTTACCGTTGTTGGCCGTCCATGCAGCTGGACTCGTCTCCCTCAGTACCTGCGTCCAGGCTGTAGAGCCGTTTAGTCTCTGCCCTCTCAATTTTGCAAGCGCCTGAAAATGTCCTGTTTGTCAGTGATGACAATGGCCCAGGTCAGGAACGACACTACCATTTAGTGAGTGGCGATTCAGACATTTTTGGTTAAAGTTATAATCGAGGACCACAACATCATTCGTTGCGTCCGGGCATCCCTCTAGCACTAGATCTGTAGAGAACGACATTCTTAGTAGCCGGCAAATGGTCGAATATTGTCACCGATGTAGAGCAGTTGGCACCATAACCGAAGGCTTTGTTGTTCAGGTAACAACCTGAAACCCCTCGGCGGGCGAAACCATTCTGTCGGTAAGCGACGAGACCACGGCTTCGATGGGAAGCGTCCGAAAATCGTACCAGAAACAACGACGATTAAAGAGAAGTGTCTCCATGACGCAAACTAGTCAATTTTGAAAATCGAATAACAAAACTAGTCGAGCAAAAAAGAGTTCGACCGACCAAAATGGTCAAAATTAACACGCAGATAAAGACTTGCAGCCGTCACGCATCCAGGATCATATTATTATATAATATAGTCTTTCGTGCATTACAGAAATTTGATCAATTCAAATGATTATCCAGACAGAGAGGCCTAGGGGCAAGTTAGGTCTTACCTGCATAAGTAACATAAATCCAAATTCGTAATTTTATTACTCGTAATATTACTACGAGCATGTTTCAGCAATTGAGTTGTTAGTGTCATATTTGACAGACAGTGTCATGGCAACAATAGCCGCTTCATTCAGATCAATAAAGAACGGCTCCATTTTAAGCCATGTTAGGCCAGGTTTCCAGTCACTTATTTGAAGTGTTAAAATATGTATGCGAAGTCTAAAATAATAAAAGACGCAACCTAAAAGGTATCAGCTCAAGACAATAGCACTGTTAGGTGCATCCCAGATGAAGACAAACAAAACGAGCTTAATCCGCGCAGTCGAAAGGGGCCAGCTCATTGTCCGCAAAATCTGTTTAAGCGCGGAGTCTCCGTTGACCACGTGCACCAGTCAGCTAACTGGTATAATTCATGGTCGTTGATACAGTCACGCCCGACGTGATCCTAATACCTATTTGTCTTATGAACACTGGAAGTGATCAAAATAGATAATAATACGCGATATCTGTCTGAAAATGGCTGAATGCAGCATCACAACGTAAACCGATATAGCTGCGTGTCTTTATATTTCGCTACAGCTATGGACTAGTTTATAGGCTATTGTTACAAATGAAGCATCATTATGTTTAAAATGTTCTTCGATACATAGATCAGTTTCAAAACACATATAATCTTATATTTGTTTATCCAAAAAGTAAAAAATGTACGCAATAATATAAAATATTGCTAATCATCTGTTCCGTTGTTAAAAATTATGTAATTTCGAGGTTCCTTCACATAAATGTACAACTAAATAGCCTATACCATTCTGTTCAGAAATGAATGCTGAATCCATTGCTGTATTAGAATATATCACACGTAAAACCAAACGCGAAATCCAGGGGCTGGTGGTAACCACGCCCCTTGGTAGCCAGTGTTACAAAAAACCTCGGTAGCCTGACCGCTAAATAGAAACCGTTTAAGCGATTAGTAGTAGTCTATCTCAGTGCTTCCCAAACTTTTCAGTGTCACGGACCAGCAGGAATTAACTTTCAGTGGAATTTTTCCACTGCAGGAGCACCAGTGCAAAAATTTATTAATTACGTCTATGGTTCGTTTTCGATCACTTAAATTCCTCAAAAATTGATTTAAATGCATGTTTAGCCAATTATATGACTCTGTTGCCCTTTAAATGCTATCCTAATAAGTCTTTTTGTTTATTTGTTTTGACTTTTAAAAATATAATAGTCATTTCTTGATTCCGAGACAATTTGACCAGTTTCTTGACTCACTTTGCGGACCGGCAACTGAGGACTCGCGGACCGGTAGGCCTACCGGTCCGCGGACCACCACTTTGGGAAGCACTGGTCTATCTTATAACTAATATTTTTAATTTATTTGTATCACGAATTCAGACTTCTAGTGACATGTCGGTTTTTGTAGAAATTGCAAAAATTGCGCATCGAACGCGTTTATATCTGCATTATGAATTAATATTAGCACCCATGAACACCAAGCACCATCTTTCAAAATCATGATCAATATGCCAACTGTATTTAAGTAAACAAAAGAATAATAAGCTCATTTACAAATAAAACACATGTTTAAAGTTCTTTCTGATTGATAATCGGTTGTTGGCGGGTAAAGCTAATTTTTAAATTTTTCATGCCAACTTTTCATTACAATTCGTTTCATATGCAATTGGATTGTTCAATATTGCACTGTATGCTGCTAATTTAGCATGATTCGAGTATTTTTTATCTGTGAAGCCAACCTTAATATAAAATAAGCACATGTTTTTCACTTTCTGCAATTAAAGCTCATACGTGACAAAACGGCAGCTATGGTGGAACTGGCATCAACCAGGAGTTCCTCACAATGTTGGCTGTTAGGGATGCCTGACAAACACATTCTTGGGTCTGGACTCCCCAAAATGGTGCAATCCGAAAGAATTTCATGTTTCATTAACAGAATGGACTTACAATTGGTGAGTCCACGAAAGCAGCAATTATTATAGTCGCTGCGTTGGTAATTCGGGAGCAGGCTAGAATCCTGCGCAGCGTGCTGATTCGGGTGTTCGCAAGCACTGGAAGTTGAATGAGCCAAGATTTCTGCTGATTCAAGGAGTTACAGTTTGAGGTCGATTTAAATTAATTGGTTCAGTCGTCATCTCTGTTATTTCTTCGAACACCTTATAGCCACGCGCTTTCTTTGATGAGCGTGTCATGGATGACATCGAGGCTGCTCTGGTAATACAACCTTACTCATCCACCTAATCCGCTATCCATGTAGCTTCTGGACAGGAAATCCGTCAGCCACCATACTCCACTGGAAGCGTTTGTCACAAGGAAATCTTTAAAACTGCTTGATCTTCTTACCATCTAGGTCAAGAACAACCCACAGCCTTCCTATCAAAGGCTTCTACGCCCTGGCCACTGGACCCTACTTTCCAGTCGATGAAGGCAAATGTCAAACTGTTGATGGTCGTCAATGACTGCGCAGAACGTGGAGTGGCTCTGATCCAGCCTTGCAATGATGTAGGCCTACTAAGGATGAGTCACAGAAACAATACTTGCTGCAACTTGTCTCCAGTCATCGGACAAAATTTTCTGTTCCAACGAAGGCAAAATGAAATAATAGTGGGTTTTCCAGCACTTCAATGACGGGATTTATGCAGACTGGATAAATTTTTTAATTATCCAAAACTATAATTTATTTCATTACACAATTAATGCAGCCTGACTAAGTAGAAACACTGCGGTAGGTTATATATTATTTTATTGTTCAAAATAATAACTGACTTGGAAAAAAATTATAACTGATTTGATAAAAAATCAAAATTATACATGTTTTTGACAAGTTCATACTATATCAAAAAGTCGCAAAACATAGCGACCTCTAAATAATTATAATCCAATCTTTCAGAAATTTTGCATAGAGACTTATGTTTTCTTGTGTAACAAGGGCAGCCTTTCGGAGCAATGCATTTCCAACTTTTAATTTTTTGGACCAAACTAGTAAGCATATTTGTAGGTTCGCATGTCTTTTTGTGACGTTTTCAGTTATGAAATGTAAGTGGCTAAGCATTGATGCTTATTGAATGATAAGTTGAAGTAGATGAGTGTTGGTTCGTGGCAGATGGTGCTAGGAAAAATTAAGAACTAGAAAATGGGTAATATGAGATTGTGATGGGTTAGATAAGGTCAAGATAATGAATGGCTTAAACTGCTTAAGTCACGGATTTATAGAGCTGCAACAGTTTACGTGGTACTTCAGTGAAATCAGCTATTTGCAGGCTACGTCTGACAAAAGAGCTGTGATATAGTGCCAAATAACTCGGCTAATAGGTTAGAAGAAAGTGTGTACTATAAATTGTGTACGTGTTTGTGTCTCATAGTTTAAGAATGATGACCTTTTTAAAACCAAATAACTATTGTGTTTGGACTGGATGAGAAAGGGAAACCGCGGTAATTTTCATTTTTTACGCTAAAGGCAGTAAATCGTTATTGACTGTTCAATATGTGATGCCGTCGAGAACAGAATGAAAGCAATTAAAGAAGAAGAATTATTATCTGAACGATTTGTCTGCACGACTGCAGATGTGTGGTCTACTAAACACAGAAGTTAGGCCTACATGGGAGCAACTTGTCGCTGGATCGATGCATCTACATTTGAGCAATGCTCAGTTGCCTTAGCAAACAGACGTTTTGTTGGATCACATTCACACATGTATGATGGAGTAACGCAACTGATCTATGTAATACATAAAGACTTCTGTCTGAGACATGACAAATTACGATTGCGATATTTGTTAGACAGGCCAGTTTAAATCACAGACTTTATCCTTATTTACAGGATGCCAATGCAGATGGTCTAGAAGGTTACATGTTTGTACTACATACACGAGAAGCACCTCGCGATCCAGAGAATTATGGTTGCGTTGAAACGTGTTCACTTGAAAATTTCAGACACCTGCGAAGATCCGAATAAGAATATGGCCTAATCGAGGCGAGAGCAGACAAGAGAACAGACTATGGATTGTGATAAGAGGTGCAGAGAGGAGGATCAAACCGAGGACTATAGGCTACAATTTATTACTATTATTACTACAGCAAGTTTATTTAGCGCCGCTTCATAGTTGCCTACTCGGGGGTGCTCGGAGCTCTAACACAGTCGAACAGAACAGTCTTACCAAAATCTTTCCCCACTTTTGAGGAACTCTGTAAAAAAGCCGCCCATGACCTTTTTAGAAATATCTTAAATAATCCCGGACATATCCTTCATTACCTACTACCCCCTGTCCTATATACTGGTCACGATTTGCGCCCACGCTCACATAACCGTGTTCTTTCTAGATTTGATTCCCTCACCAGGCGTGGTTTCCTGGCTAGGATGTTGTACAGCTAAGCCACATAGTGTTTTTTAAGTTTACTATTTACTAACTTTTTCGCTACTATTTGATAACTTTGTATAACTTTGTATGTACAGCGCCGTGCGTTTGCCAGCGTTTAATAAAGAACACACTTACTTACTTACTTAGTTACGTACTTTAAAGGCAGTGAAAAACGAGACAGTGACCAACGCATTTATATTACTGAACTTAAACGCATTCATCTGACTTTAGTATTGTATTATTTATCTACTGCCACGCAGCAGATTGAGCATGTCCTACCTAATGCGCTAAATGAATCTGTTAGCGTTAACGTTCAAGGTGAAAGACATAAAGAACACAGCTATATTTAGTTGCGCAGAGCATCGCTGCAGACAAACTGCATTCAGTCTATCAATATAATAAAAAAATTATTATCCTACGTTAAATATCCATACTTTAAGTTTATAACCTAGACTGTTTAGTTCGAGCGATTTTAGAGCTGCTTTCAGGTAATAATAATAATATTTTCGTTTATTCAGACCATCCGGTTGACACACCGCAACCGGTTACAGTGTATAATTATGCAATTGAAACAATTCACAAGAACACAAATGACAGAAGACATAAATCTTAACTACTAACAGAGCAGACAGCCTGCAATACGCAGGTAAACTATAACTGTGAAATTTCGGAAGTTTTGCCGATCGACGGATCGAAATTCCTTTTCGCACGTATACACTGCATGTACTTTTGATAGCCAACGATCCATTAGGTCTATACCAATAGTGAAATCGAAAGTGCTTTCGATTTTAGGAGCCACCTAGTTTAGACAATGGCTGCGAAAGAATCAGACAGTGGTGCTATTGAAAAGCAAGAGCTCGACGATATGACTACATGTTGTATATGCACCGAAGTCTACACGGATCCGAAAGGCCTGCCATGCATTCATACATTCTGTATGAAATGTATCCAAGCGACTGGACTCAAAAACAACAAAGGACCTGGAGAAGAGATGCCTTGTCCGATATGTAGACGAATGTTCCAGATTCCACCAGAAGGGTTTTGTGGACTTCCTAAGAATTTCTTCATTGAGAGGCTGATACAAGCTTCAAATAGTTCAGATCAGTCAGCGTCTTCAAGAGCTGTATGCGATTCATGTCTAGACGATAATGAGAAAGAAGCAGATAAAGATATTCCAGATGCTGATGCATACTGTGTTGACTGTAAGTACAAGTTGTGTGAAAAATGCTGCAATGAACATAGACAATTAAAATTTACAAGGAATCATAAATTGATGCCAATGACTGAACATGATGGTGGCCAAAAGATGATGACTAATCTAGTGCCAAGTGTTTGTCAACTGCATGAACAGAATATTCTGAATGTATATTGTGCTGATTGTAAAACTGTTGTGTGCGCCATCTGCTTCATTGACGACCATAAAAATCACGAAGGTTCTCATGTTAATAAATTTGTGGATGACTTTCGGAAACAGATCGAAAGCAATGCTGAAGCTATAAATGAGTGCAAATCCAAAGCTGAAATGACAAAGATTGAGATACTGAAGGTGAAGGAAGATATTCAGAAAAGGGTGGAAAACTTAGAATGTGATGTGGAGAAGAGAAAAGATGAACTGAAACAGTTGGCAGATAAACATGCAGCTTCTCTGCTACAAAGTCTATATTCGATACGGCAAAGCAAGATGAAAGAATTCCACACGGCAACAAATGACATTGATACATATTTGTCGTGTTTGGAAACTTACAATTCCTACTGTCAGAAGATAATGGCTAAAGGATCAGCTAGCGACATCTGTCGTGCATTCTCGGACTTATCTGTTAGAGCGGTAGAGTTGCAAGGACAATGCAAGCCTACGATTGAAAGAGAACTTCAGTCTTTCAATTTTTGCTTCAGAAAATCAGAACTTGAAGAAATTCTAAAGGAAACTTGTGAAAACCTGATTGGCGAAATTGAAGGTAAGCGGTTTCCTTTTATAAACAGAGTCACAGTGTTACGCTAGTCTCAGAATTTAATTTGCTTTTGCAGAAATGGAAACAAGGCACATTAAACCATGACAATGGTCTATTGCATAGCAGGGAGTTAAGACCAGTATTATAAGTCTGAGTGTGAATGGAAGACGTGTGCAAGAGCTGAATGGATTGCAGCACATGGAGTGGAAACTGGTCAACGAGGTTTTAGGCCTTAATACTATTGCTTATTATGGTAATCTCAGAGAACAATAATAGAGTGAAAAAAAGTGTTTTTTTTATTTCAGAAGAAGGTGACTCGAAGCCAAAGAAAAGAAATAAGGAGAGTGTATCAGCAGAAAAAGTAACGAAATTGATCTCCTGAAAACAGAAATCGATATCGAAAAAACTGAGAAAGAGAGTTTGCGCTTTGCAAACGAGCAGCTCAGAATTGGTAAAAATAAGGAAATACAGGCTTTGAAAGAAGACCTGGATAAGGAGAAGGCTAATTATGATTCATGCACTGTGATACTGAAGCAAGAGCTTGACAAAAATAAAACAACCAATAGCACACTTCAAGCGATCAATAACAAACTGAAGCAGGAACTGGATGCAAGGAATATGATCAATTCACTGCAAACCAACACCGATCAACTTCAACAGGAACTGGACAAAGAGAAAATTGCCAACAGCTCACTTCAAACCGACAAAGACAAACTTAAACAGGACCTGGATAAAGAAAAACTGACCAACAATTCTCTTCATGCCAGTAACACCAAACTCGTAGAAGATGTGAACATGTATAAAACGACACAAAGGACATTAGAAGACAACGTCAAGAAACTCAAGCAAGAACTGAAGGCGACGAAATCAGGTAGAAAATGAAATCATCTGCCATTGACCTAATCTAATCCAATGACTTTACCGTGTCGTTATCATTATGCACAAGTCGATGGTCGTTTGAAACCGTCGTGAAAATTGTAGTTTGTTGCAGGTCTCCGTTCTGAATAGGAAAAGTAAGGGAAACCAGGACATAGCCTACAGTGGATAGATAGATAGGCAAGTTGGCCTTAAAAGACTAATGATCACAGATGCTATTTTCATGCCTTCGTACCAATAAATGTGTAGGCTACGTCCAACACTGTCCTGGTGCGAAGCGCAACAGAAGCCAGTGTCCAATGATTAAGTGCAATATTTGATGGTTGGATGTGTGAACAGGAAACTAAGTTACGATGGACATAAAGGTGATTTCTTGTGAAAGTTCGTTATCGTAATCGTAATCGTAAGTTTGTATAGCGCCACTTCAAGAGATACTCCTGAGAGGCGCTCCCGACCTGATAACACCAAACCACAATCGAAATGAATGGAAAAGGGGCAAAGACAGACCAAAAAGTTCATTACGAAGGTTGCTAGGCAACTTGTTCCAGAAGGAAGGACCGACCACAGCGAAGCTTTTGTGGAGCGCTGTGGAGGTTCGAGCCATAGGGACGGCCAGGTCGCCTTGAGTGACAGAGCGAAGGAATCTACGACCTGGTATGGATAGCCCTTTTACACAAAGCTCCCTGAGATAAACTGGGGCTTGACCTGCAAGGCAATTTCGCATAAGCATTAGAATCGTAAACTCAATGCGTTTTTGCATGGGCAGCCGTATAAAACTAGATATAATATTATGTCCACACTTTGGTATGCCGCCTATCAGACGAGCCGCGGCATTAAGAACAGACTGCAGCTGATTAATTATGCGCGATAGGGTTAAGCCCGCATAGACAGCGCTGCCATTGTCGACTCTGGTGCATATTGATGCATCAGTAGTTTAACAGACGAATAATAAATTACGTCTATGCTTCAAAATTACTATTATTTACATCATCGGCATTCTAACAGAAATACGGTAAAACCGTGATTTACATTGCTAAATTATTTTATATTGTCAAATTTTAATGGAAGCTAAATTGCTGAAAATAATTGTTGGCCTAAATGGAAGTTGGATTGATGAAACTCATTATTTGTTTAAATAGAAGCTGCATTGGTGGAAATAATTGTTTCCGCAAATAGAAGCTGGATTGATTAAATTATGTCTGTCTTTGCTTCAATAGAAGCTGGATCGATGAAGTTTTTTCCTTAAATAGAAGTGGGATTGACGAAAATAATTCTTGCATAAATAGAAGTTGGATCGATGTAAACATTCTTGGTTAAATAGAAGTTGGATTGATGACAAAAATTCTTGCTTAAACAGAAGTTGTTTTGATGAAATAAATTATCCTAAATGGAAGCTGGATTGATGACAATTATCATGGACATTGGTAGACTGCTTACTAACCAATGTCAAGTACGGCGTTGAAGACATTGAAATAATTTAGCAACGTAAACTACGGGATAACCAGAAATACTATGTTATTGAATATATAGATTTTAAGTAAGGAGTCTTCCATTAATTATGTCAACAAATTTTAGGCAGTTTTTGACCCCCTCCCCTCTTTTGTCAACAACAGCTGTCAAACATTCAAGGACCACCTAATAAAATTATGTCAATAATCCCAACACCCCACCCCCCAAACCCACAATGGCTCAGTACATGTAAAATCAATATCAGATTTTTACATTAAAAAATGCAATCTAGCATTTCAAAATATATAAGTTTATTTAATACCCGCTTTTTTGTAGTGTTAAATAATAAGAACTTTGCACATTTTATTATTAAACTTTTATTAAATTATTAACTTTGTTTAGTTTCACGCACATCACCGTTATTATACAGCGGATTTCACCACCAAAGATTATAACAGCTTTATATTGAACTCTGAGTTAATAATAATAATAATAATAATTACGACAATTTCTATGGCGCCGTAACACGGCCATGCCGTTACAAGGGCGCCTGAGTTATTGATAATTTCTTTGACTGAGCAATAATAAACTTGCTGTATAGATAGAAACAGTTCTGATGATAAACCGCTTTTTCACACTGAGAACAGTGGAGGCGCCAGGATTTCAGGTTTGGGGGCTAAAGCTCCAAGCCCTTCACTTTTGTCCCTCCTCCCTGTGATTTGCAGTGATTTTCCTCTTGGGGGGCAGGGCTGAGCCGCAGTTAGGGGGCTTAGCCCCCCCCTGTCCGCACTCTGGCGCCGCCACTGACTGAGATTGATTTTGACTCCGGTTTTAATAAGATATAGAGAGTTGGCTGGTGGAATCCACCGTTAATATGCTATGCCATAGGCCTAATTAGCAGATGAGGTTTGGGTCTCATGGAGCATTGGGTCACGAAATCCGCTATTAAATTCGGAATCGGATGCGAACTCGAATGCGCTTAGCCGTATACAATTATTTAATGTGTATTGTGTAAGCTACCATTTAATAC
Source organism: Aporrectodea caliginosa (assembly GCA_020284085.1). Classification (NCBI taxonomy): domain Eukaryota; kingdom Metazoa; phylum Annelida; class Clitellata; order Crassiclitellata; family Lumbricidae; genus Aporrectodea; species Aporrectodea caliginosa. The sequence goes on along the minus strand of JACEVL010000260.1, from coordinate 333,615 downwards.
AGTACCTCCCCTGAGGTCCCGTTTGCAAAATGGTGTTGGGGGAGTTTCTCACTTCCACTTAGTCAGTGGGTCCCTGGACATGAAAAATCACCGAGGTGCTTGTCTGCCATGACGTGACGAATGACGTAATCGCTAAATCCAAAATGGCCGCCGTCGGCCATATTGGAAAATTCACCTTTCTTGTTTCTTACAGTATCTGCATGTGTAATACCTTTAATATAACTGATTTAGGTATGTAGAATTCATTTCTGATGTTGTTTTCGTCATTTGGGGTCAAAATCCAATATGGCCGCCGTCGGCCATATTGGAAAATTCATGTTGCTTGTTTTTTACAGTATCTGCACGTGTAATACCTCTAATGTTACTGATTTTGGTATGTAGAATTTATTTCTGATATTATTTTCATCATTTGGGGATCAACAACTAATATGGCCGCCAAAATGGCCGCCGTCGGCCATATTGGAAAATTCATGTTGCTTGTTTCTTACAATATCTGCACGTGTAATACCTCTAATGTTACTGATTTTGGTATGTAGAATTCATTTCTGATATTATTTTCGTCATTTGGGGGTCAACAACCAATATGGCCGCCAATATGGCCGCCGTCGGCCATATTGGAAAATTTATTCTGCTTGTTTTTTACAGTATCTGCACATGTTATACGTCTAATTTGACTGATTTAGGTATGTAGAATTCATTTCTGATACTGTTTTCGACATTCAGGGTCATCTTTAGCTTGAAAGGTCACGGTCAAGGACATTTTGTTATATCAACGATTTGGATTATAACTTCACCGAATGAAGCAGTAGAAACATGTGTAATATCTGTAATTCATCAAATTAAGTCAAACTAATTATGTCAGTTAATTATGACATCTTAAATTCGATACTGATATTGTATAATGCTATATTTCAATACATCATTTCAGATTGTTCTCAAAAATGTCAATTTAGATCGTTTTGGATTTGGTCAAGCAAGTTTGAGGTGCAGGTTTTTACCGGACGAGTTTTCTGCCTTACCAAGACAGAATATGACCCACAAAATTGCAGCAGAACGGCAAGTCTCAGCTGGTCGAACGTCTCACAGGTTGTAGTTGACCGGGCCCCTGTCCAGATATGTACAAAGTACCTCTCTGCTAATAGTACATCTTGCTCTAGTAGCGCACCTGTCTCTCCAAAGGTTGTCAGATACTGTACTGTGCTGGATCACAGGCCATAGCTGCATGTTTGGATCCCGCCTTGCTCATGCAATCAGTCTACTGTTGCCACTCATAAATGTTGTTGTAGATTTCATGTCTAAGATGCGGCAGATGCCACTTACACACTATACACAGTTCCCCAATATGGGTGTGGTCATCGACGCCATCATAACATCCGCTTCATTCCTTTGCCAAAAATGTGAAGTTCATCCATCTGGTATCTGACTCGTACATTGTGATGTCTCTTAAGAAAGGAGAACGCATGAGGTGTACTGACTCAGCATCAGGCATCACCATTATTGGCATGAACAGGTACACAGAACACACCCATTCCTCACCAACCTGAACAGTTCTGGGAATCGCAGGAAAACAAGCGGAATCTGCAGCTGCTGGTTAGAGATATTGTTTGCAGTCGAGCGTATACGGCGATGATACCATCATCGCCAGCTCTCTTGTTTCTAATGATGACGCACTTCCAGCAACAGTGACTTGCTATGAAGATCTCAGACCTGTTGAACTGGATCGAGGAGGCAGATGCCAGGCTGGTTGTACATGTAGACTGGGCTGTTCTTGTGCAACGATGCAAGAGAGTTGTCGTAGTCTCAAATGACACAGATACTTTCGCATTACTGCTACACTACACACCATACTTCCAATACCTGTGGTCGGAGGAGATGTGGCAGCAGTATGGAACTGGTGAAAAGCGGCGCAAGCTTCCACTGCATCAAGCGGTTTCTAAACTGGGAGCATCACTGGTCAAAGCAGTGATCAAGGTACATATTTTGATCGGAGATGATTGCATGGGCAAGTTGGGATCCAAACACGCAGCTGTGGCCTGTGACCCAGTACAGTAACCGACAAACTTTGGAGAGACAGATGCGCTGCTAGAGCAAGATGTACTATTAGCAGAGAACATGTCTGGGCAGGGGCCAGGTCAACTACAATCTGTGAGACGTTCGACCAGCTGAGAGTAGAAAACTATATCATATCCTCTGTTGGAATTGACGCTCTCCCTCATACGAGCAGTGAGATCAGAGGCCACATCCAACGAGGATGGTGCACAGGGCATGCCAACTACTTGACATTTTTAGGACAATCTTAACTGATGTGTTGGTATTGACAAATAGCATTATACAATATCAGTATCGAATTTAAGATGTCATAATTAGCTTGACTTAATTTGTTGAATTACAGATATTACACATGTTTCTACTGCTACATTCGGTGAAGTTATAATCCAAATCGTTGATATAACAAAATGTTATTGACCATGACCTTTCAAGCTAAAGATGACTCTGAATGTCAAAAACAGTATCAGAAATGAATTCTGTATACCTAAATCAGTAACATTAGAGGTAGGTATACACGTGCAGATACTGTAAGAAACAAGCAACATGAATTTTCCAATATGGCTGACGGCGGCCATATTGGATTTTTTGACCCCCAAATGACGAAAATAATATCAGAAATGAATTCTACATACCTAAATCAGTAACATTAGAGGTATTACACGTGCAGATATTGTAAGAAACAAGCAACATGAATTTTCCAATATGGCCGACGCCGGCCATATTGGCGGCCATATTGGCGGCCATATTGGTGGCCATATTGGCGGCCATTTGGATTTTGACCCCCAAATGATGAAAATAATATCAGAAATGAATTCTACATACCAAAATCAGTAACATTAGAGGTATTACACGTGCAGATATTGTAAGAAACAAGCAACATGAATTTTCCAATATGGCCGACGGCGGCCATTTTGGCGGCCATATTGGTTGTTGACCCCCAAATGATGAAAATAATATCAGAAATGAATTCTACATACCAAAATCAGTAACATTAGAGGTATTACACGTGCAGATACTGTAAGAAACAAGCAACATGAATTTTCCAATATGGCCGACGGCGGCCATATTGGATTTTGACCCCAAATGACGAAAACAACATCAGAAATGAATTCTACATACCTAAATCAGTTATATTAAAGGTATTACACATGCAGATACTGTAAGAAACAAGAAAGGTGAATTTTCCAATATGGCCGACGGCGGCCATTTTGGATTTGGCGATTACGTCATTCGTCACGTCATGGCAGACAAGCACCTCGGTGATTTTTCATGTCCAGGGACCCACTGACTAAGTGGAAGTGAGAAACTCCCCCAACACCATTTTGCAAACGGGACCTCAGGCGAGGTACTGGATGAATTCTGAAGGTCTGTGTTGATTCCTTGTTAAAAAATTGTTGACGTCAATTTGTATTGAACACCCTCCCCTTGTCAAAAACTGTCAAATTTTTCCAAACCTCCTCCCCCTCCTTTTTGACATAATTAATGGATGACCCATAAGCCATAAAGCACATTTAAATTCTAAAGTAAACGAACCACATAGTTATTCTTTCTTTTGCTTAAAATGATATGTAAACTAGAAAATGCATTTTTAATACAACAGCGTTCGATGCGCCATTATTCAATGGCTTACACAATGCATCTGACCCACTCTTCGTCTTTTGTGGTCTATATCCTCTTCTCTGTGTTGCTTTGTCTATTTGTATCTCTCTGTCAATCTCAATGTGGTTTTCTTTTATTTCGTCTATGTGCGCCTATCTATCTAGATAGAGAGATAGCCTGGATAGAAATATTCTTTATTAAAACCAATAATATTGCATACCGCACTTTGGTGCACAAACACTGAAGCATATCAATAACATCAAAGATGATTACACAGTTCGTCATTATGTTCCACATTATAGTCTACAAACAGATTATCTTACCCGTTACCCATTAAACTAAATTTATTCATGTAACATCCTTATGATGAATGTTTTCCTAATCAATCTATTAGCGCTTGGGATTTCTCGGTCGTGTGTTCTTGCGCGTAGAACATGCCCAGTCTGCTTGACTGGTGGGAGTAGCCTAAAGACATGCCCCGGATTTCTCCTAATGGCTGAGAAAAGGCGTGTGTCTGCTATGTGAAATAGATGATCTATAGATGATATGTTATCTGGGAGTAGCGACCTCTGATGAGACGTCGTAAGACCATCCTAGTATGTCACGATCCTCTTGTGTAGTAAACCCCACCAAGCTGGGGAGGCATAAAGCACCCTACATAGGGTCGTGGCTCTCACTACGTCATGCATATCTGTCTTTGTTTCATTACTATCATCATTACCATTTCGATTACCTGCTTCAAGCTGCTGATCTCCAATTCGGGTGATTTATACCATGTGGCAATAATGTTGGTTTCAGGCAAAATCTTATAAATTAGATTTTAAAGTTATTAACAATCTTTTCGTTTTTATTTTCAGATAAACTTCGATACAAATCGGATCCAGTCTTGGTTCAGACGATCAGAACAAAAGCCGCAGAAGAAGGAAAAAGAGCTATCCATGGACTGACGATCTTAGACAAAGAATTGTTCGTTGTGAGTCGACTGAGTTCAGAAGTTGATGTCTGCGATTCGACTGCATTAGGCATAAGTGTCAGTCGTCGATGGAATTTGAAGGAATTAATTAACCCAGAGGACATTGCATCCTGCAACAGAAATAAATGTCTCTACATCTTAGATTACAAAGAACATTTTTGTCACTCGCGTGAAATTTTGAGAGTTGATCCAAATGGAAAATTAATGAATAAATGGTCAACAGGAGACGATATTGGTCGTCTATCTGTTACGAGTGAATCTAATGTCATTGTAACTGTTTATGAGAAAAATAAATTAGATGAATATTCGCCAGATGGACAATTGATTCGTGAAATAAATCTTTCATCAGAGGCAGACATTCTTCATCCATGGCAAGCTATAAAATTGTCCAATGGTCATTTCGTGGTCAGTCATGGCTTCATTGATGATGATCTGCATAGAGTGTGTATCGTTGATGCAGATGGAAAACTTAAGAAGTCATTCGGTGGAAAAGCTGGATCTAACATCGGACAATTTCTTGTTCCAGTCCATTTGTCCGTGGATGGAAACGGATTTGTGATGGTCGCTGATTTAATGAACAGTCGAGTTTTGTTACTTAATTCAGATTTGGAATTTAAAGGAGAAATTCTATCAAAAGAAAAGCACGGATTACGATATCCATCGAGGATTCTTTTGGATGAGTTCAATGATCGAGTATTTTTGGCTGACAACGGATTTGGCTCCGAGAGTGAGATATTCACAGACGGACGAATTTTAATTTTTTATTTTAAATGATTTATTAAATAGTAGAACAATTTCCTTTAGTGCATGGCTAATTTCATTTCAAATTTGTCTTCTTTACAAATTTTTTATTTAGAGTAAATCAGTCAACTTTTTGTATTTAGTTTGTGCCACATTTTTTTCTGAGGATTTGGACCATTCAGATTTGATGATGCATCGCATTACTTTTGCTAATCAGATAAGTTACTCTGTTGATTTGAATTGGGTATAGAATCTAGTTTCAAGTTTGCATAAATGAAAAACTGATCTTATCCCATTCAACCGATTTTTGAAAACTTCATACTACAGTAGTAGTAGTAGTAGTAGTAGTAGTAGTAGTAGTAGTAGTAGTAGTAGTAGTAGTAGTAGTAGTAGTAGTAGTAGTAGTAGAGCAGCAGCAGCAGCAGCAGCAGCGGCAGCAGCAGCAGCAGCAGTAACCGAAAAACAGAGGTAGTAGGCCTAGTAGTAGTAGTAGTAGTAGTAAAGAACATTTGCTTCAAACAATGTGTTTAGTATTTTATGTAAAATATTTTTGACATGGTCATTGAGAACCGACCTAAAAACGACTTAACAATAGTCGTACCGAAAGATGTTCATGAATTTTCTTAAGTGTTGTTCATAGTAGTGACTATAGTAGGCCGATTTGATGTTCAGGTGGAGGTTTGTGGTGGTAAGTGGTGAGTGTAATAGTGTAATATTCTTCTCCATTGTACTGACGATATCAAATATTAGACCTAACACAGTCATTCCAATAAAACTTCACATCACATAATTTATGTTGTAAAGATCGAATTAAAAATTAGCGCTTTTTCTGTCAATGGGAAGGCGTGTTGACTCTGTTGAGCCATGAAAGCTATCTTGGGTTATCCCGTAGTTTACGTTGCTACATGTAAATTATTTTAATGTCTTCAATGCCGAACTTGACGTTGGTAGCTAGCAGTCTGCCAGTGTTCATGATAATTGTCATCGATCCAGCTTCCATTTCAGGAAAAAGTTATTGATCAGTCGAACGTCTGTTTAGGCAAGAATTATTGTCCTCAATCAAAATTCTATTTAAGCAAGAATTTTTATATCAGTACAACTTCTATTTAGACAGATATTTGTTGCCTAAGCAAAAAACTTCATCTATCCAGCTTCTATTGAAGCAAAGCCTTAGCTTCATCAATCCATCTTCTATTTACGGAAACAATTATTTCCATTAATCCAGCTTCAATTTAAGCAAAGAATTAGTTTCATCAATCCAACTTCCATTTAGGTCAACAATAATTTTCATCAACCCAGCTTCAGTTTTAAATTGACAATATATAAAACAATTTAGCAACGCAAAGTACGGTTCTACCGCGACCTTGTCCAGAGACGGCCTTTGACAGTTTTGTGCTATAGGCAAGGACAAAAATACCGCCCATTACTCATAAATGTTGATTAATTATTGAATTTTTTGCTGCAATTTCAGAGTATAAGTTAATTGCAATGCATAAAAGCACACTTATTATTCTAAAATGATAATAGGCCTATAATGGGACCAGGGACGATAGGGGCTACACGAAGTAGGCCTACCGTTCAAATACGAACAAAACATTTATTTTATTTATCTTTTTCCGGAATTTGCCGCCCCTTGAAAAGTGCCGCTCTAGGCAGGCGCGTATATCGCCTATGCCTAAAGCCAGCTTGTCCATATTATTGTGATAATAGAGTTTAAAAGCCTCTATACAGAAACGGAGACGGATTCTGGATTTTTGGACACAGCACAAGTTTTCCTTCTAATCATAACGGCTTTAATTTAGAATTTGGTTCCAAGACGTTCGTCAGATGACTTTCGTCGCTGGAGATCACAGAAAGATGATAAAATTCGGCATCTCGCGAATGAAACTAGACTTTAAGACAAAGATTATGTGGCCATCTGGCGAATGAAAGACACTTTATAGATTTATGAAACTGATTTTTGAAATTATTGTCACGCTGATGTTTTAAGTTCATTTATGCGAGAAAGTTTAATCAAGCTCAATAGTTATTTCTATAGAACATATCTTCTAAGTCTGAGTATTATCAAGTTTCAGCGGAACTTGCGGAAGTGCCAGCATCTGAAATTTGGAGATTAGGATAGAAATATGGTTGCGCGACTTTGTGGATCATGATCATAATTGCTATGATTATAATTATATTGTATGATTCTACAGTCTACACTAAAGATGATGATGATGATGATGATGATGATGATGATGATGATGATGATGATGATGATGATGATGATGATGATGATGATGATGATGATGATGATGATGATAATAATAATAATAATAATTAGAGGCTCACCACTGTAATTGTAATCACTATGAGTTTATATGATTCGTGCTGACTAGGGAATGCAAACCCGGGTTACCCGAACCCGGGTAACCCGGGTTACCCGGCTTTTTTCCAAACCCGAAACCCGGGTTTGAACGCGATTGAAACCCGGGTTCGACGGGTTTGAAAATCGTAACTTTCACCGTCCTTCACGGTGTGAAACTCACAAATGCAGAGTAATGGAAATATAACGATAATAGTGGTTGATAACGGGTTTACATAATACAACTTATAACTACTTATTTATCGGCTCATTCCATATCTTTATTGGTGACTTCGTATGAGTGTGGCTTCCCATTTCACTCGACCAGTGACTAATGTTGAGTGTTTTGACACGTCGGCGTCGTAGCTTCGAATTCGTAATAATAGCAGTAAACTGTTTTTATTTGAATTTAGTGATTTCAGACACAAATCCAAACAATGTCTAAATCAGCAAATGTAAAGGGTGGTGTTTCGGATCATTTCGTTCACGATTCTGAGGGCCAGACGGCTCAATGTCAGTTATGTAACTCGCAGCAAAATTGCCATCGGTGCAACAAGAAATATGCATAGCCATAGGCTATTCATCTCGGGTCCAAGCATAAGATAAACCTACTGAAACACAAGGACGTTGGTGACCCTTGTCGTTCTGACGAAGCCAATGACGGTAGGCCTCTTAGTCCAAGCACAATCACAGGCAGCGATATGTCTCCAAAGCAGCATCTACTTTAGTAAGTTCTGGCTCTGCCAAATTGGGTTGCAGAATAACGATGACTAAATTATCTTCTGAAACCAAATAGTCTGGCACTGGAATGGCCTAGAGCTGAGATGTAGACGATTAAGCTGTCATTTGACAATTATTTTTATAGGCCTGTGCAATGCTTCTTTCAGACAGACCGCTCCGGAACGGCATTCCGTGAATTTTTTCAAGCTGCTAAAAATTATTTTATTTACTTACATTTTAATAAAAATTATTTAGTTAATTTAATTTAATTTCAGCGTTTTCAGTGTTTATTGGTATTCAGGATGCTATAAAATTAGAGGCTCAGGTTTAGGCCTTCGGAACCCTTGCAATGTCTTCCATAACTGTTCTGGAATTGTTCAGTTGCGGAACATTTTTTATTGAAAAACACTGCTTATATAAAAAATCGCGATTATCCTAAAGTTTTCTTTTTATGCAAAATTCTTGACTGTTGGAGAACGTTGGACTTGTAGCTGCATACGACGACGTTGTTCTTACGCAAGAAATAGTGCAGTAATAATATTTATCATGTAAAATATGTTAACCCGTCCAAACCCGGGTTACCCGGGTTACCCGGGTTTTTACGGCGGTCAAACCCGAAACCCGGGTTTCGAAAAAGGCCTCGGGTTTGCATTCCCTAGTGCTGACTATTAACGTGGTTTCTTTCAAACTCTGAATGTTCTGGGAAGATGGGTCGGAAATTTCTAACTTGACTTTTCTGTTACTTAACGGCATACACGACAAGGTCGCCACGATAAACTGGAGACAGGAAATGGTCTGTATGTGATAATGTTGTAGCGGAAAAGATTCTTCCACGTCAACAGAGACTTTAGTCTGTGTTTGTATTGACGTCTGGCACATAAATCGTATTATTCATTCACTCATTCATTTCCAAGAGCCGATCGCAGGGCACTACGTAGCCTACATGTCACACATTACTTTAGTTCTATGCTAATCCATCCTTCTTGAGGAGTCTATAAGTAGTAGTTTTAAGAGCGCGGTGATAAAAGAATTCTATTCAAGCACCGATGAATTTGTATTATTATAACAGAGTCAAATTTAAGTGAAAAGCACAGATGATAGAGGAAGTGTTTATTATAGACTGTCTATACTAAGTAGAGCTACGGCAATTTTGAATAACGTTTGAACCTCAAATACATTAAGTCTTATTCTTCAGCAATTATTACTGGTTATTGCGAATCGTTGCATCATTCGTCTTGGCTTCAGTAGACGATTTAGTTGTGCTTGTAGACTCGGATGTAGTCGACCTGCATGTCATTGTTGTCTCCCTCATTATCCCACGTCCACTTCCAGTTTCCTCTGCCGTTGTAGAATTTCTGCATCGCTGTCACGTACCAGTCACCGTTGCTCCACGGCTTCTGTAGCGCCGGGTCTCCGCCGCGATTGACACAACCGTCTGGGATGAAGCCATTCGTTCCTCCGACGGCCACGTTCAAAATGAAGTGGAACTATGAATGAGGTCGAAACAAAAGCCAGTTTACGCACAATGATCCTTACATTAATTGATTGAATTGATTCAATTAATCAAAATTTAATAATCCGTCAGTTGTTCAGTTACTGTCAGCATTTCCATGGGCATTAGTTAGGACCCATATGAGTTATATAATACGGATCCCATAAAGGAATATAAGCCCTATTTGGGCCCCATGTGGGAATGCTGGCAGATCAGTCAAAGTCAGTCAAAGCAAATAAGCAAGTAATTAAGTCAGTAAGCCAGTAAATAAGTAGGCTGGTCAGCAAGCCATTCGATTGCTGACGATTATGACATGCTTCTTCCTATGCAATAGTTTTTCGTCTATGTCTTTCTGCGTTTCTATTTGTTGTTTATCTGTTTCAATCTTTTATTTACCGCTTGGTCGAAGGGAGCCAGGTTCGATGAACCAGCCCATGGATTAGTATATTCTGGTTTCCACGGCTTTCCCCACTCCCAGAAATCCACCCACCACGTATTGGCATCAATCAGAGGATAAGGAACATCAAGCAGAGCCTGATTCTCATCGTCTATGAAGAACCTAGAATAAGAACATGGTTTGTTCTTGATGACAGTTTATTTTCATATAAGCCAGTTATTCGATATTGACCAACCTCTTGATCAGGCTAATTGACTACCCTTGGTGACTCACATAGTTCGACTACCTGCATGCTTTCCGTTTTGCCAATAATATTAATTCAAGTCTTATTCAAGATGCTTTGAAGGCAGTGGCGTCTACCCATGGTGGGTTTGGAGAACGATCTCTATCGAACTTCGAAAGTGGGAGTGGACATAAACTGGGGTTGTTGATTTCCGATTATATAAGTCGACCACAGTGTGGGGAGGAGGAGGTTGTTCTCCCAATCCAGGTGGGGGGGTTGGACGCCACTGCTTGAAGGGCATCTGATCTAAAGCAACACTGCGTTATTTTGACACGAAAGACATCAACAGAGCAACAGAAGATCGGTAAGTCGTTCATGTTCGTAAGACCTTCCAACTTGCATATAGGGTGTGGCCGATTGGCATTTTGTCGATTTCCGATTCCGATTAGTTTGCATGCTCTTTCGCCGAATCCGATTATTTGGCAATATTCATTCTTATTTGGTGCGAGGCACTCAAAGGCTGACTGTCTGCCGTTTTGTTGATGCGTCGACTCACAATTTTATTATTTTAAACGGACTTTCAATGCTAAAGACTAAATACTATCGCAGGAGGTCGACAAACAGGTTACTATTTTTGGAATTAATGAAAAAAGGAATGTTTTTGGTCAAAATATTACTTCTTTTGGTAATCGGCTCGGTATTCCTAGGATGCGCCGATTCCGATTAATCGGTCTAGGGAAAAAATTGACGCAAACCCATTTCCGATTCAAGAACCAGTCACACCCGACTTACATTGTAAGTAAAGGTGTGACCCTAGTGAGGCAATAACCAATTACTGCTTGCCAAAGACATCGTAAATTCAACTTACGGAAAAGGGCATGCAATTGAATTGCCTTACTGCCATACATACACTGCTGCATAAAAATCCTTCCTCATTCGCTCGCTGTACAAATACAAAATTGCGATAATGCTAATTTCTTATGATTTTTCATATATCTAGCGTGTCAGTTTAATTTCCAATTGTCGGCCTATGTAGAAAGTTTCATGCTGTTAGGTTTAGAGATATACTTATAACTGTATTTAGAATTTTAAAACTGCTGATAATTAATAAGCATCGGTTTTATGCAATTGTCATTGTGATCCTTCTGTCACTACTGTATGCATTGTTGTTGTAAATTGTTGGCGTTTGTCTCGTGCGAATAAAGATTACTTACTTGTTTACCTACTCACTTACTAACCAGCTTAGACTGACAGATCTAATAAGGTATGTTTAGAAATAGTTTGCCAGAGTTAGGCTCGTATTTTTTTACCTGAGTCCGTTGGGGCTCCAGTCGATGTAGAAAGTGTGGAAGTTGTCTCCGTAGTTCCAGCTGTCTTCGTGTCTAACAGAAAACAAAAATTTAGAGAAAACTAAGTCTAACCTTCAGTCTCAGTTCTAGCAAGACGATCAAGAGCAAGCTGTTTGTGTAAGATCCAAAATCATACAATTATGGTTTACGTTAGCTATGAGTCGATTGCTAGCAAGAACTGTGACGAATGTAAGAGTTCCTTTGCAGCCTTTCTCTTCGGTATTATTGCTGTCACTGTTCCGTTTCGTGGATTTTTAAAGGCTTCTGTGGTGCACATGTATGTGTCTTTAGCTTACATCCGATTTCCGATCCTGCTTATCCAAATTATATCGAGGAATTGGAGTGATTCTAAGAGTACGGACAGGGAACAACCAGGTCACAGTCACTCAGGTCATATTGAATATTGATAGCGGCGTGAGGTGGAAAGATGGTTCTCAAATGTAATCTTGTAAGAAGAATTTAGTCTTCAATCAAGATGCCAGTTGCGCCATGAGTTCAGCACTCTGGACGACTTGTCCAAAGGTTGAACCATTAAGCTCAACAAAACAACTATGTACACTACTCGAACAGCAACAGTGTGTACATGTAGAATATATTAAGCGCACATAACAGTATTCAACATGGGCCATATGATATTCCATATGAAGGCCATTTGAGGTCCATATGGCAATTATATATCACAAGGGTTTCATATATCCTACATTCGACATTGCATTGTGGTAATTTCAAATGGCATTTTCTTAATGAATAGGTGCTATTGAATTAATCTGTGCCCAAGAGTCCAAGATGCAGCTTTTGTGCGGCGCCCAGAAACTCCAAAGTTTGGAATAATTTTTCGCACATTTGGTAAGTTATGATTTGAGATGGAAACTTTTTTCAAGGGGCGGTTGAATGTAAACAGATTCAACGTAAACTGATAAAAGTTTTACAGCTTCAGATGAAATAAGAAACGAAAGCGTGAGAGCTTGACACATGTTGTTATCTGGATCTGTTGTTATCTGGATCTATTTTGGCCTACAACACCGTGGTTCGGTGATAAACCCGTTGATAACACGTGCACTGCTGATATGGTTCGATCAGTGAAATGTTCTACTTAATGTACGTATATTTGTATATTAAACTCGTAGCGATGAAGACCCCTGATCTTGGCCTACAATGGCTTTAAAATAGTCAAATAGGAGGACCTGAACTAAAGAAAGTGCTACTCATTTAAAGTCATTTCTATTTAAAATTTTCAAATCGCACCTTGCCTTAGAGAAGGTTGCTTAACATCATACGTTACTTTCAAATTTCTTTAACCGATGTAAGGTAGCTTACACCAAAATAGCAGTCGCCTAACCGCTGCCCTAGGTTGTCATTAATTAATTCATTTATTCATTCATAAATTTATATAGCGCCCCTTCAAGAGGACTACACAGAGGCGCTCCGGACTTCAGCATGGCCAAAAAGTACAGTTTTGAGTTTAGTAAAGTAAGCTTCAGTAAGAGTCCCAGGGAGCAGGCGTATCTCCAGGGGAGCCCGTTGCCCACCACGGAAAAGGCTCGATTCTGCATAGTTGCAGTTCGTGCAAATGGGACTAAGAGCACCCCTTTCTCTGCAGAGCGGAGGGGGCAGTGTAAAGTCTCCAGCATATAGCTGGAGACATGACCAAATTTGGGGATTTGCCAAATAAAACGCGCTGCAGAGCGCAAGACTCGGTCCAGGCACACAAGTCGATTGGATGGGAGGCCAGAGTAGAGTGACGAGCAGTAGTCAAGGCGGGATGTAATGAAAGAATGCACTAGAGTGGTGGCGGCACTAGGGGTAAGCGATCGGGCAATGGTGCGAAGGTGGCACAGCTGATAGTAGCAGTCCCGGGCAAGGCCGTGAATGTGTGGAGCAAGAGTTAGCTCCTGGTCCAGCAGGACTCAAAGGTCGCGGATCGTAGTTGAATAGTATGATCTCATTTGGACAGCGTCCATTGATAGCCTGACTTACTTCTGAAGGCTGGTCATCAAGTATCGGTTGTCATCCGAGGCTGGACCCCAGTGCATCGTTGATCTCATCTTCTGAATGTCAAGGAACTCGCCACACGTGCTCTTAAAATCTCGGCTGCCTTGTTCGGCTAAGATTATAAATAGCTCGAAAAGCAACATCATGTAGAATATAATTATGAAGCACAATATTATTACAATATTCAAAATGGGCCCAAATGATGATATATGATCAATCATATAATGAGATATATGAAGAACACTTGAAGTCCAATCGTTATCGTTATCGTAAACTCCATAGTTGGAAAGCGTCACTCGAAAGCTAATCTCAAGGCACCGCTTATAATTATTCACGAGCGCTGCGGAGAGGTTGTCCAAAGGGCAGTTAAAAGAAGGTCTGAGTCAGAGGAGGCAGTGTAGATGCTCTGGCTGATGTCGTTTAGGGCTAGAACTGGATGGAAGGCGGAGGATCAGATGAGTCGGGGTATGAAACTATGAATTCTTGAAGAGGTGAGACTTTAGTTTTGCGTGAAAAGCCCGAGAGGTGATAGGTAGAGGAGTAGTGATGATGGGATGGAGGAATCAAACAGTATTCAGAGGGAAGATCGTTCCAGAGTCATGGAGTGTGGGATATGGCTCGGTTGGAGAACTTGAGATGAGTAGTGACCGGTTGTCGAGAATGACTGAGATAGGAGGAGGATCGGGTGCAGCGGGTTGTTTGGATTGTGAAGAGTTTGCGTAGGTTTTCATATATCTTATGATTTTGCACTGGGGTGATTTGAAATAGTAGGCCTATTTCTAATAGGTGGCTTAACAAATAGGCGCTATTAATTAACCGGTTTCCAAGACCGGTTTTTGTGCGACGCTCAAAAACTGCGATGTTTCAGTGGTTTGTTAGGATGTACTTTGGTGTGTTGAGATAGAAACTGTTTTCAAGAGAGGTCGAATTTACCAGAATCAACCTAATCTGAGTAAAGTTTTTACAGCTTCAGATAAAACAGAAACGAAGGCGTGAGAGCTTAACAGATGTTGCTATCTGGATCTATGTTTGGCCTCAAATTCCCTGGACCGCTGATAAACCCGTTGATAACACGGGCTCTGCTGATATAATTTGATCATTGAAATGTTCTCCTTAAAGTATGACGAAGTTTGTATTTAAAAGTAGTAGCGATGAAGACCTCTGAGCTTGAGAGTATGATTGCTTTAAACTATTCAAATAGGAAGGACATGACCTAATGAGGGTTCTATCATTATTATTCCAAAGTTTAACGTCGTCATGTGACATCAAAGGCCGTTGACGACAATTTAAAATTATGTACAATACAACTGAAAACAAAAAATTTGATAGAGTTCGAGAGACACCATGTAAAGGCATCTAAACAGTCCTTTACAATGTCACTAATATTCTTTGCTTAACAGTATGATGTAATTAGGTTAATAATGTGTATGAAACTAATTTTGCTTAATTCTATTTTCAATTTTTAAATTGCTCCTTATCTTTGAAAAAGGTGTTTAACAGCAGACGTCGCTTTTGAATTTCTTCAGTCAATGTAAGGTATCTTACACGCACAATATCAGTCACCTAACCGCAGCTCTTGCTCTCATTAATCATTAGTGTAATATAATTTAGACAGAGTCTCGATAACCTGACTTACTTTGGCAGGCTGCATGGTCAGCCAGTATCGGCTAGCATCCATGGTTGGACCCCAGTGCATCGTTGATCCAATATTCTGAATTCCAAGGAACTCGCCACTTATGCTCTTAAAATCTGGGTTGCCTGTGATCAACAGCCCATATGTAAGGAAGCGAAATTGTAATCGTAAGCGTAATCGTAGTTCTTCGTACCAAGAGGAAGTTTGGAAATCGTGCTTTTGCTGTCTCTGGACTATTCTTTCTAGAATGGAAACAATTATCCCATGCTTTACAATCCGTCAATGGCTTCATCTGTTACCTACAATTTAAATCAAAACTAAAAACTCATCTATTCTCATTACGCGTATGACTAAGAACACAGCTGCAAACGCTCTTTCGTGCAAGACTTGTCTTGTTAAAGCGCGATATAAATGTCTAATTGTATTGTATTGTATTGTAATCGTTGCACAGCTAGTGAGTCCAGTTTCCACAGGTTTTGGTCAACACAAAATCGTCTAGGAAAAGAATTAGCCAAGTTCTTTTACGGGTAGAAATCCACTTACATGTATACGGTAGTCATACTGGATCTTTCGTTGAGCTCACGTTTACCGGGACTGCATAAGCACTGAGGCGAATAAACGTCCAGCGCCATGGGCGTGTACGTCACATACGTGAACTTCCGGAGTGCATTCTGTGAGCATGATTAATTATGGCTTCTATATCACCGAGTGGGAACCCTCCCCATTATTATAGTGGGTTATTAGGCCTACTGGTGGCCTCCTTACCTTTCTCATCTTATATATTCATTATCTCTATAATTTAATGAAAATGCAACTACTGTTGTTCTGTCCTATAACCTGTCATATTTTAAGGTTAAATTTTTATTAGTACATAATATTTACTTATATTCAGACAATCGTCCTCACTTAGACCTACACTGTTTAAGAATAAACGACGCACTCATTTAGTTGAAGGTAACTTTTAAATGCTTCGATGTATTAATCTTATATTTCCATGTGTTTAACTGTACTTCCCACTCATTCCTTTTAGTTTCGTTAATTAGACTTTCAATTAGTTATTTAGTGAAGATTTATACTAAGTAAAGCATCTTTCGGTCGCCACATATTCTGTTGAAATTATATAGAGGTGTCCCTACTTAGCTGGATCATTGATCCCTTCAGGGCCCTCCCTTGTGGCATTCAATAATCCATACTTAAAAAGTTAATGCAATCTGATTTGTAATCTAATAATTGATGGGCTTTGGAAAAATAAACAAGAGGGGAGGGGGTTCGGTATTTCACGTCAAGAAATTTTTATCCAATAAATCAACAGACCACCAAATGATAGAAAACATTAAGAAATGGTAAAATGTATAAATGCTTAATGACTACTAAAACTGGTAATAACTAAACTCATATTATTTTGAAATTCGAGAGTTGTATTTTTAGTGTAAATTTTTTTTAAATATGATTCTACATGTATTGCTTTTGTTTATGCTGGGATTGTTGACTATAATTTTTAGTAATGTTTGTAGCAATGTTTTTGTTACAAAGGGGGAGGGGTCAAAAACTTAAATTTGTTGACATAACTAATGGCGCACCAAAAATAGGGTGTAATCAAATCAAAATCAAGTGGACTGATCTGATGTTACATAGTGTAAACGTACGTTTTATACCACCAACGACTACTTCTCAATCAGACGTGCGAAAACCACAAGCACAAACAGCCAATTATTACAGTGTTATCAATACTGATATGCTTTGATCAAAACTATGATTTATAATTATTTCGTGGCGCAGATAATCGCTGCAGTCAGTGTCGTATTCAGTCTATCGATATGCCATACAGTAAATATTCACACTTTAATTTTATAACTTAGATTGTTTCGTTCGGTCGTTCTTAGAGCTGGGTTCAGATAGACTAAGCTTATATTTTGTTAGAGGTCGCTATTTTATTCGATCGAATATCTCTTCGCACGTATGCACTTCACGTACTTCTGATAGCTAACAACTCATTAGGTTATATATACCAATAGTGCAACCGAAAGTGCCTTGCATTATTGGATCTATGAAGTTTTAAAAATGACTGCGAAAGATTCAGATGGTGGCGTTATTAAAAAGCAAGAGTTCGACGACATATCTACATGTTGTATATGTACCGAAGTCTTTACCGATCCGAAAGCCTTGCCATGCATTCACACATTCTGCATGAAATGTATCCAAGAGACTGGACTCAAAAACAACAAAGGACCTGGAGATGAGATGCCTTGTCCGATATGTAGACGAATGTTCCAGATTCCACTAGAAGGGTTTCGTGGACTTCCTAAGAATTTCTTCATTGAGAACTTGATACAAGTTGCAAATGTTTCAGATCACTCAGCGTCTTCAAAAGCTCTATGTGATGCATGCGTAGACGAAAGCAAAGAAGATACGGGTAAAGAAATTCCAACAGCTGACACGTATTGTGTTGATTGCAACCAGAAGTTTTGCGAAGAATGCTGCAGACAACATAGAAAATTAAAATTGACAAAGAATCATAAATTGATGCAAATAAATGAATATGGTGGTGGCCAAAATGTGATGACAGAACTAGTACCAAGTGTTTGTCAACTGCATGAACAGAAGGTTTTGGATGTATATTGTGCTGATTGCAAAATAGTTGTATGCGCCATCTGCTTCATTGACGACCATAAGAATCACGAAGGTTCTCATGTTAACAAATACGTGGATGGTTTTCGAAAACAGATCGAAAGCATTGCTGAAGCAATAAATGAGTGCACAATTCAAGCTGAGGCGAAAAAGGCGGAACTCCTGAAAGTGAAGGAAGATATTCAGGAAACAGTGGAACACTTAGAATGTGATGTGGAGAAGAGAAAAGATGAACTGAAACAGATTGCAGATAAACATGCAACTTCTCTTATACAAAGTCTTTGTTCCATACGACAAAGCAAACTGAAAGAATTTCTAACGATAACAAGTGATATTGATACGTATTTATCGTGCCTAAAAACATACATTTCCTACTGTCAGAAGCTAATGGCCAAAGGATCAGCTGCCGACATCTGTCGTGTATTTTCTGACGTATCCGTCAGAGCTGTGGAGCTGCAAGAACAATGCCAACCTATGATTGAAAGAGAAATTCAGTCCATTAATTTCGTGTTCAGAAAATCAGAACTTGAAGAGTTCCTGGAGGAAAACTGTGACAATTTGATTGGTGAATTTGAAGGTAAGCGGTTTCATTTGCAAGCAATTTCACAAGCTCTTATTCTCTGATGTAAATGTAGCTGTAAATTAGGCACAGCCAGAATTTGACTTGCCATGCACAAATGCAAAATGAGGTAGACTGGGTCATAATAGACAGTTAATTGGATAACAGGAAACTAGGCCTGAGTGCGAGTGGAAGACCTGTGACTGACCAGATTGTAATGCAGTACGTGGTGTGAAAACAAACCAGCCATATATATATTTGTATATATTTAAAAAACATACTGGTCGCAGCTTGAGTCATATATGGTGTCCCACCTTGAATGATAACAGCAACTCGTCTTGTAGAAGTTCAGTTTCCTTCTTAAAAACATCGAACGACCGTATTACAGACTTCACTCTGAATTAATTTCACTGACTGATGCGCTCCTACTGAGGTTTATACAGTGACCCCCGAAGCTCTCCAGACAAACAAACAACGTATCAAACAACAAGATAAATATACAGACCAAAAGTAGTGGTCATCCCAGTGACCACATAGACCCCTTTACACTGCTCCATCTATCGAATACCCAAAGACTAGTTGGCAATGTATATTATAAATATATGTCTTTAGGACTTAATACAATTATTGCCAGTTAAGGTAATGTTAAAAAACATAAATATATCTAGTGATACAATTATATGCCGTTCTTACTTTCAGAAGAAGGTGACTTGAAGCAAAAGAAAGGAAGTAAAGAAAGTATATTAGCAGAACAAAGTAACGAAATTGATTTCCTGAGAAAACAAATCGAAGTGGAAAAGAGAGAGAGAGAGAGTTTGCGCTTATCAAACGAGCAGCTCAGTATTACTATGAATAAGGAAATACAGGCGTTGAAAGAAGAACTGGACAAGGAGAAAGCTGATCATAACTCATGCACAGAGAAACTTAAACTAAAGCTGGACAAAAATAAAACAACCAATAGTACACTTCAAGCGAACAATGACAAACTGAAGCAGGAACTGAATGCACTGAATAAAACCAACAATTCACTTCAGGACAACATTGATCAACTTAAAGAGGATCTAGACAAAGAGAAAATTGCCAACAGCTCACTTCAAACCGACAAAGACAAACTCAAACAGGACCTGGATACAGAAAAATCGACCAAGAATTCGCTTGATGTCAGTAACAGCGAACTAGTGCTAGAAGTGAACATGCATAAAACGTCAATCAGGACATTAGAAGACAACATAGAAAAACTGAAGCAAGAACTGGCGACGACTAAAGAAAAAGGTAAGAAAATGAAATTATCTGCCTTTGACCTAATCTAATCCAATTACTTTATTTATCCCGTTATCATTATGCAGAAGTCGATGGTCACTTGAAAACGTAGTGAATATTTTCGTCTAATGCAGATCTCCGTTTTGAGGGAAAGGTTAAGGGAATCAGGATTTATCCTACATTGCGTAGGTAAGTAAGTAAGTAAGTAAGTGCGTAAACCAGCGTTTCCGTTTTTACGTCCGCAACAAATGTCCAAAACGTCCTTGTTTATCGGGCTAGGTATATGTAAAATTAAAATGGCGAGTTACATACGTCCATTTGTTTATTGTCGGACGTATGCTCGCCAAGCACTAAGGAAAATGATAAATTATTTCGTCTTTAAGTGGATTGGTCTGCCGGTTGAAGCTGTGTGCCTCTATTTACGACGTAGGTCCTACGTCTATTTTGATAGCTATCGCAGAACAAGGGGTACGATTGCTGTCTCAAATATTGATAATAAGGTTTGTGATTGTGTATTCTGTTATCTCATACGTCCGGTGTGATCGTCGTTAGAAATGGGCTACGTCCAATATTGTAAGTCAAATGGATCCGCTGAGGCAGTAGTAACAGTGCAACAACGAAATGCACCGTGTGAGAGTATAATGCACAACTGAAACGAACAAAACATGACTGTTAGTTTTAAGTCTTAATACACAGAGATCAAGCCTTTAATTCTTTCCTTCTTAAAAAGAATAGTTTAGGCTGTAATACACAGACATCAAACAGTCTTTAAGCTTTTTCTTAAACAGGTTAAGGATAGTTCGATGCATGACATAATTTGGAAGGTAATTCCATATCGAAGGGCCTGAACATTTTATAGAGAGTAATTTCATCCTAGTATGTGCAACATCAATCAGTGCGGTAATTTAAGAAAATTCATTGATTCATTCATTCAAGGAATTTGGTAGCTCTTCAGGTAACTACTCAGAGGTACTTCTGACTCCAGCACGGCCAAAAAGAAGTTTTAGGTCAGTACCAAGACCGCATCCAGTCTTGGTTCAGAAAGTTGTAGTGCAATTATCATATGCAGCAGTTCCTTGGTTAAAATGACCATCTAACGTAGGCCTACTAGGTAAAAATCTGTAATGATATTGAAACACAAATAAACCATTTTGAAACTTATTTATATCCGCTAATCCAAGTACATTATAAGTTTGAAAAATTTATCACTGGAAAACCAGTGCACCAGACAAATAGTTCAAATGGTACGTTTTTGTAAAATCTCCAATTCCTTGAAATAATAACTATTAAGAATATTTGAACTCCAAAGTAAAACGAACCGCAGAGTTGTGCGTGCTTTAGTTTAGTAATGTTAAGTGGACAACGCATTTTTTGATACAACGGCGTTTCACGCACCATTAGACTTTAGTCGCTGGCTTTGACAATGCATCTGACGCAGTCTGAGTCTTTTCTTGTCTATGTATTTTACTCTGTGTGAATTTGTCTGCCCTTATCTGTCGATGCATCTCCAAGTGGTTCTTTTTTCCTTCGTCTATATATAATGAGTTCATCTCTGCTTGTTTCATTACTATCACCATCACATTCGTAAATTCTGCTTCAGGCTGCTTGACTCCAATTCGAGCTATTTGTAGCATGTGACAATAACACTGGTTTCTCTCAGATAAAAGGAAACTCTTATAAATTATATTTTAAGATAATTAACAATTTGTTTCGTTCTTATTTTCAGATAAATTTTCATACAAACTGGATCCAGTCTTGGTTCATACGATCAGAACAAAAACCGCAGAAGAGACAAAGAAATCGATTAGTGGCTTGACGATCTTAGACAAAGAATTGTTTGTCTTGAGTAAAGAGACTTCAGAAATTGAAGTTTACGATTCGAGTAAATTCAGTTTAAGTCGTCAATGGAATTTGAAGGAATTAATTTATCCATGGGACATGATATCCTGCAGCAGAAGCAAATGTCTCTATATCATCGATTACAAAGGAGATGGTCAGTCAAAAGAAATCTTGAGAGTTGATTCAAATGGAAAACTAATAAAGAATTGGTCAACAGGAGACGATCATGGTGACAGTCTGTCTGTTACAGATGAATTGAATATAATTGTAACTGTTTGTGAGAAAAATAAATTAAACGAATATTCGCCATATGGACAACTGGTCCGAGAAGTTATTCTATCATTAGACGCAGGTATTCGTCATCCAAGGCATGCTATAAAACTGGCCAATGGTCATTTCGTGCTCACTCATGGCTTAAGAACTGATGACCTGCATAGGGTGTGTTTGGTGGATGGAAAGGGACAGCTTAAAAAGTCATTCGGTGGAAAATGTGGATCTGACATCGGACAAATGCATTCCCCAGTCTATTTGTCCGTCGATGGAAATGGATTCGTGATGGTCGCTGATCTTTATAACAGTCGAGTTTTGCTATTGGATCAAGATTTGGAATTTAAGACAGAAATTCTTTCAAAAGACAAAAAACAGGGACTACAAAACCCATATAGAATTTTTCTGGATGATTCGAATGGTCGAGTGTTTGTGGCTGACAATGGATGAGATTCTAAGATGAAGATATTCGTAGACGGACGAATTTTGATTTTTGATTTTTAATGATTTATTAGATATTAGAATATTTTCCACTAAATCGAAAGGTAATTTGTTTTCGAATTTTATCTTCTTTTAGAATATCTTCCTAAACTAGAGTAAATTGTGGAACATCTTGTACTTAGTAGTTTGGCGCTCATTATTTTTCTTTTCTAAGAACTTAAACTGGCAGATTCGATTACACATCGCATGACTTTGGGTTTATTAAATTATTATAACGTATTTAGTCCATTTGAATTTAATTAGTTTCCAGGTTTATTCAGTTGAGAAACTTAATTATCCCAAAATTAATAACTATTATCATCTCTTCAATGGATATAATGATACTATGGGAAAGAATATTTTTCTCCAAACATTGTGTTTATTTATTTACGATATGTTTCTCATAATATTTCAACTAGACATCGATCTCTGGAAGTCCCTCTGATACGACGTAGCGCTCGTGAATCAGCTAGTGCCCTGTGCTTAGCATTAGAGTGGCGCTTGAGGAAATTAGCGTTTGCGATTACTTAAACAATGTTCTATTGAGTAAGTTACCGACTTAAAATCTACTGATAACCACTCTATAAGATGGTCACGTTTGTGATATTTCTTGAGTGGCAGACGTAGTAGTTTTGATAATAGTGGGCCACTGTGATGTGTGAGTGGATATTTGTGTTGGTAAGTGGTGACCAGTAGTTTCAACATAGATGTTCTCCATTTTACTGAATGTATCAGAAATTAGGCCTAACAAATCTTCCAGCAGAACTTCAGATCACATAATTTACATTAAAAAGATTGAATTAAAAGTGTTGTTGTCTTTTTGGACAGTGTGAAGCCGTGTTGAGCCAACAAAGCGGCCTTGTGTAATTATTGCAATAGGTCTAATACACAGCCTCATAATGAAGCGAAGATAGAATCTCAAGCGACTGATATTTATACATTGTGAGCACGCTTCTGGCCTTCTAATAAATTATTATAACTGGCTTGAATTTCTAAATTGATTCCAAGACATTCGCCAGATGGCTTTCTTCGCGAGAGATAAATGAAACATTGCCTATAATAATATCGCTTATGATGATGAAGTAAGCCTACGAAATATTGTTGGGGCGTGCCGGGGCCGCCCCAAATCCAGGCCGCGTTGCAGCCAATAGTTAATGACTGCGTGATCAAATTGCCAATACTTGATATTTCTACAGTTGCATAATTATGCAGTACACCGTCTGCAACTACTGTTGTCGAATTTGCTTTGCAAACATTTTTTAGCTAGAATAGCTAAGGTAGCGATAGGTGCAGTGCTGGCTGCATAGTTGCCTCAAATTCGTCTGGAACTTTCTTAGATCATTAAAGTAACGACACAATCTCCTGAAGTGAATTACGATCGTATACCTCGCCTCGACCATCAGCAATAATGATGAAGGCCCCTGCTTATCATACATTTATTTCTAGTCATGTGCATTTTGGTGCTACAAGCCAAAAAAGATATTTTATGTTCAGGAAGCAATTCTGAACAAAACCCAATATTGTGCCAGTTGAAAAATTATTTTGTTTATAATTTTTTCACTTTCTTACGTTATTTTATCAGTCCAGCAAAACTCAACTAATGCTGAGCATTGGAGCCGCCTGGTTTAGTAAATTCAAAAGCTTAGCACAAATGATATATTTAATAATAATATTTTCTGATATTGTGCCATTTGGAAACAAATAATTTTTTGTAGTTTTTCACTTTTTTACGTGATTAGATATTAGCATAAAATTGTGCATTTTGTTGCCACAAGCAAAAAAAGATATTTATGTGTTCAGGAAGAAATTCTGAACAAAACCTGATATTGTGCCAGTTGAAAAAATAATAATTTTGTTTTAGTTTTTTGTTTACTTTTTTACGTGATTAAATGTTATCATAACATTGTGCATTTTCTGAACAAAACCTGATATAGCTTTTTTACTTTCTTCAACTTGCACGATTTCAGGTTTTGTTCAGAATTACTTCATACATAAATCACGTTAGTTACAGTTATAGGCCTATTATAAGCGTCAGCACATTTAGCCTACTTAGCAGCAATATAATTATTTACTGCTCAACAACAAAAAGCGTAATCGCCCTCACACGCACACACACAAACACACACACGCACGCACGCACACACACACCCACACACAAACACACTAAGCTACAACCCGTTAATAATTTGACAGACACTGATTTCTAAATTACTGACGGAGTGTTTAGGCTAAATAAGGCTGTAAAAGTGTAAGACTCATTGAGTGACATCACACGCCTTGTCGTTCGGATTTCACCATTAGCGCACCTAGTAAAATAATGAGACGTCGTTGTTATTCGCGACGTACAAAAATTGATGCAATTTCAAAATAACATATGTTGAAACTTCAGATTAGTGCGCAATGTTGACACAAAACAGAGAGACAATTCAACGACGCAGCAACGAAAGGTTTAAATCTAGGTCTATTGATTAGTTTGTTGATGCTAAAATAATATTTTCCTCTAATCATTTATTTCTTAAGACTTATTATAAGGAGAATCAATAAATTCAGTTCGGGAATAATGTTTTTGCAAAGAGGCACAGAGATAAGAATCTGAGATGCAGTCACCAGGATCACCAGATGAAGAACAGTTTGACAACAATTGTTGTGCATTGTTTGGCTAACTGATGTAATATTTTCGTTCGTTATGACGCTTCACATCATAATAGGCTATAGTGCAGGAAGAGCCGCTGAGTAGGTATCTTGAAGAGGCGCTATATAAATTCTCAGATTGAATCAGAATGAATGTAAAAGCCAGTAAAAAATTGAGAGTGTTGAGGGGTTTCTGGAGGAAGTAAGCGATTCTAAGCATCTAGGGCCTAATCATCTAAACATTGGTAGTCACAAGTCGGTTCCATTCCTTGGCGGCAGTAATGTGGAAGATCACGAAATGGCGTCACTTGGGGATGCGGAGGGTGCGGACTGCACCGGGTGACATCTTCAGAGGGGTGACACCAAAATGACAAAATGATTTTCTAAAAATATTTTGTGTAGAGTTTCAGCATAAATTTATTATTTCTAAATTAACAATAACATAATAACACAAACATTATTCTTGAACCCAGCTTAGGCCTACTGTATCAATTTACCTAAAGCAGAAACTCCATGCTCATTTACTTTTTTAAACCTTCTAATACGCAGCGGTAGGTCCCTAAGTCCCGTCATTATTATTCAATTACAATAGCGCTTCAAACCACGTGCTTTTTTAACTTTCGTCTGCACGCGCTACAAGCATACGTACACAAGAAGAAAATAAGAGAGAGATGCGTGAGTGCAATGACCGCTTTCATTCTGAAATCGAGATAAGATCAAGGACCATCAAAGAAGTAGCAGTTATGTTTGAGGCTGTTCAAGTGAATAGTCTGCCACTGAAGAAGAGTTAAAGGTGTCCATTCCAAAATTGGCCACTTCTATGAAGAAGTGTTTGAGAGTGCACTTTGAATAGAAATACCAATTAAAGCGCAGAAGGCATTTGAAAGCAGCAGAGATTAATCGGGAAGAAGTCAAAGTTTGGGCAAAATTTGACGTTTTGACATTCATAGCTGAGTGGGATTTCATATATTCTCTCCCAACACTCTCACTACGTCTGAAATCAATTCTGACAATCTGTGTGTCTGTGGCTTCATGTGAAAGAAGCTTTGCGCTCTATCATGGGACAGTCAAGACTTTCCTATCTTGCGATGTTATAAATTGAAAATAAGTTGGCGAAAGACACTGACTTCGATGAAGTGATTCACAAGTTCGAAGCTAAGCCTACGAAGGCCAGGAAAGGAAAATTCTGATTTAGTCGAGATGTTCACTCATGTATGTATGTATGTATGAGCACTTGTTATAGCAACCCTTCAAGATTTCTACTCTGAGGCGCTCCCGACTACAGCGCGGACACTGAATCGGAGTTTCACGCTGAAGCGCATGAGCCATTGCAAGTTAAGAACTTGCCCAAGGTCTCTACGCGGCGGCTTGAGGTGGATTCGAACCCGCAGCCCTCCGGCTGCAAGTCACCGAACATACCCCTACACCACCGCGCCCCTTATAAGTGCTGATATGCTTGCGTAATTGTTCCTGTTTTTTGCATTATTTCATTTATGAGTATATTTTAATAAATTTATATTTTCAGTTTAAAGAAATAATCAGCAAATTTCCAATTATTTTTCCTCATATAAAATTTTCCAATTTACATAACTGTAGTTATATAATTTTCTGTATTCTTTTACCATAATTTTATAATGAGGCCTGTATACTGTGGGCACTTTCATTGCCCTCCATAGTTCAAACATTAGGCCTAGAGTAATTCTTGCAAATTTGATTTGTAATGATCTGATGGCAAATTATTAAACTATATTATTAAACTAAAATAACAATATGCATTTGTGATTTTTATTCTGCAAGGTGTTTATGTCACTATTATTAGTCTACCATTAGGCCCTACATTCTGTTGTATACAAGAATTACGATTTACGAGTAGGATAATCTTAGTAGCCTACAAAACATTACAAAGGATTCTGTATGGTCTGGTAAGGGATGGGGTGACACCATGAGTTACCGCACTGGGTGACACAAACCCTAGTGACGCCACTGAGATCACGACGGTTCTGCATGGTGACTCAGCCATAAGAGTCATATCCAAAGATCGCAGACTGAGATGACGGAAACAACGAAAGATAATAGTGCTTAAGTCTAGTAGAAGTCGGTTGGCATCATAAATTCATAATGCATGTTACTGGTCTAAGGTCGGTAAGAGCGCACGTTGCAAGGATTTTATTCGTTAGACAGGCCAGTTCGAATGATATTCCTAATTATACAATCTACAGGATGCCAATTAATGGAGCTGACCGAGAGGATTCAGGTACATGTTTGTACCATAGAGGCATAGACATAAGCAGCACGACATGAGCTAGAGAATTTTGGATACGTTGAAACGTGTTGATTTCAAAATTTGAGATAGGCCTACCTGAGAAATCCGAGTTGGCATAATCGAGGCGAGAGCAGACAAGAGAACAGACTATGGATTGTGACAAGATGTGCAGAGAGGAATATCAAACCGAGGAATAGACTACCATTAATATTACTAAACTCAAACGCATTCATCTGCCTTTAGTAGTATAGTTTCTACTGCTCCACACAACCGGTTGAGCATCTGCTAAGTGTTGCGCTAAATGAATTCTAACAGATCAATGTGCAAAGAATAAATTATAACGCAGTACGTCGAGCGCTATATTTAGTGCAGCAGATCATCGCTGCAGTCAATGTTGCATTCAGTCTATCAATAAATCCTACAGTAAATATTCACTCTTTAATTTTATAGCTTAGACTGCTTAGTTTGATCGATCATAAAGCTGCATCCAGGTAGCCTACTATATTTTTGGATTTTGGTAGGCCTATATTTTATCTGATCGAAATGTCTTTTCGCACGTAGACACTGCAGGTACTTTTGATAGCCAACTATCCAGTAGGTCTATACCAGCAGTGAAATCGAAAGCACTTTCGATTCTAGGATCTACTGTATCTAGCTTAGAAAATGGCTGCGAAAGCTTTAGACAGTGGTAATATTAAAAAGGAAGAGCTCAACGATATGACTACATGTTGTATATGCACCGAAGTCTACACTGATCCAAAAGTCTTGCCATGCATTCATACATTCTGCATGAAATGTATCCAAGAGAGTGGGCTCAAAACCGACAAAGGACCTGGAGATGAGATGCCTTGTCCAATCTGTAGGCGAATGTTCAAGATTCCAACAGACGGATTTCATCAATTGCCTAAAAATTTCTTTATTGAGAGGTTGATACAAATGGCAAATGTTTCACACTCGTCTCAAACATTGAGAGCGTTGTGTGATGCATGTCTGGAAGATGAGAACGAAGAAATGGGCAAAGAAATTCCAGCAGCTGATAAATACTGCGTTAACTGCAAGCACAAGTTGTGTGAAGAATGCTGCAGTGAACATAGAACATTTAAATTGACTAAGAATCATAAATTGATACCAATTAATGACCATGAAGGTGGCCAAAATGTGATTATCGATCTAGCTTCAAGTGTTTGCGAACTTCATGAAGAAAAATGTTCTGAATGTATACTGTGCTGATTGCAAAACAGTTGTATGCGCCATCTGCTTCATTGACGACCATAAAAATCACGAAGGTTCCCATGTTAACCCTCAGAGGCTAACCTGGGGTGAATTTTTCACCCCACAGATCGAAAGCAACGCTGAGGCAATAAATGTATGCTGTTCTATAGATGAGCTTTGCTTAATTCCATATATTGAAGGTAAAGGAAGATATTTTGGATGAATGGTGTGACTGACTGAGAACGTCAGGTGGAGAAGAGAAAAGGTGAACTGAAACAGTTTGCAGATAAAGCGTTACTTGTGTCAAGTTGTGTTTAGATGACTGTAGACTCGATGATTGTGCTGATAGTTGACTTTAGTTAGGTTTCCTAGTTTTGCAGTTTTATGTTGAACTTGGTACAATTAGGCCTACCATTGTTGATCGAACATGGTTTAATTTTATATCACATGCCTCAAATAGTGAGGGGTGAAAAATTCACCCCAGGTTATCCAATGTGTGATTTTTTTATAGGTTAGCCTCTGAGGGTTAAGAAATTCGTGGATGACTTTCGGAAACAGATCGAAAGCAACGCTGAGGCAATAAATGAGTGTAGATCTAAAGCTGAAATGACAAAGACTGAGATAATGAAGGTAAAGGAAGATATTCAGAAAAGAGTGGAAAACTTAGAATGCAATGTGGAGAAGAGAAAAAACGAACTGAAACTGTTAGCAGATAAGCATGCAGCCTCTCTTCTACAAAGTCTATTTTCGATACGGCAAAGCAAACTGAAAGAAATCCAAATGACAACAGATGATATTGATGCATATCTATCGTGTTTAGAAACTTACAATTCTTACTGTGAGAAGATAATAGCTAAAGGATCAGCTAGTGACATCTGTCGTGCATTCTCAGACTTATCTATTAAAGCGATGGAGTTAAAAGAACATTGCCAACCTATGATTGAAAGAGAAATTCAGTCCTTTAATCTCAGTTTAAGAAAATTCGAACTCGAGCAGTTCCTAGAGGAAAGCTGTGACAATATGCTTGGTGAATTTGAGGGTAAGCCGTTTCATATACACGTAATCAATTTAACAATCTTTCGCTCCTCTCGTGTAAATGTAACCGTAAATTAGGCACAGTCAGAGTTTATCTTGCCATGCAGAAATGCAAAATAATGATGTACATTACGCCATAATAGAGAGTTAATTGGATAGCAGGGAACTACGACCAATGTACTAGTCTGAGCGTGAGTGGAAGACATGTGAATGACCAAAATTGAATACAGTACCCGAGGTGTGAACTGGTGAACTAGGTTTCATACCTTAATTGTATTGTATTTGTTAATTTATATAGCGCCGCTCACAGCAGTGGCCATTAAGTAGCGCTCCCAGTGAGAGAACGCCTAGAGAAGAAGGCTTTGAGGAGGAAGAAGGCTGTAGGAAGAGCCCAGAAAGAATGGTAACACGTAGAGAGGAGGGAAGGGCATCCCACAGGGAGGGCCAAATGGTGGCAAAAGATCTAGTTTAGGCCACTGTGGTCCTAACTCATGGAACAAAAAGAGTATGCCTGACCAAGGATCGGAAAGGTCGATGAGAAACTGAAGACAGAGGGGAGCGAATGTGATCCTAAAGATATTTAGGAGCAATGCCCAATTTGGACTTAAGATCTAGGACAAGAACTTTGAACTAAATTCGGGCTGTGAGGGGAAGCCAATATTACTATTGCCTAGTAAGGTACTCTAAAAAGAGCAATATTATATAATAGAGTGATACAAGTTACCGTTTCTACTTTCAGAAAAAGGTGACTCGAAGCCAAAGAAAAGAAGTAAAGAAAGTCTATTAGTAGAACAAAGTAACGAAATTGATATACTGAGAAAAGAAATCGAAATCGAAAGGACAGAGACAGAAAGTTTGCGCTTATCAAACGAGCAGCTCAGAGTTAGTATAAATATGGAAAGACGGTCTAATAAGGCTTTAAAAGATGAACTGGATAAGGAGAAAGCAAATTATGATTCATTTCAAACCAACATTGATCAATTTAAACAGGAACTAAATCACCCTCAATTATCAGATCTAAATCTTAGTCATGGTTCATTATGAAGGCTTATTTATTAATATCCCTTTGAATAGAGGTAGAAATTTTATTGTGGGGGTGATCTACAGACCTCCCTGCAAACCCCTCCTGGAGTTTAACAATGAATTTGACCAACTACTACATACTGTAAACAAAATCGGGAAGGATGTCATGATTGCAGGGGACTTTAATATTGATCTTTTCAAACATAATGACCACCCTATGACCGGTAATTACTATGATATGATCTCATCTCATCATTTTTTGCCGACTGTTCTTAGACCCACAAGAATAACCGCAACCAGCTTCTCGCTAATTGATAACATCTTGACTAATATTGGATCTCTCTCCACTCACTCTGCAATAATTGTGGTGGATATTTCTTATCACCTCCCAGTGTTGGCCTGGCTTGAAATAAATCCCACTCGTGATCTTAAGAGATTTCGGGTTACTAAGCGACTGATAAGCCATGATAAGATAAATTCCTTCTATAACTTGCTAATGAACATTGACTTTTCTTCTATAGCGAAATTATGTGATGAACAAGACCCTTGTAGGGCTTATGCAGCTTTTATTACAAAATATAGTGATGCATATAATTCAGCTTTTCCACTAATTGAAAGAGGTGGGAATAAAAAACATAATCCAGTCAAGTGGTCTTTTTGTTTCCTGCAAAAAAGAACAACCTGTACTTGGTACTTAAAAAACCCAAATTACCTTTTTTGTGTTAGTCTTCCAGAAGACAGAGTACTAAAAGACTAATACAATCCAAGGTCATTTATAGGTCAAAACTTAAAAATCAAGGTCAAATGCCATAACTCAGAACCCCTTTAACGAAACAACATTTGGCTGATCTACGATCATATTTATTTGATTTTGACGTTTTGACCTTGAAATAACCTTGGATTGTGTTAGGCTTTTAGTACGCTGTCTTCTGGAATGTAGGTTTGATCGTTCTGAGCAAACAGGCGAAAGAATAACTTAAATGAAGCAACATTTTACCGAGTTTAGGAAATTTCGTCAAATTTTTCTCTGAACTTGACCTTTTTGTCCTTAAAATAACTTTCGATCGTCTTACATTTGGTATCCTTGTGTTTTTATCACAGGTAGACCCTACCATGACGAGAAATGCAAGAAAGAGTTAACCAATTTCAACAATTATTGGACGAGATCTGATCATTTTTCTTTGTTTTTTGATAGATTTTGTTTTTATGACCTTGAAATGGCCTTGAATGACCATGAATTTAATCATATTTTTTCCCTGGATGTAGCTCTCGTCGAGTCAAACAAACCATAAAAAGTTCATCCACATCGGACTCTTCTTTAATTTTTTGTGATAATAAGAGTAAATCAACAATGGACCGACATTCCAAGACCCAAGCATGAGCGCCTTGAGTTCTGAGAGTTTAAGTAGGGTATGTTCGGGGGCTTTGAGAGACCTCAGGATAACATATTAAAATTCTGAAAAAAATATTTCTAGACAATATATGAATAGAATAATGGGGAAAAATAAGGAATGGTTGGTTTCTGCGATGTATCATTTTTCTGGACATCTCTAACAGCCTTGCAATATTCTAGATTGAAACACGTGCAAATAAAGAGCATTTTACGCTAGAAATGAAGACTAAAGTTATGACCCTTTGGGGACCCCTAAAATAGCATCCGACAAAATTGAAAATTTTCCACAAACACTGTCATCTACAAAGGAAACTTCTTGGCTGGTGAGACCCAAGATTTTCGACAAAATGTTTTTTCTGGGACACTCTAACCAACACGTTGGTTGGTCTGAACACCTTACCCACATCTCAGCTAAAATAGCTAAATCTATAGGGGTTATTACACGCATCTCGGCACATTTACCGAATAAAATTTTATTGAGCCTTTACTACTCCCTTGTGTATCCTTACCTGTCTTATGGTAATTTAGTATGGGCATCCAATTATAAAACCAAATTAAAGAGGCTTCTTATACTTCAAAAGCGTATTGTTCGAGTCCTGGCCAGGGCCCCTTTCAATTCTCATACCTCTGCACTATTTCAAGACTTGGGAATATTGAAAATTGAACAAATTAATATTTATCAAGTGGGTGAATTCATGCACCGATATACCCACAATCAGCTCCCAAATGCATTCTCTAATTACTTTAAATATATTTCTGATCAGCACTCGCACTATACACGGAATAAAGGGAATAAGTATCTCGTTGATTTCTCACGCACCAACATACGCAAATTCTCACTAGTTATATGGGGTCCCAGACTTTGGAATAGTCTTTCTCCCTCCTTAAGACATATTCCTCACCTCACTGCATTTAAAAGGAAACTCCGTGAACATCTTCTGTCTAATGGATCAGTGATGGGCACAAAAGTATTTTGAAAATAGATTTCTATTTTCAAAATAGAAAATACTATTTTCCTTTGTATTTTCAAAATACTTTTGAAAAGTATTTTGCATAAGTATTTTCAGAATAGTTTTAAAAAGTATTTTGGAGAATTTAAAATACTTTTCCAAAGTACTTTTTCAAAATACTTTTCTAAGCGACTTTAAAAATTCGATTGGCTTAAGTCATTGAAACTGGGTGAATCAATTGTTGAGCTGGCAGATGCGTTTCGTAACTTAGGCATTGTTTTAAATTCTACCACGTCTCTCTCTCACTGGTCATGTAAACAGTATTTGAAAGTCATCATGTAGGCCTATGTTCATTGGTTAAATAGGCAGAACTAGGCGTCATGTGCCCATGTATGCTAGGATATCTCTGAAATATACATTGTTTTCCATTCGCCTAGATTACTGCAACTCACTTCTTGCTGGTATCAATAAGTCAAACATGCTGAAGCTGTAGAGAGTTAAAAACTCTTTGGTTAGAGCCATAGCTAATGTATCCAAATAATAACGTATGACCACTGTGCTTTAATATTTACATTGGCATCCTGTTCAGCAAGGAATTGGGCCTATTTTCAAATTGGGGCTCATAGTTTATAAAACTGTGTACTCTGGTCAACTGTAATACTTAAAATCAGTTCTTATTTCCCAGACTTATTATTATTCAACAAGGTCATCTGATTATCATTGTCTGGTCATACCTAAATCGAGAACTGTTCTTGGTGAACATGCACTTTCGGATGCTGGACCTCCTTTTTGGAACTCTCTCCCTGTGTCTCTACCTGTGTCTGTGCACTCTCCTCGGTATGCGGACTGTTCATCAAAGGACGATTCATCAAGGGACTATTCATCACGGACTATTCATCAAGGGACTGTTCATCAAAGGTCTTTTCATCAAGGGACTGTTCATCAAGATGTTTATTGAATTGATGAAAGAATTCTAGCTAAAATTGAAGTTAGATTGATTAAAGGAATTTTTACTTAAATGGAGGCTGGATTGATGAAAATAATTACTGCTTAAATAGAAGTTGGAATGATGAAAATTATTTTGCTTAGGCCTAAATCGAAGCTGGATTGATTAAGAGAATTAATGTTAAATAGAAGTTGGAATGATGAAAAGAATTCTTGCTTAAATAGAAGCTGGATTGATGAAAGAAATATTTGCTTAAATGGAGGCTGGATTGATGAAAATAATTACTGCTTAAATAGAAGTTGGAATGATGAAAATTATTTTGCTTAAATCGAAGCTGGATTGATTAAGAGAATTAATGTTTAAATAGAAGTTGGAATGATGAAAAGAATTCTTGCTTAAATAGAAGCTGGATTGATGGAAGGAATTTTTTTGCTTAAATGGAGGCTGGATTGATGAAAATATTCATTGCTTAAATAGAAGTTGGAATGATGAAAATAATTTTTATAGGAAAGTGAAAGTTGGATTAATGAAAATAATTCCTTATGAAACTAGAAGCTGCCTTGATGAAAATATTACTTGCGTAAATAGAAGCTGGATTGATGAGTGTTATCATGGACATTGTTATTAAAATGTCATATCATATGAAACGGTGAAGCGATATGTTATATTGCGCACATATTAAAGAACGCTAAAACGATAAATGTTCTTGTGATGAACAGTCTCTTGATGAAAAGACATTTGATGAACAGTCCCTTGATGAATCGTCCGTGATGAACAGTCCCTTGATGAATGGTCCTTTGATGAACAGTCCTAGAACCCTCTCCTCGGCCACTTGTGTTATTTTGTTCTCAACTTAAAACTAGTCTCCTTAATATTGTTTATCCATCATAGGCTACCTCTCCATCTTCAGGACCGATCTTCTGGATGTTGACTTGATTACGGCTTGGTTTTGGTGTGCCATCGGTTGATGCCTTGAGCATTAGGCACCGGTGCAATAGAAGTTACAAATTACAATTTCATCAATGCTTCAAGACATAAGAAACTATTTGATCACTGTGAAGTACACTAATGCAATGTAAATGCACACAATAGCAAGTTGTCATAAAAGTTAAAAATGTTGATGTCTCAAAAGTATTTTGAAAAACTATTTTGAAAAGTATTTTGCAAAAGTATTTTCAGAATACTTTTGAAAAGTATTTTATTTTCTATTTTCAAAATACTTTTGAAAAGTATTTTGCCCATCACTGAATGGATCTAAACTCTTGCTTGTCTGATGTACAGATACTGCCGTGGTCCTCTGATCTTCTTACCCTTTTATCGTATACTCAATATGTGTTTCTAGCTCTTATTTTTTGTTTATACTTTTTATTTTCGTTTCTTTCTCCTGAGTTCCTTCTCTTCTTTTCCAGTCCTCCTTTCCTTTCTTTATATTACCCTTTATATGTAATCCTTATTCTCTGTCTTTACTTTTACTGCAATCATTATTTTAATATGTTATTTAAAAAGTACTGCTTAACTGAATAGTGAAGATCTATTTTACTGTCTTTTGTTGACCTGTTGTGAACTGATCTGCTATGGT
The DNA here is from genome assembly GCA_020284085.1 of Aporrectodea caliginosa. Taxonomy (NCBI): domain Eukaryota; kingdom Metazoa; phylum Annelida; class Clitellata; order Crassiclitellata; family Lumbricidae; genus Aporrectodea; species Aporrectodea caliginosa. Next base: position 298,038 of record JACEVL010000260.1, on the reverse strand, counting down.
ACTCACCACTGCCTTGTAATTTTTTGGGAACTGGCCATTTTCTTCTAATATTGAAAGTGGGGACCTTCTTAGCGGGACCTAGGGACCTTTAGGTTTCCCTTATTGACCATTTTATCCTGTTCTTTTGACTTTCTTCTTAATGACTTGTCGCATCATTCTCAACTGTCTTCAACCTAATTATCCTTGGATGATTTTCTGCTTACATGTATTTTTTTCTTATAATTTGTATTTTGTTTCTTGACATGATGGTTCAATAAAAATGATTTTGATTTGAAGGAGAAAATTGCCAACAGCTCGGTTCAAGCCGACAAAGACAAACTGAAACAGGACCTGGATAAAGAAAAACTGACCAACAATTCGCTTCATGCCATTAACAGCAAACTCGTAGAAGATGTGAACATGTATAAAACGACACAAAGGACATTAGAAGACAACGTCAAGAAACTCAAGCAAGAACTGAAGGCGACGAAATCAGGTAGAAAATGAAATCATCTGCCATTGACCTAATCTAATCCAATGACTCTATGGTGTCGCTATAATTATGCACAAGTCGATGGTCGTTTGAAAACCGTAGTGAAAATGCTAGTCTATTGCAGATTTCCGTTTTCAGTGGAAAGAGTCAGGTAAACCATGATTTAGCCGGCTGTGGGTAGGTAGGCAAGTTGGTCGTAAAGGACTAATAGAACGTAAGATCTGAGCTGTTATTACCGTAGCTTCTTTCCAATCAAGGTGTAGGCCTACATCCGAACACTCTCCTAGTGCAATGCGCAATAGAAGTCAGTGTCCAATGATTATGTGCAATATTTGTTGGTACGATGGGTGAACAATAAACTGAAATTTCGACAGATTTAAAGGTGATACCTTGCGAACTATAAAACAGACTTAAATTGGATTTTTAATGTCATGGTCCTTTTATTTCATTATTTATTTATTTTTGTTATTCGTGTATTGTGTTGCCTCCCCCGTTCTCTGGCTTGCTTCGCTTCGGCTTGCTTCGCTTGACCTCTCCCGGCTTTCTGCCTTGCTTAGATCTCCGGTTTGCTCCTCTTCGCCTCTCCCCCTCTGTGAAAGACTATAAAAAGGATTCAACCCGCAAAAGATGAGATGATGGGCCGAGAGAAAAGGACAGAGAAAGTAACAGTTGAAGAGGAGCGTCGTCCGTCAAGTCTTCTTTTCTGGCGTCGCCAGTCTATGTCGCCAGTCTATGTCTGCTTCGTCGGTCTGCGTCTATGCTCTTTGTGTGTCAGTCAGGTAGCAATTTCTGTTTAGGTCGTTCTGTTACACTTGATCATTAGGAGCAGCGTTTAAAGTGGTGTGGGACATTTTAGCTCTGCGTTTCCACGGCTCACCATGCAATGGGACCATGATAACACATGCGTTACAATAAAACTCTTCTTTGGAGATCCCACTGCTCACCCAAACCACATTAGGATGCGGCGTAATGCACTTGCTTACCTTAAAAGTCGTCTGCTTTGAAAGTTGGACGTCAACGGTAACAGTAATCATAAGATATCGTTTAATTCTTAGTTTTCGGTCAAGATCCATGTAAAACTTAATAACAATACATAACGATTTGGTGCCTGAAAAGTCTAGATCAGTTAATTTTGTTATTACAGGAAGCCGGAACAAGATTTTGGAGCTTGAAGAGAAACTGGACCAAGAGAAAATTGACAAAGAACAGCTAGTAATCGTGCACACAGTGGAAAGGCGAAGATTACACGGTTATGTCATGGTGAAGGAGGGACTGGTGAAGCGACTTAGACGAAATTTGTGACTAATAAAAATCAATTCGCTAGATGGCGATAGGCGTCGCTTTGAGATCAGTTTTTGTTATACAGCACAACACATTACAACACTGACAGTGTTGTGACTATTTAAATAATAAATACTATTTAAATAGTATTTAAATAGTTTATGCATTTAAATCAACATGAAGCAATGTTTTATGAACTCTGGTATTTCAATACTTCTGTATCAGATCCTCAAGAACTAAATTAATATTCCTTCCACCAGATCAATTGATAGTTCCTGGTGTCGATCGTGTGCCTAACATTATTAACATAAGTGAAATTTTTGCCTGTTGCTGTTGACAAAATCTTCAGAAATAAAGCAGTTTCACCCCTTCTCCAATGTGGAGTTTCCATTAGCCAAAAATCACTTCCCTGCAGCAACAGATGTCTCATGTATGTTTTAGGGACCTGATACCAGCCAAAAGTAGTTTAATATATGTGTATGCATGCATGTAATGTAATGTAAATCTTCGAAAATTTATCAGCGCCCACAAAAGCCACGTATGTATGTATGTATGTATGCATGCATGTATGTATGTAACTGACACTGATAAAAGTTAAATAGTTTTTAAATAGTCAAGTGGTATTTGCAATAGTTAGCACCTATTGACTATTTTAAATACTATTGAAATAGTTTTTTACATGTACTATTTACTATTCTATTTAAATAGTCAGCCTGACTATTTGTCCCAACACTGAACACTGAACGGTATAGATAAAATACGCTGTTGAATGAAATATGCGAAATGAAAGTAAATCTCATAGGAAATTGGAGTACTGGGCATGACTTAACCCGTCTCAATGTAACAACATTAAAAATTACAAGATTCAAAGTGTATGGTGGCAATGAAACTCCTGCCTAAATCATTATACAACATAACTAATAGGTCATCAGGTAAGTTTAGAAACTTTGCTTAATTTGTGTTTCTTTTGCCTGCTAGCACGACTTCTGTTGATTGACTTTTTCAAGAAATGTAATCTCGTGGCAATGTAAAAGTGAATGCAGCGTGCTGTTAGTGATGTCATGTGAACTTCACAACCAATGCCACATTTTGCCAGTTCTGGAGAAATTAATGCCGCATTCAAAATGTCATTATATATGTTGGTATTAGGTGTAGCAGAAAATTTGGTAAAACAGACTTCCAGGAGATGAATAAGTCGGCTCAGCAACGTAGATGGCAGCTGTAATCCGCCTTTCGTTTTGATTTCTACCAGTGTTGTTGCGGAAGAAAAACTGTTGGGAGCTGAAAGAGTTCTCACGCAGTCACTGCAACATGTGAATTTCTTAAGTTTGTGAGCCACATAACCACCAAGGTAACAAAGAATTGCATCTGTGGATTGACTTTTGTTGTAATCATGCTCTGTTCGCTCTTGTCCAGCATCAGATTCTTCTGATTCATATAGCAACAGGTCATCAATCAACACCTCGATCTGAGGAACAAATGGGCACAGTTCATGTTGCGGCTTGATTGACTGAATCGTAAGCAGTATGTTCAACGGATGTGAGTGTACGCTGGCACGTCTTCCAGGTTTCACCAGATTAGAAATTGAAAGCAGTCTGTAGGCATAAAGAAATTGGTTTGGACTCGGATGGTCATTACCTCCACAGGATTGGCGAATCATCCCAAAGAACATCTCAAGGGGATCTTGACAAAATTTGCCAGTCAAGACATATGGAAAACCTTGTGTAAGAAGAGTCGTTGTAAGGTCAAGGGCACTCTTTAATGTTATTCGCAAGCCGTGACATGTCTGACGACTGAGGAATTGCTTTTGCTTTGGCTCTGAAAGGGTGTTGATGTAACGCTCCCAGTTGTCCAACCATAGACTGGCCTCTTCCAGTTCTGCCAACTTATCTCGCTCGGAATCAGCTCTTATGCCATCCTTTGGAAGTCGACCATTGAGGAGATCGAACAAATCATTAATTCTACGAGTAAATTGAATGGTAGCGTCTGAATCCTTAAGTCCAGGAACATGAATTTTGTACAGTTCAAGGCCTGCAGCAACTGAATTACTGAAGAGTTGAGCAGCAATTCGAACTGACATTTTCTGAAAGTTGTTAGGCCAAATGTGCATCTCTGTCAATTTTGGAACAGCTCTTAATCCAGTTGTGGGATTGAGATCATGCTGTAACAGCACTCTGTAATCACTCATTTTAACAGTTCCAGATGGCACTAGAAATTCTTTTGCTTTCAGTAGATTGTTTCGAACAGTCTTCAAGAGATGAGGCGTATCACAGAAGAAGAAGATTGACCTCTTGTCATCGCATGGATTTGTCATTGAATTACAAATTTTGTTAATTTCACCACAGAAACCGAAACTTCTGAGTGCGGCTCTATTTGTCGATGCTCCATCACAAACAAGGCCATCCACTTCTGCTCCACTGTTTTCCAGTAATATAATGGCCCTTAAAATCAATTTCGCCAAAACAGTTGTCGGTGTTGTGCCTGCTGCACAGAAACATCCTATTGTTTGGACCCATCCACTCATATGTGGTTGGAACAGAAATACAAGAGCATGATCACCCTCTTGATACCTCTGCTCAGGTGTTGTTAAGTCTCCGAAATCAACCATCCCAATCATGGTTCTGGTTTCTGACCGGTAGTCAATGTTCTTCGTTATTTGAATTTCGTCGAACATTAATACACCTCTGCGTTCGTTGCGAGGAAATCCTTCCAGTTTCTTTTTCAGCCCTGCGAACAAGGTTGTGTCGAAGCCAAATTCTGGGCGCAAGGCTTTAATTTTCACATTCAATGTTCCGATAGATGGTAAAGGCAGGTAGCCGTTGTCTCTCAACATCCTATATGCAGCTTTGGACTTGCATCTAATCAATAGTGAATCCAACAGCCATTCTGGATCGTACCTTATCCCGGTGTTCGATTTCGCATGTGTGTTCCGTTTTGCTTGTGACAACACACGATTCAGCTGTGGTGGTAAATCCTCATAAACCATTAATTGTTGCTTCAACTTCTTAATTTTTATTAAAGCTTCCCTAAGCTTATCCTTGAGTTCCTTCATTCTCATATTCTGACGACGAATTTTCCTGTTTGTGACGTACCTCTCTGTTACATGTGAGGCACACTTTTTACAGTTGCTACACATTGATGTGCCACTCGGAGTGACGTGGTGGGAAGGTAAATTCAGATGGGCAGAGTTCATATCAATGTCAAAAAATTCACCAGACGTGCAGGGAAGTTCATTGCTGCTTGTCTTCACTTTCTCATCAGTTGCAATGCGAACTTTTGGTTGACGTGGTTTCGAAGTATTACGACTCAGATATAGCGGTAAATTCGGAAAAATTGTGGGTTCCGCATCCTTCATTAACTCCCATCTCCCACGTTCTGTTTCGATGACCTCACCGTTGATGACATGTTTATAAGTTTTCAGGATGAACCTTGATTCAAAGTGAATGTCACAGATATAGTTTCTTACTGACAAAACACCGTCTCGGGGTATTCTTCTGCTCCAAAGCTCTACATTGTGAGGTGGTACATGGAAGAAATGTCGTTTTACTTTGGCATCATCAGAGGCTGTCCTATATCCGGATTTGCATCCAGGTGCCCAACAGGTAGGCATTGCTGGAAAAGTTCTAGGCACAAAATATAACATGAAATTACAGGCATTTGAAAGGTACACGTAATAATGAGAGAATAATTCTTAATAGAGCCCGTGAACATGCAGTCATTTCAAGTGACAGTTAGTATGTGCATTCTTAAAGCATTTTTGAAGGAAGCTAATAGGGCCTACTGTCAAGCTACGTATCTGCAAAGGCAGGTTATTCCCAGTCATAGGACCACAGTGCCTGATCGAGTGCTTCCTGTAGTTAGTGCGAAATCGGACTGGGCGGAGATTTTCCTTGGTCCTTATATTGCGATTATGTAATTACACGAATGGCTCTCTTCTGTAATTTTATCAGTCTATCTAGTCGAGTTGAATAATTCGAAGCCCAACTTATGTTGCAATACGTCAGGTATGGGTGTATCTACACTGACAAAACCGATATCGTTACGCAAGTGTCAGTTAAACCTCGATTTCTTCTCATATACGCGTATCTCTTCAATTTTAATTATATTATCGTTTTTTTAAAGATTTATATAAGCAAGTCCCTCCTTCACCATGAAGCAAACAACTCTACAACGAAGACAACTAGGCCTAGTAAACTCAAGATACATCATGTTAGATGATCGCTAGTTTGCTAGTGGCGCCACCTATATCACTGAAATAAGTCTGGTCAAAAACAATGTATAGCGCACATAAGGAGTCGCTTCACCAGTCCCTCCTTCACCATGGTTATGTTAAAAACTGGTCAAACATGCACAAATGCTACAATGGCGTTGAACAAACGCCATGTAAATCAGATCAACGAGAGTCGGTAAATATAGGCAGAGAGTAAACCAAATCTCAATGGAAAAAATTAAACAATAGTTACCAGAGACTTCTAAATAAGAAGCGTGCCGCAAAGCGTCAGTAAATTATGATATCAGGTCATTATTTATACCAAAATGAAATGATGTCTTTTATGACGATGGTAATTGGACGTCAACGGTTAGACTCTTTCGCATGAGGGTTATGGTTTAAAGACGACAGAAGTAATACATGGGGTATAAAATTCTAAATAAATTATTAGGCCTACTATTCCCATCATTACTATTCTTAAATTAATTGCTCTTTTATTGAAAATGTTGATTTCAACTTAACTAAAAAAAACTTTTAAACTCAGAAGTTAACGAACAGTGTAGCTAGGCCTATGCATAGGCTACTTCTGCTAAATATACAAACGCATTTTTAATACTGCGGCGTTCCATACGCCATTAGTCGCATGGCTTTGACAATGCATCTGTGTGTATTTCCTGTGTCTGTGTCTTTTTCACTGTGGATTTGTCTGTTTGTATCTGTCGGTGAATCTCCAATTGAGTCTCCTTTACTTCGTCCATAGAGCGTTTATCTGTGTTTGGTTCTTCTAACCAACACATTCGTTTTTATTTTCAGATAAACTTCGATACATACGGGATCCAGTCTTGGTTCAGACGATCAGAACAAAAGCCGCAGAAGAAGGAACTCGATCAGTGGGTTGACGATCGTAGACAAAGAATTGTTTGTTGTATGTGCACCGAGGTCACAAGTTGAAGTTTACGATTCGATGAGATTCAGTTTCAGTCGTCGATGGAATTTGAAGGGGTTAATTTCTCCTGGGGACATCGTATCCTGCAAAAGAAATAAATGTATCTATATCTTTGATTTCAAAGGTTATGGCCAGTCGAGGAAATCTTGAGAGTTGATCCAAATGGAAATTTAATGAAGAATTGGTCAACAGGAGACGATTGGGGAGAAAGGTCTGTCTGTTACAGATGAATTGAATGTCATTTTAACATCTTATGAGAAAAATAAAATAAATGAATATTCGCCAGATGGACAATTGATTCGAGAAGTAATTCTATCATCAGACGCAGGTATTCGTCAACCAAGGCATGCCATAAAACTGTCCAATGGTCATTTTGTGGTCAGTCATGGCTTAATTGATGGTGATCTGCACAGGGTATGTGCGGTGGATGCAGACGGAAAGCTTAAAAAGTCATTCGGTGGAAAATGTGGATCTGACATTGGACAAATGAATTCTCCAGTCCATATGTCCGTAGATAGAAATGGATTTGTGATGGTGGCTGATCAGATGAACAGTCGAGTTTTGTTATTGGATCAAGATTTGGAATTTAAAAGAGAAATTCTCTCAAAAGGAGAAAAACACGGATTACGAAACCCTTTTACGATTCTTCTGGATGATTCGAATTGTCGAGTGTTTGTGACTGACTACGGTTGGGACTCTGAGCAGAAGATATTCATAGACGGGCAAATTTTAATTTTTGATTTTGAATGACTCATTACATTTTAGAATATTTTCCTTTAAGCCTAAAAGTACTTTGCTTTCAAATTTTTCTTCTTTAAGAATTTCTCTTTGCTCTATCGCCTAGTAATTAATTTAACTTCTTGTATTCAGTTTGTGGATCTGAACCATTCATATTCGAAGATGAATCGTATTACCTTTATTTATATTTTATTTATGTAAGTTATTTAGCAAGGCAGTCCTTTTACGCACTTCTGATGCTGAGGTCGCATGAGCTCTCGGGGATCAGCTTATTTGATGTGGTTCGTGCCACTACGGTTGGTATGATGCTATATTGATCGGAGGCGAGCAATATAGCATCATACCAACCGTAGTGGCACGAACCACATCAAGTAAGCTATCCGGAGGTGGTGGGGCTTTACGAGAGCGCATGAACGGGAAACCGTTGATGGAATTATCCGGAGGCTGGTACGCCAGGAGTACCTACCTCCGTCTTCTCCCTCATTTGAGACTCTTTGCAACAATGCGGATACCAAACTCTTGACATGTATTCTGCACAATCCTTGCAATGCGTTGCATAAATTGTTACCGCCGATCAAGTAATCTCGCTACTCGTGAGCGACCACGGTCCCATAACCGTGAGCTTCCCATTGTTTGGCACCCTGACTCAGTGACTCAGAAATGCTTCCTTGTCCGGATGCTATGCAAATAAACAATGTTTTCTCTAGATCAGGCTATTTAAGCTCTTCATTTTCCCTCTATGACTAGCCCCAAGTCTTCCTCCTCTAGGTTCCCCCTGATGTACAATAACTTCTCTCATTCAATTCTTGTATATAATATTATAATTTGTTTGTTTGAATATATTAATCTTGCCATGTACAGTGCTGTACGTTTGCTAGTGCTTCTCAATAAATAATATTCTTACTTACTTACTTACTTAGTCGATTTGAATTTTCATAGTTTTAGGTTTGTATAGATGATAAACTGAATTCGTCCAATTCAACTGCTTTATGGAAATTTCATACTATTGTAAAGAATATTTCTTCAAACATTGAGTTTAGTATTATGCTTAATAAAATATTTTGATATGGTCTATTGAGTACCGACTTAAAACGACTTAGCCAATAGCCATTCCGAAAAATGTTCGCGAATTTTCTTGAGTGGCGGTCGTAGTGGTAGCCTATCGATTGTGGTAATGTGGCAGACCGATATGTGATGTATGGGTTGAGGTTTGTGGTGGCAAATGGCGACTGAGAATTTACATAGCGCAACTTCAAGAAACCTACTCTAGAGCACTCTCAGCCCAGCCACGACTAAAGAAAAAAGATGTTGTGAATTATTGAACTCAGTTGGGATGATCAGGAGTAATGCACGCAGCTCTATCGGGAGATCGTTCCAGAAACGAACTGAAAATACTCGGCGCGGCCTAATAGTCAAGCGAGCCCGTTGCACTAAAAATTCACTCCTTGTCGCACCCGACGCGATGCAACGTCGGACACTGGGCGACATGGATCACGCAGGTAGGATGGTGCACAGCCAAGAGTGCAGCGAGAGAATAGATCAGCAATGCAGTATCATACGCCGATATAAGTTCCGTTGGGACACAGGTAGCCAATGCAGCACATCACGCAGATCTAGGGACAGAGGCAAATTCAGGAAGCCTCCCGATGAACCCTTTTGCTACTATTCCATCGATAGCTTGACAAGTTGACAGGTGCACTCAACGTCGACAGATAATTAATCAACCAGATCATTCATTGGTCACAGGAACAAGCCAAAAATGTATTGTCCATATTCGACACTGGCGTATGTTTCTATCGTATCTGGTGTTATTCGGTCTAGGTCATAGCGACCGATATAGTTCGCTCCCAGTAAACAGAAGACGAGTGCAAGTTTAAACTTATAACTTATCTAATGCTAGCAGATTAAACTAACTCAAGATTAAAATATTACAGCAGCCAAATGTGACGTAAACGTCTTAAGGCCAGCTGACATAAATTCGCTTTAATATGGCTGTTGAAGTGTTGTTTTTCTGACCCACTGAGCGTCCAACAGACAGTAGATTCATTGCTTGTTCGATCGACTCTTTTATTACTGTGCGTAGCGTTCAGTAAAATTATATAAACGTTAGTACTTTCAATATTAATTCTGCTGGTGCATGTGACCGTTATTAAAGTTTGTATTGTATCAGCGTTGCATATTTCACGATTAATCTACTTGTGTAATTTTTATTGTGTTGTTTTTAACGCAAGATAGTTTTTACTTGCTAATTTTGTCACTCGCTGTTGGAGGAACATAGCAGGACTAAGCAGGTATGTGCGTTATTCCATTGCATGTCTACAGGTGAGTTGTGCTAGTAATTGTGCCTTATGCAACTGTTTCTACCATATCTACAGTCTACAATGCGACACTCTTTTAAAACCATTCAGCAATGATGACGATATCTAATTGACGTGTTGCTTTATAATATTTTCACATATTTCGATGAGATATGTCCTTTTAGGCTATGTATATCCTGCGCCACTTCAAGGTAATCTACTCAGAGGCGCTCCCAGTCCAACCGCGGCTAAATAAGTCAGTCTTTAGGTTAGCGAGAAACTTGGTAGTTTGGCCCCTTGGCACTAGACGGAGTGCAGAAAGGAGCCCATTCCAGGTCATAGGGCCAGCAACTGAAAAAACGCGCCGCTGCTTAATAGTAGTCCGCTAGCGAGGGACTAGGAGTTCACCCAGATCAGCCGATTGGAGAGCAGATCCACGCTGTACACCAAAGGTGGGACAGCAGAGTTCCCGCAGGGACAGAGGCTAGCCTTGCCATTCAGCGCCAGAACAATGCAGAGACCCTATAGGTAATTCGCTGGGGAATGGAAGCTAGTGTAGTACAGTCTGCATGAAATGTGAGACTTGACAACATTTTTGTATATGTCCAATGAGACGTGCCGCTGCGCCAAACGGAACAGGAGCTGAAGGCGACATAGCAGACCCACAAGCCACTGTACAAGAGCGGTCCTGGAGATAGGAGGTAAGCCAAGTGCAGAAATTGCCAGAAAGACCAAAAGAAGTCGAGAGCCGCATTAAGAGGATATCGTGGTCCACTGTTTCGAATGCAGCGTTAACATCGAACAGTGCCAACAGGGCAACCTGTGACTTGTCAATGGCCCCATAAATGTCTGAAAGAAGGCGAAGAAGTAAGGTCCGAAAACCTGATTGTAATGTTGGGAGGAGGTTATTCCTATCGAGATAGAGGTGAGCAGAGCAGCCAGTCGGTGGGAACACCGGCGGAGTGCAGCCATCCGTAGCTTCACGGACGGAGTTGACCTTCTCAGTAAATGATTCTAGGAAGGCATCTGGCGAGAACAGAGGCGTGGTCGAAAGTCCAACGCATCGGGCACGGCCAAGAAGATAATTAAAAGTCGACCAGAGCCTCTTGGATTCCCCGAGTGGCAGGCGATCTTATATTACCACTAAGCCCGTTCTTTTTGCCTGAATTGTCGATGCATTTCACGAACATATTGCTTCATAACTTCATAACATATTGTTCACTGGGCGCTTTTGGGCGTCGGTAACGAGCATGACCTAATGATGATGTTTGCGTTTCCATTAAAACAGTCAAGCAAAATAGAAACAAAATCGGTTCCATCCGCGTTCCTCGTTATAGTATCAAATTAATGTCAAGTAATACTATGTAATTATGTGACGTATCAAAGTGAATTCATAGTGATGTGAATCAATATCACTTAAGAATGTGAATTAGTACTACGTATTAAGACTACGTATTAATGTGAAATTAATACTGCAAAAACAAGACAATACAACTGCATTGTATAGTGTCCTTCTTTCATAGTTCAGAAGTGCACATGCGACCATACGACAGAACATCAAAGACGCTCAGCAATTGTACGCGGAAGAGTAACTTCTCAATGTCCTTACAAAGTAACCGTCTGAGTAGAGGCCCATATTCTCAGCATTACAAGCCGAGCGCTCTAACCAATACGTTAGCGTTCCTCACTACGAATCACTGTGACTTAATACTACGCGTATTAATGTGAATTAATACTTCATATTAATGAGAATTATTATTGATTTACATTTGTACGTAGCATAAATTCACATTACTACGTAGTATTAATTTGATACTGCGCAATAATATGAATTAATTCTATATAATCAGAATGAATTAATACGTCTTGGACTCAGCCCTCCACTGAATATCGATATCTGGACAAACCTCTCTGATACAACGCAGTGCTCGTGAATAAGCTGGTGCTTTGCGTTTAGCTTTAGATTAGGGCTTTACAAATGTGAAGTTTACGATTACGATTACGTCTGTGTAGTCACCGCTGTTGATCGATGTTAGAGGTTGATCAATGTTAGAGATCGACCTCTAACATTGATAAATAGCGGTGGCTACACAGGCCATAATGTCTAATATAATTGTCTTTATCGTAAAACTCAGAACTTCAGGTGAAATTTTTATAGAGGGTCGAAACTAACTTGCATTAGGTTTACGGCGCAGCACTGTGCGATCGGTCCACTCAATGTCACTGTTCAGAGATTTCAATTGCTTCTCATCTCCTCAGTTGAGTAATTATTGTGATGCCCAAACTAGGAAGATCCAGACGGTAAATGCAGAAGCAAATAATCCCTCTTCAAATGCATGTCTGTCCGAACAAAAGCGTACTTGAGAAAAACTCAAGTGTAGGCCTGCCAGATGAAGTTATGCTTCAGCTAAACCTCTTCTACAAAGCTAATCATCCTTGTTTTGTCACAACAACGTCAAACACATTGCGTACTGAAATCGGATTTGAGGACTGGATAAAGAATGGAGAATGTTTAAATGAATCTTAAGGCAGCATTCGATACTGTGCAGTAAGCCTCCTATGTGATTTTCCTCAATGCAGTGTTAATGTTACATAATATTGCCTCGCGTCTCTTCACTTCAGTAATTATAGTGAAGTCCAGGCTGGTGAGATCCGGACCGTAAATGCGTGTGCAAAGAATGCCTCTTCAAATGCATGTCTCACCGAACGAATGAGTATTTGAGAAAACTCAAGTGTAGGCCTGTCAAGTGAAATTATGCATCAGCCAAACACATTTCCACCTGTTAGTATCATACCTCTTGGTATTATACCGGTTAGTATCATAAATATGTTGACCTGCAAGGTGCAAAGTGCATTTTGGAGGTAATTAAAGTTGCGCACGGCTGAGACGATTTCAAGAACGACGGAGAGGCTCTGGTGGTTTTGTCTTACTGCTGTTTCTTCCGCAACAACATGAGGTGAAATGTAGTACTAGTAATAGCCTAGAATTGTTACTTTCTGCTATGGGATATATTTGAAGTATTTTCTTCATACGTTAAGCTTATCCTAAATTTGATTCTATAGGTCTACGTGATTGCATGATATATCAACTCCGCGAAGGCTATTACAGCGGAATATCCCGCAGACATTCAACAGTTGTACGTTACAGCGACAGAGAAAGTAAATGTTGTCATTCGATATCAGTAGGCCTCAAAAGCAAAATAACTTGAACGCCTTTAATTTTACCGAAGTGTCAAAAGGGCGAGTTACGAGAACACTAGGGTGTTTTCTAAAAAATAAAGTTTTAGAAAGTTATTCTCCAACCCATCATTGCGTGACACTAGATCGAAAGAGATGCCAGTAAAATTTTTAGCATAATAAAATAATATTCAGGACTAGCACAAACCAATCAAAGTTTGTTATTATAGTGTTTCAGTAAAATCGTCAAGTGAAAGAGTAAAATACTAAACAGCAAACACACTAAATAGTAAACACGCATGAAAAATGCAAACTGCAGTGTAGTGGTAGAGTAGCAGTGCAAAGTGCGTAAATTAGTCATTCAGTACAATCATTAAAACACTAAAGCTGCAGTGCAGCAATGTAGCAATGTATAGCATAATGCAATGAACGGCGAACGCTAGGCTATACAAAACATTATACCCCCTATTGAAAATAAAAATTCAGTTACCACAAATCCGTCAATAGCTCATGTTGCTGGTTTCTCTGGAGTTCTTGATAGCTGCTCCCCTTACTGGCCCACTGAACTTACTTCTAGTGCCCTTAACTACTTTAATATGGTTTTGTTCCTCGTTGCGCATTAAAGAGGCATTGAATTCTGGAAGCAAGGCAACTTTCGTTCTGCAAGATCGTTCACAACCTCCACAGAGGTGGCAACCATTTGTTTTTTAAATATGATTCTAGGAGTAGCCATTCGCTGGAGTTAATTTGCAAGAAATCGTCACTCAGGATCTTATAAAACGCCATGTACATGACGTAGTCATGTAGTACCTTTGTTACTGGATTGACAAATAGTGGAATCCGTTTTGGAGGTTCATCGTACAACTCAGTATCTCTTAGAGCCATGACCAGTAATTTCTTCTCTTCCAACGAGACATTATCGTTGAAGAATCCAAATCCTATCAGTAGCTCACACAGGTATCATAATTAATTGGCGACCAACTGCTGTGGTGGCAGCTTCTGCGACCTCCATGTCAAGGTATGCCGGTAGACTACAAAGCAAGGGGACAGATCATTTCTTGGAGCAGCTGTCGATGCTGGGCTCTGGACCCAGTATCGGACATACATATTACACAGCGGTCAATAAGAGACAGACCTCAATTAGATGCTTCTTATTTTGTTGGCGATATTATGGACCACACGACTTCCAGGATTCGGAGGACCCTAGATGCAATGGTTCATACTGTTTGTGGAATAGCCACAGTATCATGGAGTTAATGGTTCTGGCCATCCAGCGAGCATGGTGAATTGCTCCTAGATAACAGAAATGGATTCCACTGTGATACGTTCCATTAAAGAAAGCAATCGACAGCCCCAGCAGCTCACGGTAGTCATATGGCGCTTGGAATCTTTACGGCTGTGCTACTCCAAACTCTATGACACTGTTTTCCATGGAGCGATAATGCATGCCATACTTTTCATCGTCAAGGGTTGTGGAAAAATCTCCGGAATGAATGAAAAAAGAATCTTTGATCTATTCGCAGCTAGAAATCTTTGAAATGGCCAAACAGTTCTATTGCAGGAGACTTTGAGACATAATAGATGCAAATAATCCTTTCCAGCATGATCCCTTAGACGTGGTGCGGCGTGTTAAATGTTGGAACTCGGATCATGCTGGATCTGTCCTGATGAAGCCATGGCAGAAATACTTGAGCAGCTGTCCGACAATAATCCATCACAATAATCATCACCTTCCTGAATATCAGCTCTGGTGTATTGATGATGTCACAAATTTCTGCGTGTGAATGATTTGCTGCAGTTGTTTTAAGCCTCAACACGCATTTTTTCTTGAGTGTGAGGTTTCTATCTACTGCGGCTATCGTTCCTCTCCGACTATTTTCTCGCTGTGCCTCCGAAAACAAATGCTCCTGCTCAATTTTTATTAATGAGCACTGTTAAACTAATCATCCAGGAGGTCTTGAAACATTTGCTGATTTGCAAAAACTTTTCCAATGCATAATTTAAGAATAATTGGCTAAAAACGAAAAATGCACGACAGTGAGAAGACGTTCAAACTTATAAATTGACCCACTTTATGGAAACTAGTCTGAACGTCAGTGATCGGCAATATTAGCATTTAACTAGGCCTGCTGTTTTTAGATACATTTGAAGTGTTTAAAATACGACATGACGAAAGCCGCTGTGCCTTTACTTAATAATTATGGGCCTAATTATCTCCAGTATTTAACATTTCTAACTGTAACTGAAAATTACCTTTTACTACTTAATTTTCTATAATAAATCAATGTATATAATGCTTACACTTAGTCGTAAATGAGCGCAGGGCAGTAGGCAGGGGCGGACTGGCCCGCCGGGAAACCGGGAAATTTCCCGGTGGGCCCCCGGCCTCTGCTCAAGTAAAATCGGCTGACCATGCTTATGATCAGCACGCTAAATTGCACTTACTTACTTGCATGTCTTCAGCCTAAAGACGGGTAACATATGACGCCACATATAATCTACATGGCTCTGGTTAGCATGTAAAGAATACATTCTTTATTGTAATCTGTACAATATCGGCTGGATGAGGCCCTATGCTGAGGGCGAACCCTCCCCCACGCTCCTTCTGGTTGCATATCGGTGCCCCGCAGACCAGACCTACCCATCATGGCGTGGTGCCAGAACGGGCCACGGCCCTGGCCATGGAGGCCGAAGTTTAGTTCTTTCCCTAACCCCAATAATGTGCTTCCCCACGTATTGCAGTTCTGTCTATCTTAACGTACGTAGGTCTATGTAAGTCAGGAGGGGCCGGAGGGGTAGACAGACAGCATCAACAGGCCACGGAAGATTGACATGACCTTGAATTGACTCTCACTCTCCGAGGGAGCACCTAAAAGTTCCAAAGTGCAATAATCATCAACTTATAAAACGCATGTATTATAGTCAATGAGTCATCCCCGATATGAAACCCCACAGGCTTACATTGGCACACATTCGGCCTATCAGGCAGCTCATCCCCCAAGAGTTTGTAGTAGGCTCTATATCTCAAATTTCTAGCACAGTCGACATGTAAAGTTCTAAACCCAAATCACACCGTTTTCGACAAGCATAGGCCTACGTGTTTAAAAAACTGGCTTTCGGATTGGAGATCTGTATACTGGATTAAACTGCTATGCAAAGAAGACTATTTGGTATTTGCAAAATAAATTCACGTTCTTGAAATAAATAACAGCAAACTGTTAGAATTATACAAAAAATTAGCAAATTCAGAATTGGCCTATTCTATAGTCAAATAACCAGATGGTGCAATGTTAGACAACCAGTTATAGTTTGATATCACTGTTAAAGGTAATGCCTTTTTCTTCAGCTGATTGTGAGAGAGTATTCAGTCAAATGCATCTCTATAACACCTCTAAAAGAAACGGGTTGATCGTTCCATCTGTCAATGACTTACTAATGATTGGTGTAAATGGTCCACCTCTCGCCCAATGGAATGCTGAGAAGTATGTTATTAGTTGGTTGAAGTCGGGCAAACATAGTGCCCATGGGCGTCCGCAGGAATTTTTCTAGGGGGGCGCAAACTTTGAAATAGTTGTCGCAGGAAGTAAATAGGGTGTCGAAAGCAACCGATCACTCCACCTTCGACACTCGCTCTATCGGCATTGGCTACCTAGCTCTCGATACTCTGGCGCGCATCCCAACATGAGAAAAATTCATAGACATTCATTGTCAAAACTAGTGTGATAATTAAATTTTAGATGACTGAAATCTGATCTTATTCTTGAAATAAAAATTGCAATCGTCTGGGTTCTTGTCCAAACTGATTTATCACTCTATCTATGAATCCGTCTTTGTTGTCTGCAATTTCTGTTCCGTTCCTATATATATATACACAGCTTTTTCGGCCCTCAACGCAGTCGACCTTCACGTAGTTCCTACGAAATTGTTCTACTCAGAAGTGTTTGTCTTCTTCGTTCCTGTGATTCTGCCCAACTGACTCACAGCGTAGTAGTAGAAATAATATTATTTCAGTTTAACAACCCGTGCGACAACAAAGATCAATAGATTTGCATTCCTCTCTCATCCAGGCTTGGGACTGTTCCGAAGCTAGTGGTATGGGGTATGTTTAAAAGTCTGGCAGAACGTGTGTTAGCTGGCATCTAACTTTCTTTTAAGAAGCTGATTACTTAGTCGCTCCAACCAGTATCAATTATATATATATATTATATATAAAAGGGTACATATATCATACACATATATAAACAACGTCCTGACTACGAGGTTCACCAGCCCGACCTGTTATCTCGCAAGCGAAAGGCTAAAACAACACACGGAATACGATACCAATTAGCCGATATACGACTGAATGCATTTCGCCGTCTCTGGGTTGACAATATGAATTTCCATATTACCAAGAGAGGTCTATACGTTAATTTTTTTAAATACGCCTAAGCAAAGATATATTAAGGTCCCACTTGTAGAGCGTATCGTATTTTAACGGTCGGTACACTACTGTCTTACTAATTAATCTTACGCTTTCTGTGTTCATATTAAATAACTACCTAAATAATTGAGTGTCTTCCGACAATCACGTTGAAATCGTATTGTAATAATAATTTACAAATAATCAAAATGTCTCTGCAAATATGCGCAAAATCCAGGGGGGCGCACATGCGCCCTTGCGCCCCCTGCGGACGCCCATGATAGTGCCCTGCACAATGCTACATGCTTCCCAAGGACAGCTGAATGATCCAGTCATAGTTCGAAATTATTTGATTAATTAATGAAAATATCAATTAGCTTTCCTCTTTGTTTTCATTCATACCATGGCCACTTCAGTGGTTAAGTCATTTTTGCTATTAGATATTAATCTTTTTAATAATTATAAAACTCAAAAGTTTTCCAATAAAAGCAGGCTACTGTATTCTTCATTGTTCAATTTTTGACACAGCTAAGGATCAAGTACAAACTATCACAATCACTACAATTTACGTAGGCCTATATAGGCCTACTGGTTCCAGTTTTTAAAGAAATTCTGGCCTGGACATCCGGACATCGCCAATTTTTCAACCCGTCAGTTCAAATCTAACAAATCAAACCTTGTAACAGAGTGTAGACGGCCAGGCCCGAGCCAGGAATTTTACCACAAGTCTTTGCTAGGATGCTGCTGCTATAGACTCATTTTCATGATTCCTGAACCGACTCGCTACTGACCAACGAATCGTTGAACACTAGGTTTCCCTAGTGCAGTGCAGTTCAAAGGTCGACTGTTGAATAATATTACTTGTTTTCGTAACATTAGTAACGGTGTCACTGTTAGTCTGATACAACCGACTTAGGCTACACCCCCAATCACCCACGCGTGATCGGGCCCTTATAGAGGAACTGTTTCCCGGTATTAATTCTCAGCCCAGTCCGCCCCTGGCAGTAGGCCCTATTATTATTTGGTTTGACTGTTCAACTGTTCATATGTGAGCAAATGATAGGCCTATTCAGATGACAAGGAGATTGAAGAGATCGTGACATCTTGTCTAAGTGTGGAGCCGAACCAACGCAGCCCGGTACAGAGTTGAAACCATTTTAAAAGTTTCGGTGCCATTTAGCACTGAGGACCAAGAATTCCAATAGTGTAATGCTCACTGACTAGCACTGCCTTGCAGGTGATTATAAGGCCAGGATTTCTCATGGGTCACCAGTTTTGTGTAGTACAGATATTTTTTAATATTTTTTTAGATTGTGAATTGCAAATACAACATCCTCGCTACTGAAGATTGACGTTACTGCAAAGGCTGAACCTTACCGTTGCATCACCGAAATTTTACGGTCGCAAATAACACGCATGGTCGCGTGTGCCTCAGGATCAACACGGTCTAAACGGAAGCCAATCATCCTCTGAAGGTCGGTCGCTTCAAAATTGCGATAGGATCCTAATAATATGCGACCAAACAACCGGACAAAAACTTACGAAGTCCACATCATACGTCTGAAACATCTCCGAAATACCCATTGAGTCAGTGTCGAAGTCCGAAAATAATGATTAGGCCTAATGTCGCAAATTTCATAATCGTAATCTCGCAATTATTCCACGTTTCTACTTAAAAGCTAAGCGCAGGTCATTAGCTTATATTCACGCATGCGTCGTGTCAGAGGGGTTGACCAGAGAACAAGGAGAGAATAATAATAGGCCTACAATAAGAATAATATTTATCCTTGAATGAAACGCCTGACAAACGCACTGCGCTGTAGGCCTACGTGTACAATGCACATATTAATGACGATCAAACAATTCACAAGAACACAAATCACAGAAGACAAAAATCAACAAAGTTGCAGCCATGCAAGGCGCAAGCTCATTGTGCTTTAGGGAATGAAGGCATGAGCTAAACCCAAAAGAAGGAGGAGACGCTGAAACGAGAAACCAAATACGATTGCAGAGCATTAGTACATAATCAAGGTACGTTATGGTTAAAAGGTGAACACGTCATGAAAGTGTAGCTAGCTTTAGAGTTAACCCTATTTTGTTTTCTAAAGTTTCGGCGCAGGCAAATTAAGAGATTGAGTAGAGTCAAATTAATGGTCCTGTTTCCTTTCTTACGTCATATCCTTTATCTCATGTCACTAAGAGAAATATTTATTTACAGGTAAAAGGCGAGTGATCGGTATTCAAACCTGGCAACAAGTGAATGGAATCTTCGAGTAAGGATTATAGTAGGTTTAACTCTAGTAAGATGCTGCTGAGAGCAATAGTATTTATACATGAATAAGCGACTGATAATGATGGTAATAAATTTCTCTATTATTATTGTCCAGCAATTCCAATTTTTATGCCTTTCTAGTTAACATGTCGGTTTCTTTTCTATGCTAATTACTCTGCTGAGTGTTCTTGGAAGGGGTTGTGTTAGTTCTGTAGCACTTTGGAAAGATACTGTGACTATCGAACAAACATTCAGACGCTCCGGCAACCTGATCTAGACAATAATTGACGTAATAACTAAGTTATGATCGAAGGCGGTCAGGCTAATCCATTGATGTGCTGCATCATGCATGTACTGTCAGACTGTAAAGCCAGACCCATGAACACTGTATTACACTATTCCTTATGGCCATAATCCACCGACGCTTATACTGGTTAGATATTGGCACAATCGAAAGTCACAATATCGGCATTGTGAACTGAATTACATGCAATCAGCCACAGCCACCCAGTAGATGTATTATTCACGACCCCATAGAGACGACTAAGTTACTCTTATTGTAAGCTGTGATGTAAAAAGAAAAGACCATGTAAACTTAGGAACTCTTTCATCTTAGCCACAACTATTGTCGTCATCAAAAGTATCAACATTCATCGCGTGAAATATTCTGAATATATCTCCTAAACTAAATCTAGCGTACGGTATTCAGTTGGATTACTTCAGCTATAGTCTGCAAATTATACTACTACATTATTACCATTTGTACTGGTAATAAACCGAGTTGTGATGTGGATAGCATAATGCGCAATTTTTATGCTGCTAGCAATTATATTTTCAATAACTCTTCACATTTGTGGGTGTTAATGCAGCTGTACTTGCAGCAGACTTATGGTCTGCCAGTTTCGTAAGATATGGCTCAGTTGCAGTGAAATTTTCTCATTCTCAGCTGAATAAACTAATCAGTGAGAGAATTTATTGCAGGTTTAGGCAGTTTGGACTTCAAAGCTATGGGAGTTATTGCTATGTCTAAATTTCTTAAAGACGTGCTAACTATGGTGTCATTGACATTCAGCTATGGACATGAATTTATTAAATTAGTTAATGCTTTCGAGTTGTCAGTAAAGGACACATTTTTTTGTCTTTTGGGTGCATAATGTTTGCGCTTAAAGAGGAGCATTATAATAATAATTACGACAATTTATACGGCGCCGTAATAGGGAGGGCCATGCCGATACCTGGGCGCCTTACAAAACAGCTAACGACGGTCGGGATAAGCCCTGGCGATCAGATATGATTTAAGCATGGATATAAAGGAGTCCACTGAGTCGGCCAATCGAATAGCAGGAGGAAATTTGTTCCAGCATCGAGGAACGGCGGCCAAGAAGGCACAATCGCCGAAGCGCGCCCTCATACTCCGCACACGGAGATCAGTCCTCACAACTGATCAGAGCAGGAGCCCGGACGCGAAGGAATGAGTCTCAGTGCAGCAATCGCGCAGGTACCCGGGCGCAGTTCCGTGAAGTGATTTAAAAACAAGTAGGCAGAGCTTGAACACGATGCGGAACGGAACAGAAGCAAATGGAGGAGATCGCGGAGGAGCGGCGTGACGTGGTCGTATTTCCTCCTATTGCAGATAAGCCTCGCCGCGGCATTGAGACCCGACTGGAGTCCGTCCAAGAGACACGCAGACGCGCCGACCATCAGGCTGTTACAGCGCTCCACTTTGGAAGTGACGAAGGCGCGACGGCCGCTCTCGCAGCCTCTAAAAAGTAAGGACTTGATGCAGGTCCTGATGAGACGGAGCTGGCGAAAGCAAAAGCCGACGGTCCACGGGACATGCCACCTCATGGACCGATTAGACTCCAGCAGGACGCCGAGATCACGCACAAAGGGCCATATCGGGCATCTCAGACATTCAGTGCGTCGGTGTCGAAATGGAGAAACTCCGTCTTCTCGGGGTTGAGTCGCAGTCTGTTGGACCGCATCCATTCGGCTATCTCCATTTGTCGCCGCTGCTGTGTCGATGGAGGTCCCACCTGTAGAGCTGAGAGTCGTCGGCACAAAAGTGGGATGACAGGCTGAGACTGGAAGCAAGCTCACCCACGTCGGCGGTGTAGAGCAGGAACAGCAGCGGCCCAAGCTCAGATCCCTGAGGGACGCTGTAGAAGAGAGAACGGACGGTTGAAAGAACCACGTCGAAAAGGACCGTCTCGACCAGAACATCGTGGTCTACCATGTCGAAGGCGGACCAGAGGTCAAGCAGACCAAGCAGAGCGTGGTAGCCCGCGTCGATCGATTCAGTGAGGTCCGTTATCACCTGTGTATGTATGTATGTATGTATGTATGTATAACCATAATAACCAAAACCACGCTTTTATTGAAACCAGTTGAACAAAAGGTTTGACAAGAGACAAGATAAACAATGATGATGTTGGTTCAAAGGGGAGTCCTAAAAGGGCCTAAGCCCCGCTGACAAGGGTCATCCTAAAGTAAAGTAATGCTGGTAATAAGGTGGTCGGGAAATATCTATAAGTTTCTGTTTTAAAAGACAGGGAACAAAGGATGAGTTATCAAAGAACAAATCTTAACTAGTTAACTAACGTGCACACAGAATAAACTTAAATAACCGGAGAGAAGAGATACATGCGTAGTTGGCTTTTAAACAAAAGGAAACTATGGACGTTTCTGAGTTGGAGAGGGAGATCATTACATAATGCAGGGCCAGCGTTTTTTGGAGAGAATTTTCGTGTGTTTGTGCCAGTGGAGATTCCTCTGAAGTTTGCAGCAGATCTTACTTTGTAACGGTGGATTTCTGAGGTTGAGTGAAAATAACCATCAAAAGTCGTGGCAGCGCATGTGACCTATATTTAAACATGAACTCACAGATTTGGATAATTTTAATCTGTTCAGGTTTCGGAATTTTAAATTTATGGAAACTTTGAGCGGTGGACTCATAAGCAAATGACCCTGAGATTATTCTAACAGCTTTGTTTTGCAGAAGGACAAGTCTTTTTAGTCTAGAGGCATAATTGGAAGCCCAGACCATATTGCAATATGACAAGTAGGGATGAACGAGTGAATAGTACAGATTTAACCGTAAGCGGATAGGTAGTATATACGCGATACGTGATAATATACCCACATTTTTTGAGATCTTAGAGGCTATGTGAGATATATGAATATTCCATGTTAGGTGTTCATCCAAGTGGACTCCTAGAAACTTAACCGATATTACTTGGGGAATTAGAAAGTTGCCAACTTGAATTACGCCCTGTAAGGAAGGAGTTTTTTTCCTATGTGAACAAAATAGAATGTAGCTAGTTTTAATTAAATTTAATGATAACTTGTTATTTTTTAACCAATCTGCAATTATCTGTAATTCCTGGTTCGATAGTTGGAACAAACCTTCATAAGTTTTGTGGGAGATAAATACATTAGAGTCATCGGCGAAGTATAAAATCTACAAGATTTGAAGCATTTGGAAGGTTATTGATAAATAACAAAAAGAGTAGAGGACCAAGGATAGATCCCTGAGGAACACCGAATTTGACTAATCTTAGTTTAGATAAGCGCCCCTGGCACACAACAAGTTGTTGTCTATTTGTAAGATAGCTCTTGAACCAACATAGATTTATACCCCGGATCCCAATATTCTCAAGTTTTGCAAATAACAATCCGTGGTCGACAGTGTCGGATGCCTTGGCAATATCTAGAAAAATACCTATTGAAAATGTATGTATGTATGTATGTTAGGGTGGTCCAGCAACCATAGAGAAAAGTTTAAGTTTGTGGAATCATTTCTCCACAAGGCTTATTTTTGTCCACTGGGTATAGATAGTTTGCCTGTTAAATTTCAGCCTAATTGTGCAACATTTAGAGGTCAACCCATTCTCAACATTTTACTTGTGTTCTAATGTGTCTTTTTGTCATATTTACAATGGATGAAAAAGAGTGTTCACTGGCAGGACCGTTAATGCTGCACTAGAATGGCTAAATGTTGCCCGACAAAAAGAAAATAATTATTATGGACCGCATAGCTGCTGTTGTCACTGGAAATGGTCAGGAAAACTTGTGACAATTCCAAAATGGAGAGGTGCAGGTGAGTCTAAGGTCAAGACCTGTGTTGAAGTAACTCGGAAATGTAATCTGGATTCACAGATCAAAGGCCTCGTATTTGACATAACAACCAGCAACACAGGGCTTCATAAAGGCGCATGCTTTAGAATTGAAAACGCTCTGGGAACTGAAATGGTCTGGATTGCATGCTGTCATCACGTCATGGGAGTCGTCTTGTCAAATGTCTTCTTGTCTCTGTTTGGTCCAACCGAAGGTCCATCAACTGCGCTATTCAAGCGATTTAAGAAAGAATGGCCATCAGTGAACCAAGATGTTTCTTTCGCAGCAACTGATGAACTATTTCAGGATCCATTATTGAACAAACTGCGACAGGAAGTGCTCGGCTATTTACCAGATGCTCTTGAAACCCAGTAGCCAAGGGACGATTATAAGGAATTTCTACGTGTATTTTCTGGTTTTTTGGTGAACTGAAGGCAGTGAATCGTTTTGAGCTCCAGGTCCAACGCATCACGCCAGATGGATGACAAAAGCCATTTATGCTATGAAAATATTCCTTTTAAAGACTCAATTCAAGTTGACTGCTCGTGATTCCAAGAAAATCAAAGATTTGACTCTGTTTTTTCAACCTTGTTTATGTCAAACAGTGGAACGAAGCACCGCGTCGAATCCGAGCCCCTCTCAACGGCATCAAATTTTTATCTGTTCTGAAGACCTTCCCAAACCAGGCTGTTGCTATCAAAGCACATGCAGCATATTCAAGGCACCTCTGGTTTCTGTCTGAACATCCTGGTGGCCATAGCACTTTTGATGACAGAAATTAGAGGAAAGATAGTACGAAATCTGCAACGGCCAGCATTATCAGACACCCCTTGGCGTGTGCACTTGACAAGTGAATAACTGAATATGTACAGCTGAAATTGGAGAATTTGGTGACAGAAATGACATCTTTCTCTGATGTCCTAATGGGAAAAGGCAAAAAAAGACTCAGTTGTTTATCAAGAAACCACCAGAACAGCTGACAGGTGATCCAGTCTTCAAGAGATTTTGCGAACTGGCTGCACGCATGACAGTGGTGAATGACGTAAATGAAAGGGGAAACAGTCTTATCGTAAAGCACAATGACACGATGACAAAGAAAGAGGAACAGAAACAGTTTATTCTTCAACTGGTCGCAAATCATCGCAAGATTTTACCAACTCCATCCAAGACAGCGCTCATGTCATAGTTTTAACCATTGCGGAATAATATAACTATTTTTGTTGAGATAACATAAAAAGTGCCAAATGGGTTGACCTCTAAATATTATTTGTTTTCATTGAAATTTTGCATGATTGTTATAATCATGATAAAGAACAAAACTAGCCTTGTGGACAACTGATATATGTTATTTGATTTCTGTGGACCACCCTAATGTATGTATGTATGTATGTATGTATGTATATATGTATGAGCACTTGTTATAGCGCCCTAGATTTCTACCCAGAGGCGCTCCCGACTACTGTAACAGCGCGGACACTTAATCGGAGTTTCACGCCGAAGCGCGCATGAGCAATTGCAAGTGAAGGACTTGCCCAGGGTCCCTACGCGGTGGATTCGAACCCGCAACCCACCGGCTTCAAGGCTCCGAACATACCCCTACACCACCGCGCCCCACTTTTAGGAGAGCGGTCTCGGTCGAGTGATACCTCAGGTGATGAACCGGCAGAAGGCCGGCCGACGACAGGAACTCGGTTAGCTGAACGCTAACGACGCGCTGAGCATTAGTTTGAGTTGTCATCCAGTCTGTGTGTGAAGGAGGTTTTGTATTTCCCTCTTTTTTGTTCTCGCCTTCGCTTAATATCTCTGTTCTGCTTTGTGCGAAGTGTAATGTAATGTAATTAGCAACTTCTATTGCGCCGGTGTCTAATGCACAAGGCATCAACCGATGGCATACCAAAATCAAGCCGTAATCAGGTCAACATCCTAAAGAACAGTCCGTAAGATACAGAGAGACAGCCTGCGGTGGATAAGCAATTTGAATGAAGTAAGTTTTCAGCCGAGAACGAAATGACACAAGGGACTGAGCAAAGCGTACAGACACAGAAAGAAAGTTCCAAAAGTAGGTCCATATACTGAAAAAGCTCGTTTGCCAAGAACAGTAACTGTTCTTGATTTTGGTATGACCAGGCAAAGATGATCAGATGACCTCATTGAATAATTATAAGTATGGGGAATAAGAACTGATTTTAAATATTGTGGTTGGCCAAAGTTTACAGTTTTATATACTATGAGCCCCAGTTTGTAAAGAATTCTCTGCTGAACAGGAAGCCAATGCAAAGATTTAAGCGCAAAGGTTATATGTTCATATTTGGATGTATTAGCTATGACTCTAGCCAGAGAGTTCTGAACCCTTTGCAGTTTAAACATGTTAGACTTATTGATACCAGTAAGACGTGAATTACAATTATCTAGGCGACTGGAAACCAATGCATTTGCCAGAGATATTCTTGCAAACATTGGCACATAACGTTCTGCGTATGTCACGAATGAACATAATTTATAGGATGACTTACAAATACTGTTTACATGGCCACCGAGAGACATGGTAGAATTAAAAGCAACACCTAAGTTACGTGCAGAATCGGCCAAGTGAATAATAATTGAGTCACCCAGTTTCAATGACTTAAGCCGATCAAATTTCTTAAGTTGCTGTGGAGTGCCAAGTATCAGAAATTCAGTCTTTGATGGGTTAACAAGGAGTTTATTGGATGCCATCCAGGACTGTACCTCATCAAAGAGAGCAGACAACAGCTGCACAGATGAGTCACATGACAGACTGTCAAATGAAATGTAATTTGAGTATCATCAGCACAGAAATGATATCTCAGCGAATGATTATCAAGCAATGCTTCCAATGGTGTGGTGTATAAAGTAAACAAAAGAGGGCCAAGCACTGATCCCTGTGGTACACCGCATGTCAACAAAGCATCTGATTAATACTTACCATTTAAATACACTGATCCCAAACCAGTTCTCGAGACGAAAAAGAAGAATAGAATGATCCACAGTATCAAAGCAGCAGACAAATCAAGAAGAACAAGTGCTGTCGCCTTACCACCATCCATTGAGCAAATGATGTCATTGTGAACAGTAAGAAGTGCAGATTCTGTTGAGTGAAACTTACGTTAGGCAGACTGCAAAGGAGAAATTAGGGAGTTTGATGACAGGTGAGAGTGCATGCAATTCATGACTATCCATTCAAGAATTTTAGATATAAAATTCAAGGTTGAGATAGGCCTATAATTTTTATAAATCATCAGGATCAAGAGAAGGTTTCTTAAGTAGCGGATGAACTATGGCATGAGCAAAAGCAGATGGGAAATAAGTGTATATTATTTGTAATGGAATCATTAAAAGCCGTGTGACGGACTTTGATAGAAAAAATTTGACGATTATGCTGAGAAAGTGTTATGTTCATTTGCTGCTAATTTGTATAATATTATGTTCAGAATCTTTCGCAAATGATGAGATAAAGCATCGGATATTGAATATCTATGCTAAATTTGTGTCTGATGCTGATCCGGATCGACTGAGTGATTGGTTGGTGCAAGAACATGTGATGACTATCAACCAATGGCAGAAGATCCGCCAAGAGAATTCTGCAACACTGGATAGGTGTCGAGCTCTGCTGCACCATCTTTTCTCCATTCAGCACAATAGAGCATTTCTTGTTGTTCGACAAGCCTTGAGTAAAGAAAGTCACTACTTACTCGAAGACATCGACAACCAGGAACCAGGATGTGGAATCTGTGTACAGTCGAACACAGAAACCTTTTCACAAGGTTACTTTCCCCTATTCATATAAATATTATTAGCAGTAAAAGCGGACAATACTTCAAATATTTTTATTATTAGAAGCATTCTAGACCAACGACATGTTGAACAAAATAATGGACATGCAACTAGTAAATGGCCCCAACAGTTACTGCGTCCGAAACGATTCTAAAGTTTTAATTCGATTTACATGGCGTCTTTGTACTAGCGTAGTTCTGCGATTATGTGTGTGCGTTGTATGTATCTAGGCTTTTGCAAAGCCTCAGTTTGCAATACTGCTCAGAAACGGTGCAAGTTACGTCGGCAAAAGGAAAAGTTAATTTTATATTGCCTAACTGAAACGGGTTTCCAAAGGGTATTCCCGCACTTGTACTCGTGTGCGTAAATTATTATGGCCTCTGGATGTGTCTGAATAATTAAAAACGCCGCGTAGAGTGTAGAATAGAGTGAATTAGAATTAGAATGTGCTGCAGAAATAGTGCCGCATATTGAATCATTGGTTGAGTTATGTGATGAACCTCAAGCCAGTATGATACATCTTACAGATTTAAGTGATTCTGGCTCCTTGTTTGTTTCTCGTGATCTCCGCTTACTACTCAAAAGAAATTCAGTTAAGATCTTGTCCTAATTCAGAGATACGTGATCTGCCATCAATAAGTGCTCTCGTGCATAGCGGACTCAAAATCTAGATAGCATTGTGTCCTCTGTTGGCTGCAACACTTTGCAACTTTTAGATAGAATCATAACAGAAAACGTTGTGCTGATCTGCTTTAAAGATAGAAGGAAAACAGAACAACTGGAGAAGGATAACGAGAACCAGAGAAGGGCCTGGGAAGAAGAAAACGGTCGTCTGCTGAAAACGCAGAAAGAGCTCAAAACTAGACTTAATCTTGGTAAAAATTCGCTCAATTCCATATATTATGAAGAACATTTTGCTTGTATATTATAAGCACCCCATTAGGGTGCTCCAGAAAATTAAAAGTTGAAAATTCATTGCTCCCCGGGCATTTTTTTATGCGTCTCATACAGATGAGTCTAAAAATCCAAATTTGAGGCTTTTACATTAAGGTTAAGCTTTGCCACCAGCACGATGAAGTTTTAACAATAATCCCTATTTTTCGGTTGAAAACACAAATTGCGGGTATTAAGGATATATGAAAAAAGTAGTATGTTTTCATATTTATTGGCCAGAACATGAAAGGTTGCAAGGACAAGTACAAGTACTGAGGTATCAAGTACGAGTACAAATACTTAGGTATCAAGTACTAAAGTCTCAAGTACAAGTACGAGCATAGAACGAGTATGCGAATATTACGAATATTAAGATTTTTAGAAATTGACGAATATTGACGAATATTAAAACTGGCCAACGAATATTAAAATTTGTATTCTTTTAATTTTTGAAAAATCCGGGAATATTACTAAAACAAATTCGGTGCCAAAATCTAGGCATTACAACTAGTTACATGTTACAGTTTCTTATATCAGTAACTTCACTTAGTTTATTGTTCAAAGTCTCAATAGGCTATGCGGGTCAATCATGCGGCATTCATATTTTTGGCGCCCAAAACACACAACGAATTTCTGACTCAGCTCTCTCTAGTCCATAGGTCCCTCAGCCAAACCTCATCTATAATTAATCAAAGTTGCGCATAAACACAAGCATCACTGGAACGTCAATCTTCGGCACTGGAAAATAATAAACCTACTGGCGTTACCCACAACACAACATAGCTTAAAATTAGATAGAATTACCGAGGGAGTGAGTTTCTGAGATACGAGAGACAGACAGAGACAGACGGACAGAGTGGGAGATGGATTGTAGAGAGACAGACAGAGACAAACTGAGAGTGTGTGTGTGTGACTCTGTGTGTGACTCTGTGTGTGACTCTGTGTGTGACTCTGTGTGTGACTCTGTGTGTGTGTGTGTTTGTATGAGAGAGAGAGAGAGAGAGAGAGAGAGATCACTATTAAAATTTAGCGCGCAAATGATAGGCCTACTTTTTTATAGTATTAGTGTTACCAAAACCGTTGTGTGAGCATCGGTTACCAAAACCGTTGTGTGAGCATCGGCGCCTGCTCAATAGGTTCCCGGGTCCTGGTTATGGTCGGATTTTTAGAGTTCCTCCAGAGTAGGGAAAGATTTGGGTAGGAAGCCTAAACGTACCAGCATACGGACCACAGCACTAAGTATAGCGCTGCAAAACCACTGCATATAATATTAAATTAGTATTCTTAAATTAGTTCGTAAGCAAAGTGAAAACAGTGACATCATCAACGAATATTTACGAATATTTACGAATATTAAAAATGTCCTAATATTCACGAATATTTACGAATATTACAGCCTGAAGTCACGAATTCTCGTTCTATGAGTACGAGTACAAATTCACATGGCTACTGCAAGAACAAGGATATAATATTATTTTACAGTTTGACAAGGGCAGTTTTGCTGCATTTCCAAATGTCCAAGCAATCAACTTCATCGAAGTCATCATGGCTTCTGATATTCAACTAGGTTGTCACTTGTGATGATAGGGTGCTCGGTGTCACCGAAGATCCCGTACAGTAGTAACCAAAATAATAGCTTAGACTTTTTTCGATGCAGGAGGTCTGCACGACACTGCAGTTTCGGTTGCGGTAGCCATATGCGTGATTATCGTGCCAAAATAAGACGCTTGTGCAGCACATGCTCCACCACTGCCAAAGAAACTTGATGTGGTGCCGAACAAAGCATGTGTCTCATTCACGTAATACAGAATCATATCTGTAAATATTAAATAAGAACATACTAGTTGTAGGCAGCGTTTGACTAATGGAGCAACAAAAGAAAATGCATCAATAAACGTTTTAAGTAGCACACGAAAGTGATTCTAAGCGTAATACTAACTAAGCGCGTTTTGAGACAGATGACAATGTTTCCTTAACTATTATGCACCATCTCACACACGCAGCGGAAGACTGTTCCAAGAGGAACATAGAACACAGAGGAACATAGAAAACTCACCATTTTCACAAGTGAGCCCCATTCACACATGAATTTCATATATAAGCTATAGGCTCAGTGGTTTATTGCTGGCAGTCCCTTAGTGCAATTCATAAAATGCATTACTTCGGTGAATAAGCTGGTAACCATATTGCGGCTTTCGCGTGGTGCTGAGAAATTTCGACGACTTACATTTACATTACTCGATAGAGTTCAAATGATTTGTCAATTACTACTCACTTCTACGTAAGGAATCTTTGCAAGTGTTTAACAAAGTTTGATGTTGTCTCAGTTTTTTTCTCTCACATGATAGTTTTCTCACTACAAAACTTGCACTTAGCAGAAATAACATTTCTCTTGACAGTGAAATTATCATAACCAAACTTTATTGCTCTAGGAATATTAGTATTTTTATTATTAACATTATCACCGTCTGCGGCCGCTATTTTAACAAGACAACCGGAAGAAATTCTGATCAAGATACGGTCCATACAGAACTGCCACAATGTCTAATGTTCAGAACGTAAGAATTAATGACTAAAATAAAAGACAGAACTTACCGGTAACCTATCCGGGTGCCCGTAGAAATGTCAGTTGTGTCCAAGTACTCAGGTCTCAAGTACGAGTAAAAGTACTTAGGTTTTCAGCACAAGTATAAGTGCTAAAAATTGTACTCAAGTTGCACTCGAGTACAAGTAGTACCAATACTACATCTCTGCATACAATAGTTCACAAAAGAAGTTAATGATCATGAAAATAATTACGCTTTTCCTCCATGATTATTGCAGATTTTAAGCAAATTTGGATATTTTCACATATTCTAACTTTTTTTGTGCCGGTGGCTAGGGTTAACCTGTTTCAATTGGTCTGAAAATTGGTACAGTTGAGCAAAATGATAAATGGAATGGGAAAATTGACAGGGACCAGTATTTTTAGAAACTTTTGGAAATACATTGCATTCTGGAGCACCCTACACCCCATTGCCTATGCGTCGATGTTGTCTCAGTTTTTTTTTTCTCTCACATGATAGTTTTCTCACTACAAAACTTGCACTTAGCAGAAATAACATTTCTCTTGACAGTGAAATTATCATAACCAAACTTTATTGCTCTAGGAATATTAGACGTCACATCTCAGAATAAAAACAGCAAAACAAATGGCTTCATAGTATGGCCTATGACTATGTACATAATTCCTACTTACAGGATTGTTGCCCAATCTAATTAGGATTGTTGCATTCCAGTGTCTCGTCAATGGCAACTTCTTTGTTTTCCGCAAATAGACCACTCTCAGATTTCAGGGTATTGAGCAATAGGGTGTGGCAAAAAGTAAAGAAAATTCTAATTTAGTTCCCAGACAAACCTAAATCAGTGGTCCATGTTAAATGCAATATTGCACCAAAAATGGATTTATCATATATATCACCGTTTTCTAGCAACTTTGTCTGAAACACAAGACCATAAACGCAATATGTTGTAAAACAAGAGCTGGTCTTACATCAGCCAGTTTAACGGTTATGACTTTTAAATTTAGAACCCAAAGTTTAAGCTACAAACAATAATGAGTAGGCCTAATAAAAGAAATGAAAGAACATCCCTCACAGTACTGCAGTGTAAGTGCTTTAACTTAGTTAAGAAACTCAGCTTTAGT
This sequence comes from Aporrectodea caliginosa, assembly GCA_020284085.1. NCBI lineage: Eukaryota > Metazoa > Annelida > Clitellata > Crassiclitellata > Lumbricidae > Aporrectodea > Aporrectodea caliginosa. The sequence continues at coordinate 265,717 of JACEVL010000260.1, read as the reverse complement.
TTCTATAGTTGTCAAGTCCAATCTTGATTTCTTTATTTGAATGATAACACCGTGGCCTGAGTCATGACCGTAGCTCGGCCACAGACTGCAGAAACGTCTTTGATATTTCTCTCCACATCTTGCGAATGACACGAATAGTGAGGTAGAACAACTCGTTCATTACTGCCAACAGCTTTCGACGTGATGTCTTGCAGGTCTGGAATCACATATTTTACCAGTCAACCAAATTTATGTACGAATCAGATGCAAATTTAACTGTAATAATTTTCTTGTCAAAGCAATGAATTGTATCACTGGAGTGAGCATCTCTAGCCATTAGAATTTTCTCACATGAAAATTTCCTTATAATATTATTTTCATCTTCATCGCCAATGGCTGCCAACAAGACATTCTGGGTATGGCAAAAGTAGCTGTTGTTCTGAAGTACTGGAGTGATGACAGCTTGATCAGTTTTATCAAGTTTCTGGTACAAGGATAGCCTGAAGAAGAAGTTCTTTGCTCCATCCTGGCACGTCAGATGACGTTTGATATGAAACTATGATGGTGCATAGACATTCAGTATGAATTTTACAAAGTGTTTCAGATTGTAGGAAGAACATTCTTGGCAATCATACAACCTATGCAATCGGTTGGCTTTAGTTAGCCATCTGGCAAGACTGAGTGCACCAGGTTGAGCGGTCTGCAAGCAGGAGATGTGATTCTCACTAGCATTGGGGCCACATTGAATCAGCAGATATAAATTATTTTAAGCAAGTACAACTGATCTGTACTTAGGTCATTCATCATCGTATCTTCAAGTTCAGCAACACAAACTGAAACAGGAGAAACTTCAATGATTGTTTTCTGCTGTGGGTCAAATTTCAGCAAGGTTGATAATTATCTGTCCTTCTGCAGTTCTTGCACCACTGGTCTTCCCATCATAGTCTTCCATTAGCTTCCTCAAAGTCAATTCGTTAGCATGCATTAAACAAATTAACCACGGAAGAGGTCTTCTGAGATGATGTTCAATGTTTCGGTTTACTCCATTGTTTCGACCGGTATTCACAGCTGTTCCATCGCAAACAAGTGCTCGTAACGTTGGTTCTGATTTACTGTCTCTCATCACGGAAAAAATTTCTCTTGAAATGTCTGCAGGCTTTGCTGATGCAGGAAGAACATAACTTCGGCTAGGGAAGCATACCAGAACACTGTTCTTCTTTGATTTTTCGACGAGTGTGCCCTGCAGGGCCAGCACAATGTGTAACTTATCCCAAGAGTTTGGCGAGAACCCACTGACCACTCAAGCAATTGCTGCTACTTCTGCATGGTGGATCCTTCCAAATAATGGACTGGCAAAAATGCACCTGCTATCACGCATCTGGACCTTCCTTCGTCCATCACCCCAGTGCCACACTGCCCTGAGCTTCCCGTGCCCATTCCTTTGGAAAGGAGGCAGCTTTCTTCAGAAGAGCCCAGTAAGTCAGAGAACGAGGAATACTTTGGAGACCCAGATTATAATTACCGAGCTGAGGAGAGAAACCCGTACTATGACAACTATAGAGACCTAAACGACTTGATCAGCGATCTTGGTCTCACCAAGTCCAGTGCAGAGCTTTTGACATCTAGACTTAAGCAGTGGAAGTTGTTGGATGAAAGTGTGCAAGTCGCAGATAAGAGGAAGTGTCGCCAAGCTTTTCCAGCTTCTTCACCAGTCAAGATGGGCACTGCTTCTGCCACAATGTGACCACAATGTTCGAGGTAATTGGAATCGACTTTATCCCGAAAGAATGGTGATTCTCTATAATTATTGACAGTTTATCCAGCAGCCTCAAAGCTGTGCTGCTTCACAATGGGAACATTTTGCATATCTTAGCAGTCAATAGGCACAGAATAAACCAAGTCTTAAAAATGGAAAGATTAAATCAAGGTGACTAGGGACTTTAATCGAGATGCGTGGCGCGTAGTTTCAATAAATTACTATATTATCAGGTCATTATTTATACCAAAACCAAAGTGAAACGACGTCTTTTATTGTAACGTTGCATAGCTTCCGTTACAATAGCGCTTGAGCTTCCAATTAGGCCGCTGTTTTTCGATGTTCGAATTGGCGCCGTTCGACAATCGAGAAAAGGGAGGAAGAGTTAAGGCGGGAAGACTTTGCCGCCTCGAAAATTGCGCGGGAAAAGGATCTATAAAACGGAGTACGAGAGAGAAGGAGTCAGTCAGGCAGGTATACAGACCGATGGACAGATAATCAACAGATAGGTAGGCGATCGCAATCGAGAAGGAGTAATCGAGGAAAGCGTTCTAGGGAAAGAGAGGCGAAGCGATCGTATCGAAGTCGAGTGATAGGGTCGTAACTTTTTCTTTCAAGAGTTAAAGTACATTTCGAAGCGTTAGTCTAGGCGCAAAAAATCGAAATTTTCGTGTAAGAAGCAAATCATGTTCATTTTTGGCAACATACTTTTTACACTAATTCGACCCTACTGATTACGAAAATCGCTGTTGCAAAATTAAATATAGCAAAAATCAGAGAAAAATGGCCAGATCTCAGTCAATAATTGTTGAATTCGGCTAATTATTTCTTGCTTTTTCTCGACTTGATAAGGGCTACTTGTGGTAAGAAACAAGGTACCAAATGTAAGAGGATCCAAGGTTATTTTAAGGTCAAAAAGGGACATTTCAGAGGAAAACCTGGGAAAATGGCCATAACTCAGTCAAATGTTTTTGTATCTGGATGATTCTTTTACCTTTTTGCTAGGGCCGATAAGAGCTACATTTGAAAAGACATAGTACTTCAACAATTATTGACTGAGATCTGGCCATTTTTCTCTGATTTTTGCTATATTTAATTTTGTATGACCTTGAAATGACCTTCATGACAAAAATCCAGCTTGGCAGCAGCGATGTTCGTTATCAGCAGGGTCGAATTAGTGTAAAAAAGTATGTTGCCAAAACTTGCCGCTTGCATCGCTTTTTGTGGACTTTTCAGCTCTGCGCGCCTAGACTACGATCTTTCTGGACTCATCGTACTGTTCTTTTTGGACTATTCGTGCTGTTCTTTCTGGACTTATCGTGCTGTTCTTTCTGGACTTATCGTGCTGTTCTTTCTGGACTTATAGTGCTATTCTTTCTGGACTTATCGTGCTGTTCTTTCTGGACTTATAGTGCTGTTCTTTCTGGACTAAACGTGCTGTTCTTTCTGGACTAAACGTGCTGTTCTTTTTGGACTAATCGTGCTGTTCTTTCTGGACTTATCGTGCTTTTCTTTCAGGACTTATCGTGCTATTCTTTTTGGACTAATCGTGCTGTTTTTTCTGGAATAATCTGCTGTTCTTTCTGGACTTATAGTGCTGTTCTTTCTGGACTAAACGTGCTGTTCTTTCTGGACTAAACGTGCTGTTCTTTTTGGACTAATCGTGCCTTTCTTTCTGGACTTATCGTGCTGTTGTTTTTGCACTAATCGTGCTGTTCTTTCTGGACTAAACGTGCTGTTCTTTTTGGACTAATCGTGCTGTTCTTTCTTGACTTATCGTGCTGTTATTTCTGGACTTATCGTGCTGTTCTTTTTGGACTAATCGTGCTGTTCTTTCTGGACTAAACGTGCTGTTCTTTTTGGAATAATCGTGCTGTTCTTTCTGGACTTATCGTGCTGTTCTTTTTGGACTAATCGTGCTGTTCTTTCTTGACTAAATCTGCTGTTTTTTCTGAACTTATAGTGCTGTTCTTTCTGGACTAATCGTCCTGTTCTTTCTGGACTTATAGTGCTGTTCTTTCTGGACTTGTTGTGCTGTTCTTTCTGGACTTATCGTGCTGTTCTTTTTTCTGGACTTATTGTGTTGTTCTTTCTGGACTTATCGTGCTGTTCTTTTTTCTGGACTTATTGTGCTGTTCTTTTTTGACTAATCGTGCTGTTCTTTCTGGACTAAACGTGCTGCTCTTTTTGGACTAATCTGCTGTTGTTTCTGGACTTATAGTGCTGTTCTTTTTGCACTTATCGTGCTGTTCTTTTTGGACTAATCGTACCGTTCTTTCTGGGTTTATAGTGCTGTTCTTTTTGGACTAAACGTGCTGTTCTTTCTGGACTAATCGTACTGTTCTTTCTGGACTTATCGTGCTGTTCTTTCTGGACTTATCGTGCTGTTCTTTTTGGACTAATCTGCTGTTCTTTCTGGACTTATAGTGCTGTTCTTTCTGGACTTATCGTGCTGTTCTTTCTGGACTTGTTGTGCTGTTCTTTCTGGACTTCTTGTGCTGTTCTTTCTGGACTTATATTGCTGTTCTTTCTGGACTCATAGTGCTGTTCTTTCTGGACTTATAGTGCTGTTCTTTCTGGACTTATCGTGCTGTTCTTTTTGCACTAATCGTGCTGTTCTTTCTGGACTTATTGTGCTGTTCTTTCTGGACTTATTGTGCTGTTCTTTCTGGACTTATTGTGCTGTTCTTTCTGGACTATTCATTTTGGCTTTAAATTTAATTCATAGGACAACTTGGCACTACTACTGAGAGTCTCTGTAAATTGAATAAACGCTCGAATAGAGAGCTTAGGAATTATAACCGAGGGCCAATCCACGTTTATAGAGCGGGAGGTTAGAGAGAGAGAGAGAGAGAGAGAGAGAGAGAGAGAGAGAGAGAGAGAGAGAGAGAGAGAGAGAGAGAGAGAGAGAGAGAGAGAGAGAGAGAGAGAGAGAGAGAGAGAGAGAGAGAGAGAGAGAGAGAGAGAGAGAGAGAGAGAGAGAGAGAGAGAGGAGAGAGAGCCTTGAAAATATGATAACATTGTACCAGGTCGAAGTAACAGAGGGCGTAGAAATGATATCAGAGCATTAGTCGACAGTTTTGGATCTTTGGCGGATCATCTTGTCTATTTAACGGTCTTACGACAACACGAAGTCTCCAATCACTGTTTGAATGCGCAGGAGTCGCACCCGGTGTGGGTGTGGGTCGTGTTACATTATGACGGCGACAATGCAGGACGTAAACGGTTAGATTGTGTCGCATGCGAGCTCGAGTTTAAAAGATGAGTAATAAAAATTAATGAAGTCAAACCTTATAAATTATTATTATTTACATCATTATCGTGGTAAAAGAGTTACAATTTTATTGAAAATGTAGATTTTAACTAAACCATAAAGCACATTTACATTCCAAAGTAAACAAACCATATAGCAGTGTTTGCTTATATTCAAAGGTCACTCTTCATCTCTGCTCAAAATCAATGCTAGTATAGTTCAAGGCTCTGTCTTAGGGCCAACCAATTTCTCTATTACTGGTTCAGACCTGCACCCTGCTCAGCCCCTTGATCTTATGTTCAAATCTGCAGATGACACTTACCTCCTTACTGGATCCTCTCAAGCTCATACTATTCCATCTGAACTGCATTTAATCTCTACATGGGCTTCTGCCAATAACCTTACCTTAAATAGCTCTAAATCTAAAGAAATGATCATTTTCCGCCCTCGACACCAATTTGACCCTCCTCCTCCATTGCCTAGTATTACCCGAGTTAAAACTTTGAAAATACTGGGTGGCATCCTTCAAGATAATCTCAAACTTACAACCCATATAGACCACCTCACAGCAACTTGCTCCTCCTCTTTTATGCTATCAGAAAACTCATAATGTAACCAAAGCCACTACCGTTGCAAAACTTCTATATGCCTCCCCATCCTGGTGGGGTCTCACCCTGGCTTCCGATAAAGAACGCCTGGGAAAAACTCCTAAAAGAGCCAAACGCCTATAGGTTACCTAGAGCACTCCTTTCCAACAGTCTCTGAACTTGCCAATATAGCCAATGCGAAACTCCTTTTCTCCATATTACACAACCCCAAGCATGTACTTCACCAACTCCTACCTCCACTCCGACCCCTCTCCTCTCACCAATTAAGACCTAGAGCATACAACCATACTCTCCCACCCAAGGACAACTCTCCCACCCAAGGACAACTCTCAATTTATTCCCAGATCATTATATAAAAATATTTACCAGTTTATTCAAAAATCTTCCAATGAACTTTAATTATCCATTATCACTCATGTTAGCATTTCTGCGTTTTTGTCAGATTGTTTTTCTCAATTAAACGAATATATATGCTTTTGCTTAAAATATGTAAACTGGACAATGCCTGAGAATAATGTTGGTTTCAGGCAAAATCTTATAAATAACACTTTAAAATAATTAACAATGTTTTCTTTTTTATTTTCAGTTGAACTTCAATACAAGTCGGATGCAGTCTTGGTTCAGACGATCAGAACAAAAGCCGCAGAAGAGGAAAAGAAAGCGATCTACGGATTGACGATCTTAGACAAAGAACTGTTTGTTGTGAGTGAAGAGAGTTCAGACGTTGAAGTTTACGATTCGATTAAATTAAGTTTCAGTCGTCGATGGAATTTGAAGCAATTAATTGATCCAATGGACATAGCATCCTGCAATAGAAACAAATGTCTCTACATCGTTGATTACAAAGGCAATGGTCAGTCGATGAAGATATTAAGAGTTGATCCAAATGGAAAATTAATAAAGAAATGGCCAGCAGGAGACGAATATGTTCGTGTGTCTGTTACGGGTGAATCGAATATCATTTTAACTGTTGGTGAGAAAAATAAATTAAATGAATATTCACCAGATGGACAATTGATCCGAGAAATAAATCTATCATCAGACGCAGGTATTATTAATCCAAGACATGCTATAAAACTGACCAACGGTCAGTTCGTGGTAAGTCATGGATGTCGTGATGGCGAACTGCATAGAGTGTGCGTGGTTGATCCAGATGGAAAACTTAAGAAGTCGTTCGGTGGAAAACCTGGATCAAACATCGGACAAATGAAAGATCCAATCTATTTGTCCGTCGATGGAAATGGATTCGTGATGGTCGCTAATCGAGGGAACAGTCGAGTTTTACTGTTGAATCCAGATTTAGAATTTCAGAGAGAAATTCTATCAAGAGAAAAACACGGATTACGATATCCAAATAGAATTCTTCTGGATGAGTCAAATGGTCGACTGTTTGTGACTGACAACGAAAAGAACTCTGCAACGAAGCTGAACGAGGACGGGCAAATTTTGATATTTTCTTTAAATTGATTTCTTAAAATAATATTTATCTTTGACATCAAAAGGAAATTTGCTTTCAAATGGATCTTATTTTGAAATTCCAGTTTAATGTAGAGTAAATCATTAAATTTCTTATATTTAGTTTGCGCTTACTTTTTGCTGACGTGAAGAACTTATAATTAACCTAAGAAATCATTATAGGCCTAAGCTTGATTTTATGAAACCTTACTTCGTATAAAACTTCATTTCTTGTATTTGCTTCGATCATTCTAGAACGATATACTTGTTCTTGTTCTGTGTTGCTATTGTTTTGTGATGTGAAATAAAGGTTGCTATATCACTAGGCGTTCTTGGTAAAACCGAGATCATAATGCAATTATAGGCTCATTATGTCCTACATAATATGGTTGTGCACAACTAGCCCGCAATAGCAATATCATTATGTTGAAGATATGGTTCGAATGTGACCATGTATCAATAGGTATCACAAATAAAGAAACATTATATAGGCCTAAAAGGACGTGGTTTCCGTATGAGCTTATGGCATGGATAGGATGTATCCTAAAATGGTGACTGCCTGCGCACGTGGAACAAGAGCCTCGTGATTACTTAGCGTCGTGCATACCATATTCCCCAATAGCAATGTCATTTGTTACAGATATTGTGCAAGTATGACCATCGTGTCAAATGGGCTTCATCTAATTATCTGTCAATTGGATCCATATAATGTAGGACGAAGAATCAACCTATGGTAATGCACGGGGCTCAGTAATCATTAAGGCTCTTTTTCCTGGTGGGTAGGCAGTGATCATTTAGGAAATACTCTCTCCACGCTATAAGGTAAATGCGCAAACCACACCCTTTTAGGCTAAATGTGACCTATGCTGTTTTTATTGTGATCAGCCTGGGCTTCATTTTAGACTTACAACATACAGTAAGAAAGAAAGAAAGAGACAGACAGACAGACAGAGACAGACAGACAGAGACAGACAGACAGAGACAGAGAGACAGAGACAGAGAGAGAGATAGTCAGACAGAGACAGAGAGAGACAGAGAGAGAGATAGAGAGAGGGACAGACAGACCGAGAGAGACAGAGAGAGAGACAGAGAGAGACAGAGAGAGAGGGACAGACAGACAGACAGAGACAGACAGACAGAGACAGAGAAACAGAGAGAGAGACAGAGAGAGGGACAAAGACAGAGACAGAGATATATAAACAGACAGAGACAGAGAGACAGAGACTGAGAGACAGAGAGAGCAGCGCCACCTACCGACTTTCATTACACGCAAATTTGAATCTACGCGATGGTTTAAACTTCGATGCAGCGTCACCTACCGACTTTCATTACACACAAATTTGAATCTACGCGACGGTTTAAACTTTGATGCAGCGCCACCTACCGACTTTCATTACATGTAAATTTGAATCTACGCGACGGTTTAAATTTAGATCTCCAGCTCCCCTCCCCTGCCTCTGCCTCTTTTCTGCTAACTGTGAAATGGAACGCCCCCTGGCGACGGATTTAATATACTGAGATACAAAATACATCTTGCGACCTCTAGCGTTGACTACTCGCTGGCTGCGCAAGTCTCGAGCAACCCATAGAGGTTTCTTTTCCCCACCAACGACTTCTAACAGTGACAAATCGATGGCTGCGCTAGTCTCGAACGACCCCACGCAATATTCGAGCGTGCTTGCCTCCCCTTGCCTCCCATCTCCTCCCCTCCCCAGCGCCCCTACAGACGTGTCTGGCTGTCGCCGCTGCGCGGCGATCGTTTGTGAATGACCCGCTGGGACTCAGCGAAACGCGTAACACGACGCGTAACACGGTTCACACGCGCATACACATTACAAGCGCGCGCACACACATTACGAACAGTTCTGTGCGTTTGTATTATTAATTAGCTGCTTTCACCAAAAAGGTGGCAAGGGCTGGTAACCACTGATACCATTTAATGCAGCATTATAATTTATTCGCCAACTTGAAGGTCATGTTAGTCGTCACAGTAATGAATGAATTACTGATCGAAAACTTTCGACGGTTACTAGCCATGAGAAATTAAGAAACTCCTGCTGCAGTGCAGTGCATGCTTCTGATAGTGCGCGTTTATGCACGTGAGTGTGTGTGTGTGTGTGCACGCGTTTGTGTTTATACGAGTACGTGTATGCTAGTGTGATCCAAACTTACATGGGAAAAAATATTTTTTCAAAATATGCTGCTCCACAAGGCTGCCCCTGTTACACTTGACTAGAAGACTCTGTGCTGACAAAATTGAAGAGATCTGAGCATGTTTAGAGGTCGCTAGGTTTTGACACTTTTTGTAGAAAAAATTGCAAAAATTGCGTATCTGACGCGTTTATAGCTGCATTATGAATTAAAATTAGCACCAATGAACATCAAGCACCATCTTTCTAAATCATGACCAATATGCCAACTGTATTTAAGTAGATGAAAGAATAATAAGCTTATTTACAAATAAAACAATTGTTTCAAGTTCTTTCTGATAGACAAACGGTTGTTGGCTTAAAGCTATTTTTTTTAATTTTGCATGCCAATAACAATTCATTACAATTCGTTTCATATACCATTGGATTGTTCAATATTGCTGTATATGATGGCTGTTAGGGATGCCTGACAAACACATTCTTGGGTCTGGACTCCCCAAAAATGGGGCAATCCTGAAGAATTTCATGCTTCATTACCAGAATGGACTGACAGTTGGTGAGGCCACGAAAGCAACAAAAGTCACTGCGTTCGTAATTCGGGAGATGGTTAGAATCCCCCGCACAGCGTGTGGATTCGGGTGTTGGCAAGCTGTGGAAGTTGTACAATGTACATGTATGAACACAGATTTGTGCTGATTCAAGGAGTAACCGTTTGAGGTCGATTTAAATTAACTCTTTCAGTCGTCATATCTGCTATTTCTTCGAACACCTTATAGCCACGCGCTTTCTTTGATGAGCGTGTCATTGAAGACATCGAGGCTGCTCTGGTAATACAATCTTACTCAACCACCTAATCCGCTATCCATGTAGCGTCGGGACAGGAAAGCCTTCGACCACCATACTCCACTGGAGGCGTATGTCACAAGGAGAGCTTTAAACCTGTTTGATCTTCTTACTACCCAGAATAAAGAACAAGCCAAAGCCTTTTTTATCGAAGTCTTCTGCTCTCTGACCACTGGACTCTATTTTCCAATCGATGAAGGTAAATGTCAAACTGTTGATGGTCGTCAATGACTGCGCAGAACGTGGAGTGGCCCAGATCCATTCTTACAATGATGTACTAAGGATGAGTCACAGAAAGAATACTTGCTGCAACTTGTCTCCAGTCATCGGCCAAAATTTTCTGTTGCAACGAAGGCAAAATGAAATAATAGTGGGTTGCGGGTTTCCAGCACTTCAATTACGGGATTTATGCAGACTGGATAACTTCTTTAATTATCCAAACTATATTTCATTATAAACTTAATGCAGCCTGACTAAGCAGTAACACTGCAGTGTGTATTTCTAATTGGGGCTGTTTATTGTTCAAAATTATAACTGACTTGAAAAAATTATAACTGGTTTGAAAAAAAATCAAAATTATGCATGTTTTTTGACAAATTCAAACTATATAGCAAAAAGTCGAAAAACATAGCGACCTCTAAATATAATCGAATCTCTCCACAATTTTGCATACAGACTCATGTTTTCATGTGTAACAAGGGCAGCCTTGTGGAGCAATGTATTTCCAACTTTTAATTTTTTGGAACACGCTACTGTATGCGTGTTTGTGCCCGTGTGTCTTTGTGTATGTGTGCGTATGTATGTGCGTGTTTGTGCATGCTTGTGTATGCATGTGTGTATGACAATATGCGGGTGTACTCTTATGTTTGTGTTTGTCAGGACATTCGTACAAAACTGTCACCAAACGCTCTTGCACGCGCAGTCACAAAAAATCCCAAACACCACCACATAAGCCCTGTTCTCAAATCGCTACACTGGCTAAAAGTCCCTCTGCGCATTCATTACAAACTTGTATCTGTTACCTACAACGCCTTTCAAACCTCGAAACCCTCTTACACTCGTAAGCTATTCACCATCCAATCGGGTAACCGTTGAATTGAGCGCGCACATTTCGCCGACCTTCATCTCAGCGACCTCAATTCGCCGCCGCGAAACACAGCGCCTACACAATTCGGCGCCGTCAGCGACTACACAATTCGCCGCCATTCATTTCAGCGACTCTTTATTTTAATGATAAAACTTTCAAACAGTTTAAATTTAAATTTAAGAGAAAATAATTCAAATCGTTTGTTCCGTTATTCAGTTACATGTTAAGTAGGCTAGGCAATAGCTAAACCTGGAGGTTCAAGTTGTGCGAGATGCCACGCAAATAGTCCAGAAGCGGTCGATTGGCATAATCCAACACGATGGTTTTAATGCGTTCCGCTGTGTCTCTGTAGATACGACGACCGGCAGCAGGATTCCTACCGGCGATGTACTGCTCAATTGCCATTTCATTCATGCTCTGCTCTTTCTTCAAAGCAGATATGAATTTCCAAATTGAAGGGTGATTAGCTCCCAGAAGTTCAATCAATCAACTTCGGCTCCGTGACGAAGATGCCCAACCAATGTTGCTTTGATTTTGCTTTGAAGTTCTAGCCAAGACCACGTTTATAGCGCTGAAATGAATGGCGGCGAATTGTGTAGTCGCTGTGTTTGATGGCGCCGAATTGTGTAAGCGCTATGTTTCGCGGCGGCGAATTGAGGTCGCTGAGATGAAGGTCGGCGAAATGTGCGCTCTCAATTCAACGTAAACCTTTTGAAATCATATTTCTGTGGCCACCCTGTAATAAGTGTTGCGTATACTCTAGCAGTTAATGGACAACCATATAATATGCAGCTATAGGGACTAGCCTACTTAAAACTATATGCATGAAGAACAAGCCTTCAACAAGGTTGTGTTAAAAATACTTAATAATGCGTACATTATAATGCATAACAATTCCTACATGATAATGCATACATAGGCCTAATAATGCACATATAGGTCTAGTAATGCATACATAATAATGCATACAATAATAATGTATACATAATAAATAATGCATACATAATAATGCTATTGCTAGACGAATACGATACACAAATACGCTGCACATAAAAGGTTCCGAGGTCGACCTCGCATCGATCGCCTACTCGATCCATCGCGATCGATTTTCAAATCGCCTTGTATTTTCAACTGAGAAGCTCTGAATCCAGCTTCTTATCCTTCTTAATTTGTGTCATGATCTCTCTTTGCTTGTCCGTTGACAGTTTATCGGAGAAAAGTGAGAATCTGACAAAGTCACTTCCTAAATGCCAGAGATGGTGTATGAAAGTAGTAAATGCCGTCTTGGCGATCTCGTTTACAGCATTGTAGCGGATTAGGCCATCCAGGAGACCCCGGTCATCACAGCAGCATCACAAGCTCGTGGAGCCTTCACCAAGGTTCTGAAGTAGATCAGGACAATGAAAACAGCTACTTCACGGAGACCAGGTTACTAAATTTATCTGCTCACAATACATCAGGAGTTTGAGTAAGTAGACGGCCTTGTCATCCATCGTGCATGGTGGAACGTTCCAGGCTTTCTGATCGGAGAGTCAAGATCCCCCGTTACACAATACAGAAAAGGTTGTGACAGTTCTGCATTTATAATCGTAACGTGGACTCTCTTTCTCCAGGCTGGTCTTCATGGCCAAGATGGTATCATCATATCGCCACTCCTTGTAGTCGTATTCTTAGATTCTGGAATGCACGGACCCGTCTCTTACGATGAAGGACAACTGTTCATAAATAGTAAATACGTTTGAATAGCTGGATATCTGGTCCAAAAGATGCAACCATTTCACAGCTTTGAAGACTGTAGCCAATAATTATAAGCTCCATTACATGATGTCTACAGTCTACACGCTAAATGCAAAAGAGGTCGACCGAATTCTAACTTGATCAGTTGGCAACATCCGGAGTGGACCCCAGTGTTGGAAGCAATGATGTCAATCGAAAGAGCTTCACCATGCTTATCCAACTTCCATTCTCGAATGATCTGGATATCAGCATTGGCCATGGCAGCTCCGGTACCTGATGGCAGCTTTGTCTGGGCTTGAAATCAATATTGGCCAACGGTCAACCTTTGCAACCTCTCCATTTCCTGTAAAGTCTCACTTAGGTCTGGTAGCAAATTGCCATCCCATTGTAGAAATAAGGAAGCATCTTTCTCTTTGATTTCGCAGATGAAGGAATCCCTCAGATTGCCTGTGGAGTGTGGACCATTCTCATGTAAAATTTTGATAGCCGTGAGCGACCCCTAAATATTACATTTTTCACTAAATATTTCACACAGGTCCTTTTTAGATCAATATGAAGCAATGTGTCAACAAGCCTCATGAATTTAGGAAGAGAATGTTTTTACATGTCATTTTGGACCACCCTAGTCTATATCCTCTTCTCTGTGTTGCTTTGTCTATTTGTATCTCTCTGTCAATCTCAATGTGTGTTCCTTTATTTCGTCTATGTGCGCCTATCTAGATAGATAGATAGAGAGATAGATAGAAATATATTCCTGTGTTTGGCGGCCAAGTTGGCCGCCGTCTTGGAAATTAGTATTGACAGACTATTCTCACTACGATAAACGGATTCCTTGAACTCGGAACTACGAACGTGGAGGGTTCATTTGTCATTGTAGCATACCTATGAGCTGAAATATGCATATTTCTGTGTTTGGCGGCCATCTTGGCCGCCATCTTGGCCGCCATCTTGGAAAGTAGTATTGACAGACTATTCTCACTACGATAAATGGATTCCTTGGCCTCGGAACTATGAAAGTGGAGGGTTCATTTGTGATTGTAGCCTACCTGTGAGCTGAAATATGCATATTTCTGTGTTTTGGCGGCCATTTTGGAAAGTGCACTCCCAAAATTATTGCAACTATTGAAATCGAATTCCACGGTAGATTCAGTACTTTATTTCTGATTACAGGTTACTTATGAAAAATATCGTTGAAAAATGCATATTCACCATGAACGAATAATTAACGACGTCGAGGACGAAGAGGGGTAAATTTTTACCCCAGGACACTTTGGACTCAAAAATCTTCTTCCCCCAACATGACATTTTCATGGCTTTGGTGTCAGAATATGTCAGAGGTATTAACTTGTAAACACATGGAACGTCAAATTATAACTGCCAACGGTTGCTCCGCAATCAGCTTTCAAACACCCCTGGGGTAATTATTTACCCCTCTCCGTCCTGCGAAGGTCAAAGAATAGGCTGACCACCAGTGATAGGCAATATCATATGTATTAGCATTTTCCTGCTGCCTTACATACTTTTTGGATTGTTTGAAATACGATATAATGAATGCCCTTGTACTCTTACTTAAAATAGAAATAATTATTTTCAAAATTTAGCATTTCTTACTGCAACCGTTAGTTACTTTCTAATATTTTATTTTCCAATAAATAACATATCAATGTGTTTAATGCATGCACTTAGCCTTCTCAAATGAGTGTTGGTCGGTAATTATTTTGTTTCACTGTTCAAATTCTATTCTAGTCTATTTACGGACTTGTAAAGCGCCTCTCACAGTACAACCTAATAAGTGGAGCTCCAAGTGCGAAGGATCCCTCGACAAAAGGCGTAAGAGAACGGGCAGATACAGTAATGCCCCGATATGATCTCAGCACGAGTTATAGCAGGAAGGCCATTCCATAGCAAAGGACCAGCAGAGGCATAGGGAAGATGCTGACCGAGGAACTTGAACGTCATGACGGTCTATGATGAGCGGAGAGGACGTCCAGAGGCAGCTGAGATAAGCCACCTGATCACAAAGATCACAAAGGTAGTGTGGAGCTTGACACAAAAACACCCTATAGGTAAGATAGAGAATTTTAAACTGAATCCAAGCAGCTAGAGGAAGCCAATGAAGATTTTCAGTCATAACAGTTGAAATATGGGAGATACGAGGAAGGCGTGTAATCAAACGAGCAGCTGTATTAAGTAATTAAGTACGGATTGGAGTGCAGGCGAAATTTGTGTAGGCCGATGAGTAACGAATTACAGTGATCAATGCTGGAACAGATAAAGGCATGAATCATGGAAGAAAAGGTTATGATAATGATTAGCTACACAGAGTGTGCATTATAGACGCAGATGGAAAACTTAAGAAGTCATTCGGTGGAAACCTTGGATCTACCATAGGACAAATGAATGTTCCAGTTTATATGTTCGTCGATGGAAATGGATTTGTGATGGTCGCTGATCTAGAGAACGGTCGAGTTCTGTTACTGGATTCAGATTTGGAATTTAAGGCAAATATACTCTCCAAAGGTGAAAAATACGGATTGCAATTTCCTTGTAAGATTCTTCTGGATGAAGCGAATGGTCGAATGTTTGTGGTTGACAACACATGGGACTCCAAGAAAAAGATTTTCGGACATGGACAAAGTTCTATCCTAGATCTTAAGTGATTAAAGACATATGAAACTATTATATTTTTCTTGTAATCAAGAAATTTTCATTCAAAGCTTATATTTTAGAATTCCTCATTTGTAAATCGTTCGATTTCTGAGATTTAGTAAGAGTTCATTTCGTTTTCTTAGTATTTGACTAATTATGATTCTGCGACCGACGTCTAACATGACTTTTCGTTCACTAGATAAGATATTTCATTTTACAAGCTTATTATTATTATAATAATAATAATAATATTATTATTATTATTATTATTATTATTATTATTATTATTGATCCGTCAGGCTATCAAAACTAATATCCGGAGAAAGAGAGATGGTTTTCTGGAACGGTTTATTATTATTATTATTATTATTATTATTATTATTATTATTATTATTATTATTATTATTATTATTATTCCATCTCGGGCATAAGGTCAACAAAAGAGCCGGCGAAGGCCACAGCGTTAAAGCGCTGAATTGTCAAAGAAAGTCTTTGAAACAGAAAGGTTGTCTCTCTGACTTCGTCCGTCGCCTTTGTCAGATGACGGCCCATCTCTGTGATTAATTCAAGGCCTCTCAAGTTAATGGGACCTAAAGTTTCCAGGGCCAGCGGGATGAAGACATGTATTATTATTATTATTATTATTATTATTATTATTATTATTATTATTATTATTATTATTATTATTATTATTATTATTATTATTATTATTATTATTATTATTATTATTATTATTATTATTCAACTGTCATTTATCGCGCTCATAAACAAAATGGAAATCTTGCAGGAAAGCGCGTAACAGAAAAAAATAAAGAAAAATATGTCTGCTCTAGTCTCATGATGTTAAATGTCGTTTTGTACAGAGAATATCTCGACTGGATCGCACTGCTCACTGGAAGAGTCACCAGTGGCATGCTCGCGCAAACACGCTAAGCCCAACCAATAGATTGCCAACTAGTTTATAGATCACAGCAGTTCAGAGTTTCCGCAGCACGGATGATGAAACGTCGGATGATGAAATTTTCGTTCAGAGACGAAACTTGACCCACTCCAAATAGTTCCGCCCACAAGACAGGCATTTGTTGGATGTCGAGCGGTTGATATCGTATCCGCGATTGACAACTGGCTCCTCTGCCAAGACCGGCTCCGCCATTATTCCTCCGTGTCGAACGTTGACCGACGATGACGGCGATAGTAGGTCAGTTGGATGAAACCTGTCTCCCCTCGACCTATAGGTGGACCGTTCCAGCGATGGAAAAGTTAGGAGACTCGCAACCAAAACCGTTCAAAAAGCAGTAGGGCCTATATCCGTGGCAGAGTTTTAAGAAAAATCCGACACGCCGACTCAGCAAGCAGAAATAATTATCCAAAGCGTGCGAAACCTATCGAAGAAATGCTGCATTCCGACAAAGTAATCTGACATGCGCAGAAATGAAAAACTTAATATAATCATATTATTGTCTTATGATAATTTCGCACTATGATAAAGAATGTTTTCTTTCCAATTTTTTGCTCATTACTTAGAATTTTTGACACGGTTTGTTGATAAACGAATAAAAAGGATCTTCTTCGAAAAACATTGTTGGAAGAAGATTCTGCTTTTGAATTTTCTAAGTTGGCGATCGTACTATAGGCCTAATGTTGATCCATTGTGATATGTGAGTGGAGGTTTGGTGATGGTAAGTAGAGAACATAGTATCCGGATGATGTTGTTCCTGACTGAACTGACTACTGACTATATCATGTATAATGACTGGCCTATCACGAACTGCAACAGAACATCGGATCATATCATTTAAATAATTAAGTCGAATGGAAAACTCGAACAGCCACTAAGGGTAGACCTATATGAAGGCGTCTTAAGTCAATCAAGCGAAGTTGGTTTTGTTTTTTATTGTAATAATAGATTCTGCAAGACTGCAAGTCTTCATTGCAGAACTGAACTCGAATGCTCGAGCGGTTGACTTGGGCGATTCTGAGCAAGCGCTCGGCTGTCGAATCGCAACGCACTTAAATTTGCTAATTAATTTCAAGACAATCGCCAGATGGATTTGGTCGCTATAGATCAGAGAAATTGCACAATTGATTAACAATTCGACATCTGGCAAATAAGACCAGATTTAGAAAGTTGAGTGATTTACATTACTTAACTTTCTAAATCTGGTCCGTCTGGCCATTGAGAATTTGCTTCACAGAAATGTGGAGACTGAGGATGTGGAATTAATGCTGCGCCAGTGTTTTAGGTGCATTAAATTATAATTATTTTATGCAAAAAGTTAAACTAAGCTCAATAACAATTCCAATTCAACATATTCTTGAAGTTCAATTAGGGACCTATCATAAACGGAAGTGCCAGGGTCTGAATTTTTGGAGATCAGTGGCATACTTATTCGATTATGAAGATCATGATGATCATGGGCACAACTGTAATTAAATATAATTCTTAGGTTATTATTACTATTGTTATCATTGTTATTGTTATCATCATTATTCCTATCATCATCAATATCATCATATTGTCATCGTCATCGATTTCATGATCATCGTCAACATCATCATCAGCATTAGCATAATCACTATCATTATAATTACCATTATCGTTATTTTAATGGAATTGGACTTGTGATGATCACTAATTGATTGTAGGCTAACATCGAGTTTTGCTATTTGCCTTAGAATCGAAATTTTGATGAGAAATTCTCTCCAAACGAATACAGAGAAAATAATTTTTAATGGGAGGGTACTTTTGTACAAGTTAAATAGGTCGATTCGACATTTTGTGGCTGACGACAAATGGGGAATTCGACGGAGTTTGATTTGTATTTCTAAGCTAGATGTTTGCCCGTCCTAAGACAGTTAAAAAGCAATTTGAAAATGTTAAATCACGTGATTTATGATTGACGCCACCCCTCTCCCTCTCCCCTGCCTCTCCCTCTGTCCTTCCATCCATTCATCCCACCTACCTCCAACCCTACCTCCCTCTTTCCGTCTGACCGCCCCCTACATCTTGCCGTCCATTAATCTATTCTCCTCCTCCATACATGCCTCCATCCGTCCATCCATCTCTACATCCGACCGGCCATCCTTCTTTTCCATCCCTGTCTCTCATCCCGCCCTTCCTCCCTCTCTTCCTCCCTTCCTCCGTCCCTCCATTTCTCCATCCTTATCTCTAACCGTCCGTCCGTCCTTTCCTCCATTCCTCCCTTCCTACCTGTAACCGTCCGTCCGTCCCTTCCTCCGTCCCTTCATCGTTCTTCCGTCCCTCCATCCATCCCTCCGTACCTCCAAGCCTCCGTCCAACGGTCGTATCATAGTTATTCAATCTTAATTGAAACCATCACTTGCACTTTCAAAGAGCTTTGTTACAATATCTATTGTCTTTGATTATTCGTTGAGAATTCGTTTACAATATTTACGTTAATAAAAGAAAGGCAGGCAGCACTCACCCAGTGGCGTGACCGGAGCTCGCGAGATAGTGAGGGAGGAGGCAGACACAGATATCGATCCCTTAGTGCCTGGCCATCCCCGGCCCGACTTGGACGGAGCTCGCAAGGGTAGGAGTGAGGGAGGCAGACACAGAAATCGCCCTCTAGTGGCAGCTGGCTTCGCCAGTGCATGCGAGGGAGGGAGTGAGTGAGGCAGACACGGGACTCGCCCTCTATAGGGGCAGGTCTCGCCCCACTTTTCGGGGGCTCGCGATACAGCAAAGATCACTTCATTGCAGAGATTTTTCTACGTATAATAATACTAATAAGGACATAGACCTAAGCAATAAGCAGATTATTCGCCTTCTGATTTATGAAGACGAACGACGAGATTTTATTAAGGTTTTTAAATTCTAAGATGAATGCTTGTTCTTTATTTAAAAAATAATTCTGTTTCAAATAACATTTCATCTTGTAGAATGCATCGCCAGTGATGAACCTACACAAACTTCGAATTGTAATTGTAATTACGGCAATTCGTATAGCATCGTCGGTAGCAACCTACTTCGAGGATGCTTTACAGAACTGTCTACTGACAGCGCAACTTCTAATGCTCTGAGTTACATAACAAGTGCATTTTAACTGTGTTTTTTTAAACAGCAAGGCTTTTGGCTTCCTGGATAGGTGCAGGAAGACTGTTCCAGGTTCGTGGACCAGCGACCCGAAAGGCCCGATCACACGCATTAGCTTTAGTGGCTGGCAAAAAGACCATAGGCGGACTTTGATGTTGTCAGCCGCGACCTATTGGGATTGTCCGATAGCGGCCTGATGTTGTCTGCCAGTTAGCGTGGTGAGCAGTTGTTAAGATATATATATATATTTATACACCAGGTTGTAGATTTTGAATTTGATGCGCTCGCTTAATTTGAGCCACTGAAGCTCATCTTATATCACGGTTGTAATGTGGTCGAACTTTTTAAATCGCAAGACCAGACAAGCAGCAGTGTTGATGATGCCTGAAGCCGAATGATACTGCTCTGTGACAAGCCAGAAAAGGCAACATCGCAGTAATCGATTCGGCTCAGGATTAAACGTTGCACAAGATGGCGAACGTTAACGCATTATATTAATGCTATTTGTACTGCTATTTGAAGCATCATCATCATCATCTTCATCATCATCATCATCATCATCATCATTATCATCATCATCATCATCATCATCATCATCATCATCATCATCATCAACAACAACAACCACAACAACGTCATCTTGTCATCATCATCGTCGTCATCATCATCTTCATCAGGGATGCGCTGGCGGCGTGTCACTCTTTCGATAGAGTGTTGTAGTCACCGCGACTCTTGGCCAACTATTTTTTATGGAAAACGATTAGATGTTCATCGTCGCTAAAAGCACTTTGGCGGCAATTCAATCGGTATTTCGACAATCGACAGGTAAACTCAATGACGTCAAATGGTCGCATAAATCCATCAGTCACGAGAGCAAACCAACGGCACAGCTGTCCGACGTGTCCTTATTCGTTACGATCTTACACCCCGTGAGATCGTCACTGGTGTTACTCGTCCACGGCGACCGATGTACTTCACTCCCAGTAGATTAAACAGAAGACGAGTGGCAGTTTTAACTGATAACTTATCTAATGCTCGCAACAATACTTGCCCAAAACTCCAGGTGAAAGTATAAGCCTACTTCAACTAAGCACATATCTACCTGTTGGTAGGCCTATCATATCTGTTGGCATCATATATTTTGACCTGCAAGGTGCAAAGTGCATGTTCGACGTAGGCCCCTAATTAAAGTTGCACACGGCTGAGACGATATCAAGAAACGACAGAGAGGTTCTGGTGGCTTTGTGTTACTGCTGATTCTTCCGCATCAACATGAGGTGAAATTTAGTAGGCCTTGTGGTAACATCTTAAACTTGATATTTCTGCCTAGAGATACATTTGAGGTATATTTCTTCATCCGTTAAGCTTACCATATATTCTAATAGCCTACGTGTATGCATGATAATAACTATATCAATTCCGCGCAGACTATTAGGCCTGCAGCGGAATATCCCGCAGACATTCGACAGTAACTGTTGTGCCTAAGCGATAGAGAGGTAAATATTGTCATTCGATGTCAGTAGGCCTAAAAGGAAAAATAACTAAAACTCTTTGAATTTTACCGAAGTGTTAAAAGTGACGCTACAATCGAAGCGCAGGTTACAAAACACAACCATGAGCCGATTCAGTTAACGCAATAAGAATCTTTTACCACATAATGTTTATGCTTTATGCATAAATGACACGACAGTGAGAAGCGTTTCAAAGATAATAAATTGACATATTTTTCTTTTAGACTAGGCTGAACTCTAGTGATAGGCAATATCACATGTATTAGCATTCATTAAATCATTTGGTAATTTATATATCGCCTCTTCAAGGAAACTACTCAGATGTGTAATTTAGCTACTGTCTTATATAGAGTTGAAGTGCTTGAAATACGATATAATGAACGCCTTTGCACCTTTACTTAAAATAGGCCTAATTGCTTTCAAAATTTAGCATTTCTTACTGCAGCCGTAAATTACCTTTTGATACTTTAATTTTCAATAAATAACATATGAACGTATTTAATGCATAAAATTGACCTTCGCAAATGAGCGTTGATCGGTAATTACTATTCATATTCTTTTCTATTTACGGACATAATAAGCGCCTCTCACAGTGCAACCTAATCAGAGGAGCTCCCAGCGCGAAGAACCCTCGTGAAAAGAAAAGTTTTAAGAGAATGGGCAGATACAATAGTGTCCCAGATAAGATCTCAGCACGTGACACGTGTTATAGCAGGAAGATCATTCCAGAGCAAAGGGTCAGCAAAGACACAGGCACGATGCTGTGCTGTGGCAGTCCGAGACCGAGACACTTGAATGTCATGACGGTCTGAACAGCTGTCTAGAGATATCGAGTGGAGATCGAAGTCCGGTTACCAGGAGAAAACGGAAAGAAGGAGGCAGAGCAGCTGCCAAGGTGGCTTCCATCTGGGACGAGAAAGATAGGTAGGAGAAGGGCAACATGAGTTTGGGTAGGAATTCTTAAATTTCGTACACGTCGAACTAGTCTATAGAAATAAAACAAAAGAAACGATAGCGGCGGTCATTTTCATTACAACGCATTAATAGGCCTACACCCCAAGATAATTTATGGATGGAAGAAGAGGTTAAGTGAATACGTCATGAACGTTTTAGCCAGAAGAAAGCTAACTGTGCTTTCCAAAGCTTCTGGGAAGGCAAATTAAGAGATTGAGTAGAGGCAAAATTAATGGTCTTGTTTCATTTTTTACGACATATCCTTTATCTCAGGTCAGTAACAGAAATATTTATTTACAGGTAAAAGACATGCGATCGGTATTCAAACCCGACAACAGGTGAATGGAATCTTCGAGTAAGGCTTTTATATAGATTTATTTTCTAGAAATCTGCTGCTGAGAGCAATAGTAGGCCCTACCTATATACATAAACCATGCGACTGATAATGACGCTAATAAATTTTGCTATAACGTCCAGTATCTCCATATTCAATGCCATTTTGGTTGACATGTATGTTTCATTTTTGAGTCATTTTCCGGTAACATGGTAATTCAACAAGCAAAAAATTTCTTTAGAAATAATTTTTTGCTTTGGGACAAATCTTGAACATTTCTATTTCACAAATATATATTTGGTTTTGCAATAATATGTAAATGTAAAATGTTTTTGGTAGAAAAAATAGCCTTACTAAAATATTTATCCACTCCGTTACTGTATACATATGAGATCTGTTTTATACAGTGTAGGCTACAGCTTCTGTTGTGTATTTTGACATGCCAATATGTTTTTAGTATTAATATTTATGAAATAGAAATAAAAGAAATTAGAATACATATAATTATTCGAATCCATCACAGTTTCATTTATTTAAAAGAAGGTCCACTCCGTTACGGAAAGAGGAGATGTAATGTTAAGCTGAATAAATTTTTTGGCCTAAACAACTGAAAAGAAATCACTTGAGTCAATCATTCCCAGTGATCGAATAAACAGAAAACACCAAAATATTTATGGTATTGTCTTAAAAATCTGCTCACAGCATCAAAATACAACACCATTTAGCCTGTAATAAGTCCACTCCGTTACTATCTTTCGAGTGTTGAGCACAATTTTTTCCCACTCCATTACATAGCTGTTCCATGCGTTACCAAATAAATGTTAACGGAGTGGACAGGTAACGGAGTAGACAATTTGGGTTGCAGCACGGTAAATACCATATTATCGCTGACGCGACCACATCAATCGTCGATAAAATTATTATTTTGCTTATAAGCGTTATATTCCAAATATTATTGGAATTAAATTTATTCATAATCATTGTAAAAATGCAGTAACGGAGTGGCTGTATAATAAAAAAAACACATCTGGTACGAAATAAATGAAAATTAGTAAGAAATTTCTCGGACCATTCATATCGTTGGTGAAGATATAAATAGCTTACATAGAGATGAGTCAAGATGCACGACCAGTGTTTCCACTCAACATTTTTGGAAAAACATAGACGACGGCTAAAAAAAACATAGAAAAACATAGACACGGTTTTCAGGAATTATGTGTCCAATTTTGCCAAAAAATTCCCCAAAAGTCCAGATCTTAAAATTTTTCCGGAAAATCTACCGCAAAAAAGTTGACAAGCAAAAAAAAAAACGTCATCGCAATCTAAATTCCAATCCGAATTCATCACATTTATCACGTCCCACGACGAATTGCAGAATAACCGTACCTTTTTATACGAATTCCTCCAAAAAAGTACCGTTTTTTAACAAGTAAACCTTCCGTCGAAAGAAACATAGATTTTTTGAAAAAAAACATAGAAACATAGACGAGACAAAAAAACATAGATCTTGGAGGAAAAACATAGGAGTGGTAACACTGTGGACGATCACAAAATTGAATGGTTCTGAGATACAAGATTATTTTTACATGGTAACGGAGTATACATAAATCCTGGGGACAAGTTTTAAAAAATTTCTTTTAATTATGCTGCGGAAGGTTTACTTGTTCACCAAGTTGTGTCTTAAAACTTGCACGAATATATAATTCATGAGAAACACGTGAATTTTTTGGCTTAATACAAAACATTTTGAAATGGTAGACTAAAGCAATAAGTACCATAGCCTAGGGACAGTATCGGAGTGGAACATTTTTGATTCTAAATAAATTTTAATAAATTGCGTTATTGTTTTGAATTACTTTCAAATATCTTAAATTGTTGACTGATCAATAACATTTGAATATCAACACTTAACATAATCAGACTAGGTATAGTTTTTCGATAAATGACCGGGGACAGCTGAATTGTGAATTCCAGCAAATACCGGAAAATGACTCTTTTATGTTACTGTGCTTACACTGCGGAGTGTTGACCTTTGAAAGGGTTGTGTTAGTTCTGAACCGGTGTGAGAAAGATACTGTGACTATTGAGCAAAATCCAGATGTTCCGGTACCGCGTTCTAGACAATGGGCGTCGATTCAGTTAACGCATCCTTTACCACATAATGTTCATGAGGAGAGGAGCTGGAGCAAGTAACCGAGTTTGCATATCTAGGAGGGCTTATTACAGAAGATGCCAGATGCACAAAAGACCTGGAAAGATAAAAGATAAAAGCATATCAACGAGAACAAAGTTGAAGTTATACGAAACCTTTGTCATACCGGTACTACTATATGGCTCAGAATGCTGGTGCCTGAGGAGGGAGGATGAGAGGAGACTCTTGACGACGGAAATGAGCTGGCTGAGAAGAATAAAGGGCAGGAGCAGAAGAGATAGGATTAGAAATGAGGTGACTAGAAGAGAGCTGGGACAGACGGATACAATTGTCGATAGAATAAGGAAGAAAAGGCTAAAGTGGCTGGGACATGTGATGAGAATGGGCAATGACAGATTACCATCGATGGCCTTACACGGATATGTGGAGGGAACTAGGAGTAGAGGAAGACAACAAAAAGACATGGATGGATAATATACGAGAGGATCTGGAGAGAATGAAGATGAACATTGCAGAAGCAAAGGAACAAATCAAGGATAGAGAATTCTGGAGACGACAAGTTGAGGACTCATCGTTGGCCTTGGCCTGACGGAGGAGAAGCAAAGAAGAAGAGAGTTCATGCTTTATAAATGACACGACAGTGAGAAGAGTTTCAAAAATAATAAATTGACATATTTTTCTTTTAGACTAGGCTGAACACCAGTGATAGGCAATATCACATGTATTAGCATTCATTCATTCATTTGGGAATTTATATAGCGCCCTTTCAAGGAAACTACTCAAATGTGTCATTTAGCTACTGTCTTATAAAGAGTTGAAGTGCTTGAAATACGATATAATGAACGCCCTTGTACATTTATTTAAATAGGCCTACTTACTTTCAAAATTTAGTATTTCTTACTGCCACCGTAAATTACCTTTTGATACTTTAATTTCCAATAAATAACATATTAACGTATTTAATGCATAAAATTGACCTTAGCAAATGAGCGTTGTTCGGTAATTACGTGCATGGTTTCACTGTTCATATTCTGTTCTATTTACGGTCATATACGGTCATATCAGGCCCGGGTTAACCATTGGTTCACACGGAGCACGTCATATACGCGCCATTCACAGTGCAACCTAATCAGAGGCGCTCCCAGCGGGATGAACTCCTTCAAAAGTCCTAAGGGAACGGGCAGATAAAGTAGTGCTCCAGATAACATCACAGCACGAGTTATAGCAGGAAGATCATTCCACAGTAAAGGGCCGACAGAGATATAGGCACGATGCTGTGCTGTGGCAGTTAGAGACCGAGGTACTAGGAGGTGATGACGGTCTGAAGAGCGGAGAGAACGTCCAGAGCTAGCTGAGATAGGACGCCTGATAATCAATCAATCAATCAATCAATCAAAACTCTTTTATTGAAGCCATGTCAAATAAAAAAATCACATAACATTTAACATAAAATATCAGGATTGGCCGCAAGAGGAGTCCCAAAAGGGATCAAGATCCCGCTAACTAGGGACACCTAAAACAACATTTCAGAAATTTGAATTAGTGATAGCTAAATCCTTGACAAACAGTGCAACATCAAGTTTCATACAGTAATGCAAACAGTATAGTACATAGTACACAGTACATGATAAACACAATTCAAAACAGTATAAAAATGAAGAAAAAAAACGAAAACCTTAACTAACAGTTAAAAAGAATATCCGGCAGGGTAGGTTATAGCTAATTTCCATTAATCAGGTAGGCATGCAGCATTTTTTTAAAGTGTCGTAGGTGCGGGGCACAACGTATGTGAGAGGGAAGCATGTTCCAGGTTGTGGAGCCAACAGATTTTATGGAAAATAAGCGAGTATTGGTGTGTGCATATATGGGGCGATAAGAGTTAAAGTTTCTGGTGTAGTGAGTATGAACATCGGATCCTAGATGAAAAAATCCCTTAAAACATGCTGGAAGTAAACCATGTTCCTAACAGTACATAAATAGGCCAATTTGTAATGTTCGAATCTGCTCTAGTTTAAGTAGCTTCAAGTCAGTAAATAAAATCAGAGTTAGCGTGGAGTTTGACCCAAAAAACGCTTCATAGATAAGAACATTATGTCGAGAAAGTAACTGAGGGAACCACTTGGCAAGTAGAGCGTAATCAAGCTTAAGCAGCTGCTGGCGAGTGCCCAGACGGATCAATTGAGTCTTGGAAGAGTTGTGTGGAAGACGATTTGATTTTGTCCAACAATCGAGATAAGCAGAGAGAGATATATATATATATATACAATAGATCTATTGGGAAAGAGCAAGCTGTTGGGAAGAGGAGCCATGAACGAAGGTCCGGACATCGTCAGCATAGAGGTGACCTGAGGTCGAGTGTTTAGTAACGAGAAGAGCAATATCAGCTGTAAACATGATAATAGAAGTGGACCCAGCACCAATCCGCGAGGGACCTCGAATTGAACAGATATTAATGAGGTGTGAGAGTCACCTGGAATGACCATTTGGGTACGATCTGTAAGATCAGAGCGAACCCAAAGAAGAGGAAGGCCACTAAGACCATATGAAACTTCAATGCCACATAATAGACTAATAGACTAACATTAAATATTCATCTGTGAGCAAATAATATTCAGATAACAAGAAGATCGAAGAGATCGTGAGATCTTTCATATTTGTGGATCCGAACCAGCAGAGCCCCATCCAGAGTTAAAACAGATTTCACAGTTTCTGTGCTATTTACAATAGTGTAATACTCACTGACTCAGTCTGACTGGCATTACCCTGCAGGTGGTTATAATGCCCGGATTTCTCACAGGTCACCAGTTCTGTGTAGTACAGATATTCATAAATAGTTTATTGATTGCTAATACAATATCTTCGTGACTGACGATTGACGCCCCTGCAAAGACTACGCCTCACAGTAGTATCACCGAATCTGAAATTTTTTCGGTCACAGCTGACATGTGTATGTCTCAGGATCAACAAGGTTTTAAACGGAAACCAGTATTCCTGTGAAATTAGACTGATTCCAAATTGCGAGGGGATCCAAATAATATAAGACGAAACAATCGGCTGAAAACGTACGAAGTCCGCATAATACCTCAGAAATAGCTCCGACATTCCCACATGAGGCAGAGTCGAAGTCCGAAAATAAGAGATTAATCGAACAAATTTCATAATCGTAATCTCGCAATTTTTCCGACTATCTACATAAAATCTAAGCGCAGGGTACAAGCTTATATAATATTATATTCATGCATGCGTAGTGTCAGAGATACCAAGTCCTGTTCCTAAGAGAACAGGAAAGGAGAATGAGGAGGTGGTGGAGTGGGATAAGTAGGCAGAGGAACTGCAAAGGCGGATTCCATATGCGACAAGAGAGACAGGAAGGCGGGGGACATTATGGATCTTGGTAGGGATTCTTACATTTTTTACATGTAGATCTAGTCTATAGAAATGAAACGAGAAACAAAAACAGAGGTCATTTCGAATGCAGAGCATTCGTACATCACCAAAATTAGGCCTAGTTGTGGTTCGAAAAATTATTCAGAGTTAACAATATGCCTATTGTGTTTTCCAATGTTTCAGGGCAGGCAAATTAAGAGATGAGCAGAAGCAAAATTAACGGTCCTGTTTAATTTCTTACGTCATACCCTTATCTCATGTCACTAAGAGAGATGTTTTATTCTCAGGTAAAAGACATGTGATCGGTATTCAAACAAGTGGAATGGCAGGTTCAGGTAAAGATTTTGCATTGGCTTAATTCTACGAAGATGCTGATGATAGATATTGTATCTATGCATAAAATATTGAACAAAAATTCAGACGCTCCGGTAGCCCGATCTAGACAATATGGACGTCATAAATTATGCGATGATCGAAGGACGTCAGACTAATCCATTGATGTGCTGCGTGGTCTATCAGAGCATAAAGCCAGACCGGCAAACACTTAATTTGCATGATTCCTAATGGCCATCCACCGACGCTTAAACTGATTAGATATTGTCACCATCGAAAACCACATATCACATTGTGTACTGAATTATACACAATCAGCCACATGGACCCAGTAGATGAATATTCACAACGAAATCTAATTGTATGTTAAGTCATGTCATGTCACAAATGCTTGAATTCGCCTTTCTTTCTCTGTCTTCAGCGTCCTCGCCTCGCATCTGTCCGTTGCCACTTCGGTGCCTTGCAGCCGGAGGGTTGCGGGTTCGAATCCACCTCAAGCCGCCGCGTAGGGACCCTGGGCAAGTCCTTCACTCGCAATTGCTCATGCGCTTCGGTGTGAAACTTCGATTCAGTGTCCGCGCTGTAGTCGGGAGCGCCTCTGAGTAGAAATCTTGAAGGGGCGCTATAACAAGTGCTCATACGTATTAACCGACCCTTGGCGCTGTTACTGATTTAGACTTATTCTCCCATATCTTCGTAAATTTTACCATGACCACCATTCCCATGGCCATCCTGGAATGCAACTATTGTTATTCAACTCCCAGGTTTATAGAAGAATTCACTTGTTCCATTCTTCCTGTGCCCACTTCGAAAGTATTTCCTCCGCATTACATTATTTTTAATGCAATGGACCTAATAAAAAGCCATTCAACCGATTTTGATAGAAAAATTTGACAGTACCGTATACTGAGAAAATGGTGAGTTCATTGCTGCATATCTTTAATATTATGCATCAGGGTCCATGACAAATGATGATATAAAGCATCGGATTCTGAAGGTCTATGCTAAATTTGTGTCTGATGTTGAACCGGTTCGACTGAGTGATTGGTTGGTGGAAGGAGGCGTGATCTCTATCGACGAATGGGAGAGGATCAACCGGAAGAATCCCATATCGTCAGATAAATGTCGAGCTCTTCTCAGCCATCTATTCTCCACTCAACACCCTTCAGCATTTCTAATTGTACGGAAAGCCCTAAGTGAACGCAATCACTACTTACTCGAATATATCGACAAGCAAGAATCAGAATGCGAATTCCATGTGCAGCCGGACACAGAATCTTCACAAGGTTATTTTCTCCAATTTATATTAATATTCTTAGCAAATAAAGACGGATAACTTTTTCAGTAGCTTCATTATTGGAAACAAAATAGTGGACATGTAAATAGTAAATTTCGTTAGAATTTTGTTGATGGAGCCAACTGCATTGGAAAGTAGGATAAACTTGCAATTCAGGCTTCATAACGTGTTTACTTTAGGGTAGTTCTGCGATTACATGTATGTATAATTATGTATGTGTCTGGATATTTATAAAGCGGATTTTATAATAATCCTAAGAAACCCTACAGCATACGTCGGCAAAATGAATAATAAAGTTTATGTTGCATAGCTAAAAAGTGTTTCCATAGGGGTATTCCGGGTCTTGTATGCGTGTGCGTATGCATTTGGCCACCTGTTAGGCCTACATATCTTGACCATAAAAACGCTGCGTAGAGTGAAGAATTTTAGAGTCTGCGGCGGAAATACTGCCGTATTTGAATTATTGATTGAGTCATATGATGAGACCCCACTCCGGGGATCGTCGCGATGCTTTGGAGGCAGAAGATTTCGAGCCTAGGCTAGCCGGACCTACAAATCTAACCCGCTTTCTCCCTAACACACGGAAGGCCTTTAGCCCCATCCATATCTAAGCCACAGGACTGGAAGTAGGGCCTACTAAAGGTGGCGGCAGATTTCAAGCATCCCCATGTGTTCAAGCAGCTTCACGCTTCATTATGAGATATTACCAGTATATCTGCCGCCTATAAAGACCACACAATAACATATGTTCTTAATCACTATGGGTCATTGGCTTCTTTTGCGGATCTTAGCTCCGCCTATGGAGCTGGAACATTCTGCAAAAAAGAGAATAAGGTTTGAACTCTGTGTTCAAGAGTTTGAACTCTGTCTAATCCGATCAATTGATGGTCGCTTCAAGAGCAATCTTAGTCAAGAATCTTAGTTCATTGGAGAAGCATGGTCAGAATCCATTTGCTCAGAAAACAACAGCATCTGACTAAGAGGGTAAGCGAGATGAAAGTGACAAGTTTTAAGTTTATACGTGAAAACAAAGACAGCAGAATTCACGTATGGAAGGAGATGTGAGTTCCACAGCTTCTGCCTAGCTATCAATAACGCCGCCAGGGAGCCCAACACAGTTCTGGTTAAGGGCACAGCAAGCGTCAAAGTTACTGTGGATCGAGTGATGTACAGTAGAGAGTGACATGGGGAATTTCCCCGCGGGAAAACCGCGGTAACCGCGGTAAATCCCGCGGTAATGGGGATAACAATTCCGGTAATACCGCGGTAATGGGGACAACAATTGCGGTACTACCGCAGTAATGGGTTTACTCTCGCGGTAATACCGCGGTAATGGGGAATGAGCCGGCAAGAAACCCGGGTGATGTTAAGAACTTGAGAACTGATAAGGAGATTTTCTTATTTCCTGAAGCCTTCAAGTCAGAAATGGTCAAGACTTGGTTAATACAAACTGTCAATAAGATAATTACAGACTAATGAAGTCAGCAATACAAATAACTTTGTAAGCTAAAATATGTTATTTTTTAAAATTTTAATTGGTGTAAACTTTTGCGGGGAATGCGATGTCGTCCTGCGGGGATGGAGTGGGGATGGGGAGAAAACTTGCGGGGATGGGCGGGGATGGGGACAAACCCTGCGGGGATGGGGCGGGGATGGGGAAGACTTACTTGTTGCGGGGCGGGATGGGGACGAGATTGTCTGCCCATGTAACTCTCTAATGTACAGTATCTGTTTATACAGGGCCGTAGCACGCTATAATTGCGCCCTGTGCCAAGCGTAAATCTAGCGCCCCACCCCTCAAAGATCAAGTTAACCAATTACCACCAAATTTGTTATCTCGGGCATAAGGCTTTGTCTTTAAAGAAAATAGAAACGATGTTTCTGTGCTTCTATTAGCATTTCATTTTAGTCACTTCAGATTTATTTCGCTGTTGAAGGGAGGAAAAGGAGGTTCGGGCAAGTTCCACGAGGAAACGATTCGACTTATCTCAGGTTCGATACCCCACCGTAAGCCATTGGTGTCCACTGTCCCATCGTGTAATCAACACACGGTTTATGAAGCAGGCGTGCGCTTCTATGGGGTCTGGCCCATACGGTGACATGTATAGCGCCACTAGCCGCCATGTCTTTAAGCTCTTCATATACTAGGAACGTAGTAGGACGAACTTAGAGCCTACGACCGGCTTTGGTGGCAGAAAAGCGTCCTCTCTGATTGGGCTCCTCGTCCCAACACCAGTACTTTCATTATCGGTCTGGGGTTCACTCCCTGTCTTAGCGCTTACTATACTCCGTAGTAGGGTGGTGCTAAAAAAATTATTTTTAGTAAATTGATGGGACAGCCTCAGGTTATGTTCCTTTTGGTAAAGTAAGTTAGTGTGCAAAATATGATAAAGATATTCCATCATTTAGGTGTGCCACATGAGAGGACAAGTTTTGCAAATTTTAGACAAGGAGCGTAGGGCACAATTATTGTGATAATATTAGAAACGTTTTCGTATTTTGTGTAAGATCAAGTAAACCTTAAATTGTTTTGCTTACAAGTAGAATAATTAGAAAGTACTGGTGAGCATTATTAAGCCTTTTAAGTTGGATTAAATCATTAACACATTAAAATATTTATTGCTTCATTTTGTGACCGTTGACTTTTTGGGGTCCGGAAACTTTTTCGATGCTCGGACACCACCTGGAGCAAGGCCTGCTTTTGACTTTGTTTCTTGGTCAGTATTTGATTTTATTCTGGTATCAGTGCCACTCCCGTTTCTGTCCTGTCATTCACCACACTCAACCTTTCTTCAGTCTGCTGACACTCCAACTAAATGCTGTTCTGTTTTCACGCATTACTATAGCTGTCCTTAATTCGATCAAGAGCTGTTGCTAATTGCAGACTGATAATATTCTTTGGGCCAGGTATTTGGTCTTTGGGGTTTCTCCCTCTTCACCAGAACTCAGAGATTTCGACGCAGTCAATATAGCAATAATAACTATCTGAAGCATCAGATTTAAATAACTCGGCAGCTGTCTTAATACCACTGGACCTGGACATTGGAGCAGTAGTAATAGATTGTCTCAGTGTCTCTTGATAAATTCTGACCTTTATTTTCATCTTGTCTCTCTTCTATTTCTCATCATCTTGTTTTCAACTTGCTATCCACTTGCGCCATTGAACTTGATATCCTTCCATCTCTGAGCTGAGCCTGCAGAAATGCTCTGTCCTCAGGATTTTTATTTTACACTTCCGCATCAGAATGTGAAACATTAAATGTTTTCTCTAATGATTCAACAAATCTTTACTCTTTGACTTTCTGTGTTTCTCCACATCTCCATGCTGCCTTTTGTGAATTCCTCCCTCACTGTAGATCCTCTCAAGCCTCCCGATTGCATGTTGCATTGTAGTCATAGGCAAGTGAACTTTGTTTAAAAAAGATGCAACTGTTCCAATTGTCATGCTTGCACTTTCACCAAAAGTGTTGCAATTGAATTTTTAACAAATGAAAAACCTGTTATTTTGAAATAAGCTTAAAAAATGTCTATTTTCATTAAAGCAGCCTTGCAATAGTGATTGAATCATGTGTGAATCCAACAAAGCAAATTTCAGTTTCAGATCTGGTAGATGGTTTTGGACATGCCATCCTTTGAGGACCTCTGAGTAGGCTTCTCGAAGGGCGCTGTATAAATTCTTGGAGTGAATTAATCCTAGTCATTTGCCAATTAAAAAGTACTGAAACAAGCAAGTCAATTAAGAGATTGGAAAAACCCTGGATACATTAGGCTAGACTAAGTGTTGGGTATTGGGTATTTTAGGATTTTTCTTGGAAAGTAATTTTTGAAATAAGCTTAAAAAATATTTAAATTTAAACTAGTACAGAGATGCTAATTATAATATAATTTTACACTATATTAATTATATGTTCTGACTCGAAACCAAACTTTAGCCAGATATTAAATGTTTTGAAAAACATTATTTACCCTTGATATGAAGTTCTTTTCCTCTATTACAAAATGCTGGATTAATCTGAAATTGGTTATGGATACTATGGGATATTGCGAGTAAATAAAAATTAATAATTAAGCGTAGGAAAGCCATAAATATACAGAAGTCCAGAAAATTGCTTTAAAAATAAAAATTATTTATTTACACCTCAGCTCCAGTTTGTTCCAATTTATATATTTATTATTTAATCATTTATTTATTAAACCAGTCAACAGAGAATACGGTATCAAACAATCCATGGTAAATAGCACTCATCACATATCACAGTAATCAAATAATAGGCTCTAGAAGTTGATTTTTATGGTTTCGATTACGCATAATTTTATATGCAAAATTTAAGTTGTCACGTGGCACCCCTAAATAAAGGAGTATTTAAAAAAGATTTTGCACATGAGTTTCTACTTGCAATACGAACAGAACTGGGGATGTCCCTGGCATTATAAAAAACCACTTTTTTGACTGCCACCCTACTCCGTAGCACATGTGCCTGTTCTTCTTCCCGCTGTAGGCCTATAACTTTCCGGATTAAATGATCTAGCTCTGCATCAGCTGGCACTGACAATTCAATATCCGCCATTTCGCTAGTTCTGATAATAGTTTAATAAAAAGAAATTCACAGGAGATACCAAATAGCGGTTTCCACATCCAATTAAGCTAAATTTATATTTATCAGTCCGTTTGATTTAGTTGTCGTTTCCAAAATTACAGTTTCATCGGGATTGAATTAGCTAACGTCCAGTCAATAGCAATGCATTTTTTCAGTAGGCCTAAGCAGTGATATTACATGCAAAATCATCTAGGAGCCTCTTCTCAGTGCCTCGCTTTTTAGGCTAATCTCCTCTCCTAAATAACCGCGTTCTTTCGCTCGCTTTTCCACCAATCACAGCGCAGTATCGCAAGCGCCCCTTTTCCCGCGTAAATTTCCACCAATCACGACAGTTCGCTCTATATGGCTTCTGCGCCCATTTCGGTCTATGCCAGATTTGTTAAATTGGTATTATTTAATTTTATTACATTTATTTCATTTATAATGTATATCTATATTATAATCCAAAGTCTGATTATTCTGTCCTTCCGTATGTTTGTCTGTCGGGCTAAAGGCTCCGAAACGGAACGTTTTAGCGATTTGATAAAAATTTCAAAACATTATTACGCCGCGTCTAGGTCAACGCGACTATTTTCAGCTCGCAATTTTATTTAAACGCCGATATATGGCCATTTTAAATTTCCAACTTTTCGACGAAACTATTTCAATACCGGCCATAGTATGGCCATTTGTCCACGTCACGAAGGCTTAAATTAATATGCAATCTTACGTCACGCGAGCATCTAGGTCAACGCTCTGATTCGCAACCAATCACGATACCGTTGATTTCAAATCAGAAGTGGTCACGCCCACGGCTGAATTTATAGGTCATCGGACTTAAAAATTCGCCAATGCAACACTTTAGGGATACGAAATTTTTAACGAACGTTTTCATTTGAATTTCTATAGATCTCAACCCAACTTTATTTCAACTCAAAATTTACTTTAAATTCCGATATTTGGACATTTTAAGTTTCGACGTGGTCATAGTCTATTTCAATGCCATTGAAATCTAGCTATGCAGGAGTATATATTGCGTAGAGTCGTTATTTTACAATTTCAAGCCAGCGCGTAAATTCCCCAGAAGGATACACGAAAAATGTGCACATCGTTAAATTCGAATTCACGGGCGCTGACGAAGATGTCGTTAAATTCAAATACACGGGCGCTGAGGAAAACCCGGGCGAACGCCGGGTAAAAACTGCTAGTTTTATATAATTATCAAGTTCAAGTAATTAGTAATTAAATCGTTCCGCCTCAAAATTTGCGTCCCCTCCTGAGTTGCGCCCTGTGCCGTGGCACCGTTGGCACATGCCTCGCTACGACCCTGTGTTTATATAGGGGTGAGCAAGGAGCTCGGATGATTTACATGTACTGCCTTGTGGACAGTAAAACAAAATATAAACTGGATTCTCTGCTCAGTTGGCAATGAATGCAAGGTGGGTGTGATTATGTTGATCTTTAGGTGTCTTTGCTATGTCTTTAGCCAGTGGATTTTTAGCCATACGCAGTTGATGCAAATCACTCCTAGTGATGCCAGTTAAAAGAGTGCTTCAATGATCCAGTCGCCGGAAAACTACGGCATAAGCCAGTGAAACTATGACATTTTGGGGCATGTAGGACCGCATTTTCGATATACCGTATGCAAAAGTGGACTGCTGAAACTGCGTGACTAGGGCGACAAACAAGCAATCAGTCCGATTGAATTGATTATGTTTTGTGTCTAACCACGCAGTAAATGGAAGCAAGTAAGATGGAGGACTAGATTAGATGAGGAACTATCAAATGACAGGAATAGTTGGGTATAGGCCTAACCAACACACAAATTGCAATCAAATGAGTTATCAGTAAGTTGGAAACTGAGTGGAGTTGTATACAGGCTAACGTACAATTCTTTATCCAGTTCTCCGACTTCAAGAAAGGCGGCCCACTCAACCCAAAGACATGGGCACGAGGACTTGCTAGTGCGGCGACATATTCTTCGAAATTCCTATCTTTCTGTTTGTGAAGTAACCTACTAAGAGCGCTGCTTACACAGCGCTCAAATGCACCAGAGCACAAAATACCCGCACTGAGGCTCCAAGCTGCAAGTGTTTCAACTTGTTCAGATTTTCTTTGACAAAATACTGTTTATAAAATACAATTAGCCCTAAGAAATCGCAGATCCATATAAAATTAGGCAAAGCAAATAATTTCTTCGAGTGCTTTAATATACCCCAAACAAGAATTTGAAATCAAATTCTGGAATTCTTTGTCTTTCTTATTTTCGTATGTGTATTGATCTGCGTTAAGATAAAAAGAAGAGAGAACAACTGGAGAAGGATTACGAAGACCAGAAGAGAGCATGGGAAGCAGAAAAAGATCGTCTACTGAAAACGCAGAAAGAGCTCGAAACTAAACTTAACCTTAGTAAGTAGTAGTTTTATAAATTCTCTGGCGCATTCAGCCTATACAGCCTTCAATTTCACCATATCCCACCTATACAGCCTTAAAGTTCAATATCCTGAGGTTCTCAATTGCGTCCGCGCATCGATGACTCATATCGAAACTCCTAGGAATTTTCCCCGAAGTTTTGATCAGTCGTCAGTTTTGATGATGAGCCGTCACACGGTCGAAAACTGTTATCTCATTTTTGACTTAAAGAAAAATCTTCTGTATATAAAATGGAATACAAAACTAAAACAGTAAAACAATTACGAAATATTGCTAAAGAGAATGGCTTGGTTAGATATTCGGGACTGCGAAAAGCGGATCTCGTGACATTAGTATCATCGAGACTTTTGCAAAGCGTTAAGACTGTACACGAAAGCAACCCTCTTGACGCTCCAGTTCCAGACATCAAAGTTCCAACGCTTATTCCAGGTAAGTATACACCTACTTTGAAATCTCGTTTTAATAATTTTGTGACTGAAGCGAAGAACGAGGCAAGGTTGAAACTTAATTCTTTTGCGGATTGGTTGATTAATTTCATAGTTCCTCGAGAAGCTAAGATCTAACCGACTACGAATCATACAGCAAACTACATGTATAATCTTACTACTGGCCACAAGATCAAAAATAGGACTAAGCCTATTATTCTTTCCAGAATAAAGTTTCAGTTATACGATAATTTTTTTCAATAATAAAGATAATGCATTTGCAGTAGATGCTACTTGAGTATGGCATGAAAGAAAGTAATAAAATGACGACAAATTGAAGGAAATATTAAATTTATTAAATTGTTTCAGAGTCTCGCCCTTTACCAAACTGAGCCAAGTATTGAAAAATACACTTGTTAAATAAACGTTGCATGCTACAAATTAAAATAATTATTAATTATTATCGTCGGTGTGAAGTAGGCTTGCCACCTTTCTGAACTTGGATGTGGGACGGAATATTTTGTAAACACCTAACGAGTCACGATCATGACATTGTGAAACCAGAGGCGGTGGCGCAAGTCACCCAGCCGAGTAATTTTTTTTAAATGCTGCTATTAAAGATTTTGCGTTAGGTAGGCTACAAATATATTTTTGTAGTATTTTATTACATTATAGGCCTATATCATGGTTCATTTTGAACACTGATTTCTGCAATTTTGTGAAATTGCGACTAAGATTATAATAAATAGTTTAACCTTTAAGAACACATGCAGATTGTGTCGATCAGATCAAGTTTTCATTCAGTTTTGTTATGCGATGATCATGACTTTTATTTAAAGCTGTAGTTTAAATTACTCCTCACAGCTTTCAGCAACGGTTTCTGTCATAAAACAAAGTTTTAGAACTCCGCACATGTCATTCTAAGATTTGTTTTCACAAGGAATTAAGTTTTTACAAGTTCAACGTGCATTCTGTTAGGCTCGTCAGTCCATCGGTTCTTCGTTACAGAAAAGAGTCTTAAGTGGAGCATTGTGCACAAGATGAGTGAGTTTTTGCATGCTTGAACGAACCGTTGCTTTTCGAAAATCAACCCATTTCAGATCTGTACCAGTGTCTGACATGCTTATGAGCTTCGTCAAAACTGCTTCTTTCATCGAAGGTGACGCCATATTTATGATATTATCACATGAAACTTCGCCTGCGTTATAAATTTATAGTGGTGTTGAACACCACTGCGGGTAATGCGGGTATTGTGTTTTAAGCTACAATATATTTTAGGTCGGTTACAAATTTGAATGTGGGGACATTTTCCTGAACAGACTGGGTCAAGTAGCGACTCGGGACATTTATGAAAATCGGGACGGTCCGAACGAAATCGGGACGGGTGAAAAAAATTCAGTATGAACTAGGCAACGTTGTGAAACTATGATTTATGCACAAACTGAATCCGAATTTGTTTCCATTTGGCATAATCATAACCAATGCTTGCTACATAGCGTTGTAGATTTTTATCGAATTTAGGTTTCACGATCAGTGATTCCTATAAACTGGAGGTATAGGCGCAAGTTCTTCGTAGGTGTTCGGTTGCAAATAGATGTCAGCGGGATATGCAAGTTCTTCGTATGTGGCACGTGCTGGCGTTCCATTCGATTGATCCCGTATTTCAGGTTGCAGCATGGTCTCTGTTCTTATAACTGGATCTGGAAAAGTGCATCGATAAACATAGTAATCATATCAGTTTTTTGTTATCTCGTAGTTTATGTATCCAATAATTTTAATGTCTTCAATGCCGCACTTGACGTTGGTAAGTAAGAAGTTTACCAACGTCAATGATAACTGTCAGCTTCCATTTCATGAAAAAATAGTTTGATAAATCCAACTTCTAATTAAGAAAGATATTATTTTTCATCAGTACAACTTCTACCTAGCAAAGAATTATTTTCAATACTCCAGTTTTTTTACTTACGGAGACAATTATTCCCTGAATACAGCTTCTATTAAAGCAAATAATTAGTTTAATCAATGCAACATTCATTCAGGCAAACAAGATTTGACAGGCCCACCACCGAAAAAGCACGGCGCTGCCTAATAACCAAGCGAGCCCGTGGAACCAGAAGCTCACCCCTCGTCGTTATTGATAACCATTCTATCTTATTAGCTCAAACGGTTTCTAGCCGGATCCAAAGTCGTGGCGGCAAAATCATGTCCATCCTTAACAGCAAAAATAGGGCAAACGCATCTCTGCCCTTCACTTTAATTTTGAGTAGGGATATCGCTCTAAGACCCTATGCGATGATGTCTTTAACTAATACAATGCGAAAAATAAAAGTTAGTTCAACTCTGCTTATTGAATGTCAAGTGTTTTAGAGGTGCTTTGGTCTCGGAAAATAGCCAATTTTCATTTATTTCATGTGAAGTATCAGCGTACCTAATCATGCAAGCTGTTAATAAATATTTTTAATATGAATTGCCTTTCATTTATATACCCCCCTACCTCACATAATTTTGCAATGACTGTGAGGCATAAGCGGAAACATACCGTGTTTGTGTCTCCGATTCCTAATGAGGAATATCAGCTGGATTATGTTCATCACGAGCGAGATGAAGAGGGTAGCACCCGCAGCTATGGCTGCAAAAAAGACGACGTCATAGCTATCGCTTGACTTGCATGAAGTAGTTGAACCTGGATCACACCGACATGCTTCATCTAAATCAGTGGTTCTTAACCTTTTCAAGGGAGCCGAACCCCAAGAGAAATCCATGACCACTCACCGAAACCCCTCAAATTTGAACAATAATTTTTTAACTAATGGGAACAAAAGGAAATAAAAAATTGTACCAACATGTGATACAATATTAACCCTAGGGCTACCAAGCTTTTTGTGTGACATCGGCTACCAAGGGGGGGTTGAGACGACCCCCCCTGGATTTCGTGTTTGGTTTCACATATCATAACTTGTAATACAGCATTGGATTCAGCATTCATTTCTGCACAGAATTGTATATTTAGTTGTACATTATGTGAATGCACATCGAAATTACATCACTTTTAACAATGGAACCCCTTAATTAGCGATATTTTATGTTATTGCGTACATTTTGTACTTTTTGGATAAACAAATATAAAATTATGTGTGTTTTGAAACTGATCTATGTATCCAAGATACACATACATCCCTACATATGTTTATATACGTATAAATATACATCCATACATATATATCCATACATATATATCGATTTACGTTGTGATGCTGTATTCAGCCGTTTTCACAGAGATTTCACAGCGTATTATTATTTATTTTGATCACTTCCGGTTTTCAAAAGACAAACATTTAAGTATGCAAATGAAGCCCTACATTCCCTCTAAAGAATGGTATATTTGTTTCTCTTCCAGGAATATAAATGAATACGCTACCGACAAAACACTAAGGGGAAGTCCTTCCATTCAGCCATTTTTCACGCATATTACGCGTATTATTATTTAGTTTGATCACTTCCGGTTTTCAAAAGACAAAGATCTAGGTATTCAAATGAAGCCATACATTCCCTCTAAAGAATGGTATATTTGTTTCTCTTCCAGGAAGAAAACTGAGTACGCCATAGACGAAAAACTAAGGGGGGTCGTATCAACCCCCCCTGGTACCTGGGGTATATCGGGTGTAACTTTTGAAGGGCGTGAGATATCACAATGATGTTTACTTCAAAATGTGCGCAAATGATCCTGCTACAGCTACCTAAATTATCAAAATTATATTCCAAATGGAACAAATTTTTTAATCAAAAAACCTAGGGGGGTCGTAATAACCCCCCTTGGTAGCCCGAGGGTTAATATTATTCAATACATGAACTACTTACAGTTAACTATTTTATTAAATAAAAGTCGAAAAATAAAAATTAAATAGCAAATAATCATTTGCTATTTCACTCACACTCACTGACCCTGAATATGTATA
Organism: Aporrectodea caliginosa; assembly: GCA_020284085.1. Lineage (NCBI taxonomy): Eukaryota > Metazoa > Annelida > Clitellata > Crassiclitellata > Lumbricidae > Aporrectodea > Aporrectodea caliginosa. The sequence continues at coordinate 224,784 of JACEVL010000260.1, read as the reverse complement.
TATTTCAGATGACCTCTGCCGAACCCCTGGCACTGGCTCACCGAACCCCAGGGGTTCGGTCGAACACTGGTTAAGAAACACTGATCTATATCGTAAGATAAAGGGAAAAATGTTTAGAGACTGGCATTTAAAGTGCAATTTTCGCATATATATATAATTGCAAATAGAGTGACTGGCATAAAGGAGTTTCGGTGTCTGTTATTTGAGCAAATCTGTTATTAGATTACTCTGCAAAGTATACGAATGAGCCATATTATTGCATTAGAGATGGTTAACACAAAACACGTCAGATAACAAGCAGTACGCTCCACTGGCGTTGTGATGGTGCCTGTACTTGCACTACAGTAGAACTCAAGCACAGTTTTATTTGCTCATACTTGTACTTGAGATTAAAGTACTTGTAGTCGTACTTGTACTCCAAATCTAGGTGTCTGAAACAGCGTTTGTGTGCTTTGGATGAAATGCAACCGCTCTATTCTATTAATGTTTCGATGTTTTGGGATCTAGCGTTCTTTTTGTCGTCAACCTGTCACTCGCATTATGTCTTACTCTGCTTTCTTCCTTTGGTTTGACATTCGCTGCTGGTTTCTGTACACTGTCCTTGTACTATGACGTCGTTTCATTTTGTAATGATAACCACTGTCACCTGTTTTCTCCAGGATCTTGACTGCACTTTCAATGCATTGCAATTTTTGCGGCCATCAACTGGCATCTTTTTTCATGGCTCTATATAAGTCTCGGTTTGGACTGCAAAAGACTAAAATGTGTTTTAAACATTCGCACTTTCATTTTGAATTAGGCCTACTATGTCAATTTTATTATGAAATTATGGCGCAAATTACATGTAAGAAGCCATCGTGGCATATTTAGGCTATTAATGCTTCCCAATATTGAATAGGAAGGCTATCCGTAGATACGAATGTAGACCATTTTGGTAATGAATGCACACAAAATTGATTGCTAAACATCACAATATTCGGTTAGTATAATAATTAGCTGCCCTTTTATGTAATTCCAGGTCACATCACTGAGCTAACTCAGCCCCATAATTGAATTTAATTTCATTTAATGTTGCGTGTCTAAAATGTTTTTATCTTGTAGTATACTTTATTAAATTATTTTAATGTCTCAATGCCGTACTTCACGTTGGTAAGTAAGCAGTCTAGCAATGTACATTATTTTTCTCAATCCCACCTCCATTTAAACAAAAACCTTTACGATCACGTTTCTATTGAAGCAAAGTCTAACCAATCGTAGCTTCCATTTACGGAAACAACATTTCCATCAATCCAGCTTCCTTTTAAACAAAGAATTAGTTTAATCAATCCAGCTTCCATTGACAATATAGTACAACTTAGCAACGCAAACTACGGTTTTACCCGCGTTTGCACCTACATCCAGAGATTCTTACCAGCTTGGGATTGTGTTTCAATCGAAAAGTGTTTGAAAGTGCATTACTTTATCAGTTATCTGTTCATTTGAATTTACTCACTTGTAGTAGTTATTGGAGGAGTTGATGCTGATACCATCGATGGTTTTGCTGATGTCTGCGAGGCTAAAAGTTTCACACGCATTCATTGAATTTACCCATGTATAGGCCTAATTAAGGAAATCGAAGATAAAACAATGTAATTAAATAAATTTGTTAGGTAAACTAGCGAAATTTGGATGAAAGTATCGTATAGAAACTGAGATGTCTTAGTTTCAATCGCCAAGAAAATAAATTCGAGAGTTTGTCATAACGTGTGACGCAGGGTGACAGAACGACCAGAAAGATCTGAGCAGGACAGTTGGAAATATAAGCGACCAAAAAGTATCGTTAATAAATCACTGTAGATTAGCCTATATATCCAATATGCATAGTACATGGTAACTCCTCTGTTTTTCCTAAGAAAATAATTTTATGAAGACAACTGTGTAGAAACATCAAGGACCGTAACCTTGTACAGGAAAGATAAAGAAATAAACCTGCATTTCTAATGGGCAATCGTAAGGACAAGGAAAAGGAGGGAATCAGAAATTGCCGAGGAACAAGCAGAGGTTTTTCAGGGAATCAGGGAAGAGGTACAAGAGATCAGATCACTACTCGAAAGATCATTATACAAAAAGCGAAGGAGCATCAGCAGAGTCTCTTCGTGTGTTTTATTGACTTTAAGTAGGCCTAGGCATTCGACTCAGTCTCGCACGAAAGACTTTGGACAACAATGTTGGAAATGGGATATCCAAGACACATAGTAAACCTGTTGGCAAACATCTACATAAAGCAAAAGGCTAGGGTCAGGGTGGCATGGGGTACTATTCAACGAGTTTGGAGTCCGACGCGGCGTACGACAATGATGCGTGCTCCCACCATGATACTTATTCAACATCCTGGCGCAGTTGGTGATGAGAGAGACTTTGGAGGTTAACATTTACCCAAGCCAAACCAAATTGTGCTGAGTTCAACTTCCCCAATGAACAGTTTAATAGCAGCTATCACAGACGGCTTGCTGGCGACTTTGTTCGCCACACACTGGACGGTTGCATGAAGTACATTCACGAGCTGCCTTCTTGTTGTTACGGCGTTGACACAGTGAGCATCGTCGACGCTTGGCCTTCGAGCTGTTGGAGATCGAAGCTGAGTGTGGTTGAGGGGTTGAACATCTACACCACAGTTCTTCAACGCAGCTCTGATTGCTGCTTGGATTGTGTGAATAATGAATCGTTGTCACGCTCGTTTTTCATGTGAGTCGTCGCCATGGCATATTTGAGGTACAATACAATACAATACTCGTTTATTGAACTCAGGAGCTGACAAAACGCAAATTCAACAAGTCACATGATTTTCAGGGCTTCTAAGGGAGCGGTATAACTAAGTCAGTAGGCATTCCTATATAAAATGCGGGATATGTAGTTACGGTCGTCTTTTTCAGGTAAGGTGAAGTTATGCGTCCTTGCTCGGAGGTTATGTCCACTATTGCGGGGTGGGGGAGTAAATTTCGGAGAACATGGTAAGGTTCTCTTATGATAGCTTGAAAGAGCCTATCGTCCGACTTCATGGACAGTTGAGTGGCTCCTTCAGCAGTGGCAGGCAGGAAACCGCAACGGATCATTCTCTTGAATAGGTGGTCAATCTTGTCTCTGTCTTTCAAGAAGATATGTTGTCGCCTTGTGATCTTCGAAATATCTCAGTCTGGATTATTGCCAGCTACAGATGCAATTCCAGCGATGTTGAGGATGTTGAAAAACAGAGCCATGGGCCAAACAAAGAGCTCAGTTCCTGGCGCCCACGCCTGGCCTTCATTGCCTCAGGAACACGAGGTTTGTTGCTACGGAATGTACCAACATACGTCGTTTGATCTGCAAGTAGCTACTCTGCAAGATCAAACGATGAAAAAAGTAATCTGCCACCACGTTCCTGCCACTGTACTCATGCACCTTGTCCTGTCTCACGCTGAGTTCCATCATGTCTGCCCAGATAAATCCGTAGTCTATGGATATATACAGGGTGGACCAGTAGGAATGCAAGTATTTTGAATGGATATAACATGAACAATTATTGTTATCAAAACATCGTGCCCAATATACTAAATTGAAAGTAATCATCCATTCTACTACTGTGTCAAATCTCGCACTGATATACGGCACCGTTGTTATAAAATTTCCGTGCGGCGCACACCTTTCAATTTTGAATGTAAATATCAAACATCATGCCTCACACAAGCGATGAAGTTGACTGACTTCACCAGTTTATATCTACAAATGAAAGGTACAGTTTAACAGAAGTCGTTAATTCTAAACACTTATTTGCACCGGTTGTACTAACTGGAAACGATAAATGCAGAAGTTGCCTGCAATATGGAACTATAGCGTAACATTCGGTAGTCCGATTGTGTCATAAGAGAAATCATTATGAAAAGAATACTCACATTGAGCGTCTAGTTCTGTTGTGTTGCCAACTGTTGCTGGAGCAGTCGCATTGTAGCCACTGGTACTTCCTGTTATTTCAAAAAAACTGTCTTGCATTGGAATATTGGAACTGTAGGTTTTTGTACGAATACTGTTGATATTGGCCTATCAATACTAAATGGATTTGGTTTAGCTGCGATAATTATTTAGTGGGTATAGGCCTACTGTCCATGCCTAACCTTCATTGAATGCCAGAAATGCAAGGGCAAGTTCATATATCAGGAAGCCAGTAGGCCTACTTCAGTTACAATCACTGGTTAGAACTTTCCTGTTCTAGGTAATAACCTGACACCAGAATGATAACAATAATGAATAACAAATAGGCTAACCAGATTAATGGTTGAATGGCAGGCATTATACGCATCAAAAGAATCAAAGAAAATCAAGCGCTAGGTCATAACAATCGATACCAGTTGAAGGGCAGGCCTAATCCGCATAAAGAATCGTATAGAAGCCAGTGCTAGCTCGTCTCAGGAAGCCAGTAGACTTCTAGTTATTCGCATGCGTTGCTTCAGAATTGTATAGCTAATAATCTGGCCTGATAACCTGATGCTAATAGAACAAACAGCACTCAACACAATTCAGTGGTTGGTCTAACCATAGAAGAATCAGAGTGAAGCTATAATTAGCGCTAGTTGGCAATTGGTGAATGGATAAGAATTACTAATCACAGAAACTTCAGAAACCAGTGCTAACTAGCACCCATAAAAATCTACTTGTAGTGAGAGCCATTTTCTTAATTAATTAATTAATAGGCTAATATGTGTAATCTCTACACTGCGTTTTAATGACATAAAAGCGCGCCCGACATCCTAGTGGTGATTTTACATGCCGCATTTGCTACTATAACACATTTATTTCATCATTTTATTATTTCATTTCGTATTTATTTTATGTCCAATTCAACTAACAAACTTGAAAGTCATTTACTTAAGAAAAGGTACGTATTAAATCCTATTCAAAATTATATAGAAAAGCCACCGAAAATAGAGGGGGCGATTTTAGTAAGGGGGAGACTTTGTATCGTAGATAGGGGAGATTCCATTTCAATGGGGGAGACTTTGTTCTGATACAGAGTCTACGCGGTAGACATTATTTCAGCCAGAGGGAGATTCTGTTTCGGTGGGAGACTTCATATCGTGACACCGGTAACAAAGAGCAAAATTTTTTAAAAAGTTGACGGTTGTTTTGTTGGGAACCGGCAGTCAATCAGTGATCAACTTCTTTTGTTTTTCTTTGACTGTCGCATTTTCTTGCCAACCGCAAGACTGTTCTGTGAGATTGACTATAAGATAACAATGCGCGTTGGGCTGGAGATTCCATTTAGCTTATTGATTCTGATTGCATTTAAACTTGCAAATTTATATAGCGCAAATGAACTTTGAAAGTCATCTGCGGCTCTCCAGAGCTGATAACACGAACCGCTGTCGAAAAGAATGTTTCAATAGCTTGCAGTAAAAAGTCTCACAAAGGTGAAAGCGTTCATGCTAATTGTCTTAATTAAAACGCACTTGTTTACATTATGTAAGATAATCATGGGTACAGCGCATAAGTACGGTACCAAAAAGTCTTAACTAATGTGTGCTGACATATTGAAGCCCAGAATGAACAGCTTGCTATATTCATAATACGTTAAAGCGTTCAGAAAGTCGTCAAAATGATATTTAATATCGCTTCTGTTTAAAAGTTACGCGTGAAAACATTTCTGAGGTAAAACTAACAACCAGATTGCGGCATGAGGGTTAACTATGAGTCACTTTGCGGACAATTATAGGGGGTAGAAACAACTGCCGTGATCAACCATCGGATTAAAGAGGACTGAAGCGAAGCCAAGACAAGAGAAGACATTTAGTCTAACCGCTCCTACAATTATTATGTACTCTATTATACAAACAACTTAATCTTGCTGATTTAATCGTAATCTCCAAACTTCTAAAGCGCCACTCGAAAGCCAAGCGCAGGGCACCAGCTTATTCACGAGCGCTGGATTTAAGACTAGTTGATTATTCGTGAGTAAATAACTAACCTGTTGTAATCGCTATGAAAAGACATAAAAGTAGACGCGATTCCAGTGAAAGAGACATTGTTTTAATCCGGCAAGAAATGTGTTCACAAGGTTCAGTCCTCTAGCTTCGGGCTTATCGGATAAATATAGTCACCGATCTTTTCATTACACTGTTTTCACTGTTTGGTGTCTCAGCTTAAATCTCGAATGTGCAACACGTCTACACTTCGTTTATTTCCAATCGGTAGGATCACGAATAAGCAGATCGACGCAGATCCCACACATTGTCATTAGCGCTATTCGGTGCTGTGATGTTGACATTATAACGCCACTATGCCAAATGTATCGTTATATATTATACAATCACTTCAGAATTGAACTGGGATTGGTTACAATGAAAACAAGTCCCGTAGCGACACCATGCGAATATGTATGAATTAATCACGGGACATGTTTAACTTAATCGTTATCGTATTATTACATGTATAAACTCAGAACATCTCAAGCCCACTTGAAAGCCACGCGAACACCAGCTTAATAACGATTAGATTAGGTGCCTTTTATCAATAAGTTCGACGAACACGTTTCATATTCAGCTGCATTACAAAATATAGATATAAACAAAATATTTTACATAAATGCACACGAATCTTTACCGCCTTTAAACAACTCCCCTACTCCAAAACGATGATCTCGATAAAGAAACCTCTCAATCTTTCTCCTCATATCCAATATTTCCTTTCTTCTCTAAAATAGCCAAGGGCATTGTCCTTGCCCGGCTGAACGACTATATACTTAACGGTAACTCACTCCTGAACATCCATTAATCTGGTTTTACTAAACACCACTCCACCGAAACTCTGCTTGTCTCTCTGTATAATAAACTGGTCACTGCTTTAACCCTCGGGCTACCAAGGGGGGGGTGGTTGCCACCCCCCTAGGTTTTTTCATCTTAAACTTTTTGCGTATGGAATAAAAATTTGACCTTTTAGGTAGATGTAGGGGGTTCATTTACACACGTTTTGAGGTAAAATGTGAGATGATATCTCACACCGTTCAAAAGTTATACCCAATATACCCGAGGCACCAGGGGGGTGGATGGATACCACCCCTAGATTTTCGACTATATCTTATCCGTCATTTAATATTAAGAGAAACACATTATACCATTCTATAGAGGGAATGTGGGGGTACATTTCTATGGTCACTGAGTTGACCTGAGACAACCGAAAGTGCTCAAAATAAATAATAATACGCGTAACATGCGTGAAAAATGGCTGATTGGAAGCACTCCCCCCTTAGGTTTTTGTCTGTAGCGTATTCATTTGTCTTCCTGGAAGAGAAACAAAGATACCATTCTTTAGAGGGAATGTAGGGCTTCATTTGCATACCAATATCTTTGTCTTTTAAATACCGGAAGTGATCAACATAAATAATAATACGCGTAATCTGTGTGAAAATGGCCGAATACAGCATTACAACGTAAACCGATATATATGTATGGATATATATGTATGGATGTACATTTATACTATATAAACATGTGTAGGGATGATTGTTTGTATCTTTTATACATAGATTAGTTTCAAAACACACATAATCTTATATTTGTTTATCCAAAAGTACAAAATGTACGCAATAATATACAATATTGCTAATTAATGGGTTCCGTTGTTAAAAGTGATGTAATTTCGAGGTGCATTCACATAATGTACAACTAAATATACCATTCTGTGCAGAAATGAATGCTGAATCCATTGCTGTATTACAAGTTATGATATGTAAAACCAAACACGAAATCCAGGGGGTGGTAACCACCACCCCCTTGGTAGCCAGTGTTACAAAAAAAGCTTGGTAGCCCTAGGGTTAAGTCATCGATAAGTCTCCAGCTTTTGTCTTCTCGACATCTCAGCACTTTTCGACACCATAGATCACGGCCTACTTCTCCTTCGAATGTCCTCTTGGTTTGGCGTCTCTGGCACTGCAGCTCTACTTGTTTCCAGCGTTACATGTATATCTTCCCGAGGACTTAGGGAAATTATCAACTACTACTTCTACTTCAACTTCTACTTCTGCAGAATGGAAAATATTCAATATTCACTCATCAAGGCTAAAGAACTATCAGAGAAAGGGAGATTATGGAAATCGCTACTGTCGCCACATATGTGTAACTCTTCAATGTTAACCACTCGTAGAAATGGTTAACATAGGGAACAATTTTTGCAGCTGTTTCTTGTGCGTCAGACTGTAAATGTATTGTAATATAATGGAACATTCATATAGCGCCATTCGAATCAGCAACGCAAGGTAGGGGAAAGTTGCTAAAGATGGACCACGTAAGGCTAATCGTCGTTTTTCGCCACATAATTATTATAAGAAAATAATTATACTACGCGGTCAAGGCATAGATTAGGTATTGATATACAAGCAGATGTAATATAATTTTCATGAGAAAAATATTAAAAATTCAAAATAGCAAAAATGGTCCATCTTAAGAACATGGGCGCCAAAGAGAAACCATGGAAGAAATGTATTGCTAAATACGGGCAACCAGTCTTTATTCGTCAACCATGCCTGCTAAAAAAAAATAGGCTTACATTATGCAGCACATATTATACAACTTTCTGTAATAGATATATATATCTATTACAGAAAGTTGTATAATATGTGTTTTCTGTAATAGATATATATATCTATTACAGAAAGTTGTATAATATGTGCTGCATAATGTAAGCCTATTCATAATTTCTTGTCATTATAAATATATTTATAATGACAAGAAATTATGAATATGTCACAATGTTATTAATTTTTAATATTCAGAAATAAAAATTAAAAAATTTAAGCAAACACTGTTGCAACTTTTCTTGCAGTTTAACACTGTCCATATAACTGTTTTTGTATAAATTGCAAATGTTAGCCTAGTATAACATGCAGCAGTTAGGTACAGTAATCACAGTAGTAATACTCAGGCTCGAGTGCCGCAAATCTTGCAATCTTACAATCGCTGATCAAATTAGAAATGAGGCGTTACAATTTAATATCTTGTAACTTGTGTGTCCAGAGCTTGATACGAAAGGAACAATAATTGTATGGGTCTACATTTGCGCACACAGCTTAGTATTTATTCCAACAACAAGAGCTAACCAAGACTACATTGAAGACAATCGTTAAGTTGGATATATTGATTACTTTTCACTGTCTCTAGCTATAAATCAAGCTTAAGTTTCTACGATCAAATTGCAAACATGACGATTTTGAAAGGTCATACATGCGACTGCATTAATATTTCGATTATTGAATGTATGCGCTGATGCAATATGACATAAATAACGGACATTACATACTCGCTTTGTTTAGTTGACATTTGGATAACCACTGTTTTGTGTCAAGTTATAGATCAGGGATAGAGAACCTATGACACGAATGCCCAAAGTGGCACGCGCTCGAATGTTTTTGGGACGCCGAATTTGGAGTGTCGGAGTGTCCCCAAATTTCAATCTTAAAAATTCGAAATCTCAGTAGGAATCCACATTTTCTTTCATCAAGGATTTTATTTTAGAAGCATTCTAAACCCATCTTTGAAACTACGTCTTATGGCATTTTTAAAATGCTTAAGCGGCATTTTGGCGCGCAACTTAAAAATGGTTCGCCATCCCTGTTATAGATTATATCTAATTCTGTTTTCAGGAGTATTGGACTATTGGTCCACCATGCGTCATATAATTTCGTGAACGTTTTTGTAGGTGGTCTTATGCAGTTGGCTTTCATCAGATCGTCTGAGTTCTTCGTATGGTGATTGCGCTGAGGTTCCATTCGAAAGATCCATCATTTCAGGCTGTAGAACTTCCACTGTTTGTAAAGGATTTTAATTCGTAATAGTCAATGAAAAACAAATTATAATATTGAAAAACGTCTATCAGAAAACAATTGTATCTTTTTTGTTCATCTAGGATGAGTTTATTATTAACAGAAGATAGTGCAAGACTTGGAGCCATGATGTCTTAAGAAATATTGCTTTGACAAACGGAAATGCCCTTTAACTTCCACACAACATCAGAAGGTTTGACTTGGCTAGTATCAGAAGGATTTTTTGTTTCAGCATTACGCCATCTTGCGAACTCGATAGTAAGAATGATTCTCTTTGAGGAAGGACTAATGGAAGTGAATGTTCATGAATGACTTTGAGCGTTTTGTTCACTTCCTTTATGTCGTCTTTTAATATGTTGTGTCTTAATGTAAAATCTTTCAAATTCATCTTAGTCGTATGTTGAGACAAAGTAGAGATTCTATGGATAAAGTGATATTCTGTAGAGAAACATACAACGGAGCCAACTCCTATCTCCCTTATCAATAAATGAATCAATCAATCAATCAGTCAGTCTCCGTCAGCCAGTCAAACAGTTGATCAAAGCAGACAAAGCAGACAAAGGAGCCAAACAAAGTCTGCACTCAAGATTTGGTTCAACTGTCAAAAGCTACGCTAACGAAAGGCTTATGATTGGATGGAAGTCGTAAAAACTTCTTCGGGTAGAACTCGTTGTTTATCCCACCGGAGAATTCTTGAACTATTCCGACTCAATCCTTTACATCCATTGCACATACATACATAGGCCTACGTAATTAATTTACTAACTGCTAACTTACAGGTAGAAATATATTCAATAGCTGGCATAATTAATTGCAGTTGTGAAAAGAGTGATCGTGTAGAGTAGGCCTAACGCTCTTGAAAGGGAACATCGTAGGCCATGTACAAAGATCGAAAAAGAGTCTCTGCCGTATATATTCAAGTAAAGTTGTATTTTAATCAACGCCAGGCTCTCAATAATGCAGGCGGCAGTGAGGGAGATCAATTTATTCAAAGCACGTCAAGGCTTTAGTCATAGCAAAGGTCGCAGTCAAATGTTTGACTTACAGGTGCATACGTTTTGCCAGTACAAAGTGCAATCGAGAGTCCTTACTACATTGTGAACAGTCTGCTAAATCATGATCAACTTCCTCTTTCCACAGACTGGCTTGTACCAGCTCATTCGCTATCTCCGTTTTCAACTCACTGTAGAAGTAATATCTAGCGTTCTATGAATCATACAGCAAATCATCATCCTACTACTAACAGTAACTGGCCACTAGATCCGATATAGGAGTAGGCCTACAATTCTTACCAGAATAAACGTGTCGGGCATAATATTTTCCAATAAAATTAGTGATAGATCTACTGCATTTGCAGAAGATGCCTAGAGCATGGCACACAGTCATATGGAAGAAGGTAATAAGTTTATTAGACAGCAAAATGACGACAAATTGAAGGAAATAATACATTGCATTAAAATGCTTATCTGTCTCGACAATTACTAAAATGGGCCAAGTATTCAGCAAATAAACTTGATAAGTAAAAGTTATGCCAAACCAATGAAAATAGTGTCAGAGTTAATCAAGTGAAAAGTTCAGGATGAAATGAGCAACGTTGGAAAACTATGATGTATGCACTAACTAATTGATCTTTGTCATCACACAGTGTCGTTAAACTGAAACTAACTAGATGTAGATTTCATAAAATTCATGTTTCACGATAAACGATTCATATAAATTGGAGGTTTAGGCTTCAGTTGTTCGTAGGTGATCGGTAGCAAATCGAATTCAGTGGGACGTCTAAGTTCTTCGTATGCGGCTGGTGCTGACGTTCCATTCGAAATGTCCAGTATTTCAGGTTGTAGAATGGTCCCTGTTCTCTTATATGGATCTGGAAAAGCGCAGCGATAAACACCGGAATCAGAGCAGTTTTTTTGCTAAAGTGGAATGGATTTTGTAGTTTTTTTAATTTTAAAAAGAGCGACGAGTGACGCAGGTTATAAAATTTTCGCGAATATTCTTCAGTCATCAAGAGCCGTACACATTTCTGTCGACATTTTTGCTCATCCAGTGACTTAGAAGGCTGTTGTCTCTTCGTATTAAACACCAATCGGTGAACGATTGATGTTAATAAGGACCCTATCTGTCAAAATCATAAATTACTGAAGAAGTCCAGTCAAAAAACAGCGAAGAAGGCCATCCGATTGGTTAGAGGTAACCATTCCAACCTTGCACCTTTCAGCTTTTAACAAAACAGTTTAATTTGTAGATTCCTAGCCAAACTTAAAGAATGGCTATTGATTACCATTTATCCTGTAACCTCAAACGGTTTGACTGGATCCAAACTTGGGGCGACAAAACATGTCAAACCGTAACGGCCAAAATAGGACAAATGCATCTCTGCCCTTCTCATTCGAGTAGGGCTGTGGCTCTAAGACTCTCAGTGATGATGCCTTTGACTAATACAATGCAAAAATAAAAGTTCATTCGACTCTACTTATTGAAGGCCAAGTTTTAGTGGTGTTTTGTTCTCGATAAATAGTCATTATTCTACAGTATGTGGCATGTCAGTGTATAGTCATGTGGGTTGTTAAAAACTCGTTACAATTTTTTACAATGAATTGCCGTTCATTTATATACTCACACTATCTCACAGACTGTGCTTTGACTGTGCGGCGTAAGCGGAAACATACCGTGTTTGTCTCTTACGTTCCTAATCAGGAATACCAGCTGAATTATGTTCATAGCGAGCGAGACGAAGAGGACGACACCAACAGCTATGGCTGCGGCAGTAACGACGTCACAGCTATCACTTGACTTGTATGAAGTAGTTGTAACTGGCTCAGACCGAAATGCGTCATCTATGTCGTATTATAACAGTAAAATATTTAGCAACTGCATAGAAGCTGGCATTAAAAGTACAATTTTCGCATATATATATATATATATATATATATATATATAGCAAATGAAAAAATCTAGGACAATATGTCAAAATCCCCGGACAAACCCCCTGCTTACTTGCTGTTTATAACGTCTGATACAACGCCGAATGTTAGGAACTGCAGGCAGAGCGACAGCAGCAGTCTGACTGAGTGCTCCGACCTCAGTGGAGATGATTTGTTGAGCCGTTTCTTGCGTAGTTTCAGCTCTAACTTTCATTCGATTCCGCAGTTTAAGAACTTCGCCTCGCTCGGCTTGTGGTCCATGTGTGTGTTCGTTAAGAACACCAACAAGATTGTCACCTTCCAGTTTCAGCTTCGCCTTGCATTCGCCCTAGCTGTTTCTCTTTATTTTGTCTGCGCTTCTCACACTCGTACGATGTAATACCATTAGCTAACTGTTTCTGCTTTACAAAAACGTAGCCGTTATATATAACTTTACGTTTTCCCTTATCTGATACTACAAACTCCATGCCTGCTTTCTGTCTAAAGTTTTTCAAATACTGTACTGTCTATGAAATTTTCACTGCCCCTTATTATACTCAGACGGTCTTCGTAGCTCTACCTACCCTGACTACTGGAATTAACTGTCTAGGCTCTGCTCTTGTTACATTAATTAACACCTGATGAAGGAGCTGGTGGGGGGGTTTTATACCGGGCTGTTGATCAGAATCTCTAGGCTCTACCTACCCTCATTATTTATTTGATTAATTAGCACCTCTTCAATGTGCTGTTGATCAGAATCTCTAGGCTCTACCTACCCTTTAACACCTTTTCAGTTTTATACCGGGGGTTTTGTCCGGGGGGTTTTATACCGGGGGGTTTTGTCCGGGGGGTTTTGTCCGGGGGTTTTGTCCGGGGGGTATTGTCCTGCTCCCATAGCAAATAGATTGACCGACATAAATGGGTTTCATTGTCTGTTATGTGAGCAAATTCGGTTTGTACGATAAATAGCTGTAGACCTCTGTGTTCATGTAATACCAAGCTAACTCAGTCGCATCTATACATTTATATTCTATATTCTATACAATTAAACTGAATTTCAACTAATGTTGCGAGGCTATTACATGTATAGCTTCCTCGTTGTATACTGGTCGCGTTTGCAAAATTAATACATCCAGGTATTCTTGGCGGCTTAGGATGTATTATTTCGAGACAGTTTCAATAGAGACGACGTGTTGTAAAGTGCTTTACTTTTATCAGTTATCTGTTGACTTAAATAAACTCACTTGTTGTGGTTATTGTAGCAGTTGATGATGATACCGTCGATGTTTCTGCTGATGTCTGCCAAGCTAAAAAAGTCACATGCATTCACTGAATTTACCCATATATAATAAAGGAAATCGGATAAAACGTTTAATTAAATGAAGTTATGTAAACTAGAGAAATTGGTAGTGAGAGTAGGCATATCGAAGGAAGCTGAGCTGTCTTTGTTTCAAACGCCAAGAAAATGCGCTTGAGAGTTTTCCATAGCTTCTAAAAGAAAGATCAGTAAGATCATTTGTAGATTATCATAAGAGCCTACAAATGTCGTGAAGAAATCAACATAAATTATGTATCCAATATTTTCTGTTGCATGGTCACGATGTATGAAGTGTAACTCCTTGGTTATTGCTACGTTTGTATGAAGACTTAAAGTTCAGAAACGTCAAAGTCCCTTAGCTTATTGATAAAATACAGCAGATCCATTGGAAGATCGCACTTGTGCAAAGGACTTCGAGCTATGCGTTTACAATTCAGTCGATTTTACATAAGCTAGGCTACCAAGTCTATGAAACGGACACTTTATCCTGTAACAGTGATGGCAAGTAGAATGCACGCACTAGCATACATCTGGGAGTACTCGTTTTGCAATAATATGTAAACAATAAATTTGCCCACTTATTTTCTGTATATGACAACGATTCTACCTTCATTATAAGCAACTAAACATAAGTAAGTTCATAATAAAGAAGCAAACATAGGCTATGCACTAAAATATCAAACATTTCGAGAATAGATTCTAGTGTATATAAGCGATTCTTAAAATTCCATTCAAAATAAATTATTATCTAACACATTTACTCCGCGAAAGCAACGCATTCTTAAGCAGTGGTCAAAAACAGTTTTGAGAATTCCTAACAACATTTTTAAATGGCAACATTTTAAAACAAAAAACCTGGTTTAGCCTACTACAATTTCATGTAATATGAGAATTTGTATATTGCCAAATCTACGTGTTCAATTACTTTTGTGCTATAAGTTTTCGTAAACCCTTAAACCCTTCACAATTTATTAATTACACAGCCAGTGTAATTATCAAATGAAATCAAATGGGATCCGATATGATCAGTTTTATGTGTCTTTTCTGTAATGATGCTTAGCCTTTGTGCTTCTTTGTAATCCTTTGTTTCAAATAGAATAATTAATGAAAGTCACTCATACAACACATTGCATAATAGAATTCAGTTCAGAATTGGTGCCTACCTCTATTCGTGCATGTGCTTCTGCTGTTGATGTTTAATTATGGATTATAGAATCAACGGCGATAGCTTTAGAGGCGAATTGAAACTTGTATATCAGCAAAATTCATAAATCACACATTTGCTATTTACAAGGAATTTGACTTTTACAAAGGTTTGCAACTCTAAGCTATACCAACCAATTGTATATGGCATTACTGCCCTTGCATAAACAGTTCTTTATAAGTTAACTATGCCAATTTACTAATAAAACGAATGAATGAATAAATGCAGAAAGTTACGTGCAATATGGAAATAACGCATCCTTCGGTAGATCTTAGGTGTCATAAGGGAAATCACAGTGAACAGGATAGGCCTACTCACATTGTTCTTCTGTGTTGCCAACTGTAAAATTGTCCGCTGGAGCAGTTGCATTGTAGCCAGTGGTAGTTCCAGTAATTTCAAAACATGTATTACACTGGAATATTGGAACTGTAGGTTTCTGTACTGTCACTGTCCCTATCAGAGTGACAACGTTTGCCGACTGATGGTATATGGCGCTGGTGTATATCTGTCCCGGTGATGTTATCCAATAAGGCAAAGGACGCAGAGAAGGCGCTGGAGATGATGGTCCAGTGTAGCTTATGCTGCACGAAATGTTTAACTGATCATCTGCTGCTACACCAGACTGGTTGTAAACAACGACACTGGCGTGACTGGCGACAGGATCTTCAAAAAAGGAGAATATACTACACACTTCCATCTATTCTATACAAAATATTTAATTTGGTTAGAAGTTTCTATCTGCTAGCAAAGGGATAATAATCAGCTGTCAATTGTCAGGTACAGCCACATTTGGACCAGAATGAAGCAACCTTGATTAAACTTACATGTAAATAATGCACTTGACATCATAGTCTTTGACCATGGTTTGTTCACATTCAAAAACACTAAACCCAACTAGATAACACCAAACAAGAAAAAGGTTGAAAATATGGTCTGTGGCTCAACCCATTAAAATTTAAGTCTAGGTTCATCTTAGAAAGTTACAAGTATGTTGCCACTCACCAATGACCGTGACTAAACTCCTGTATGTGGTTGTACCGCCATCAGGGCATGTATAGACTCCAGCCTGTTGCAACGTCACATTTGCAATAATCAGTCTGCATGTGTTGACTCCTAGTATTTGTGTTCTGTAATACGCTGCATTGTTTCCAGTGACTGCAGCACAACCAACTGCAATCAGTAGCGCATTGCTACTTCCATCCGCTGTATGTGTCCACGAAGAAGCTGCTAGTATGTTTGTAGAGCAGTCCAACATCGTCTGACCGTTGATTAAAGCGACTGCATTCGGACCACCAGTCGCTTGCCCACGTACAACATGGCCTAATAACATTCATAACATACTGTATACGGTATAAATGTGAAATAACTTAACAATCAAGATATGGAAGCATTCAACACTTCGATTTCTTTTATCACTGGAGTATATGAGTATCCAACAATTAAAACCCTTCGGATTTTAATTGCAACTACGAGGGCTGGTATCGGACGCAAATGTTAATAGGTGAAAATACATACACACACCCATGCATACATAAATTCAAATATATACAAGTGTGTGTGTGTGCTTGCACGCGTGCATGCGTGCATGCGTGCTTGCGAGTATGTGCGCGTGTGCGTGCGTGACTGTATGCGTGGGCACGTGCGCACGTGCGTGCGAGCGCGCATGTCCATACGACTTGGCGATGCACAGGACAACAAAAATAGATGGAATATCCGGAATTCTCTTCTCTATACAGACTGCAAAGCGGGCACACCAGATGAGTCTTTAATTTTTTAATTGAGAAAGTAAACAATATTGGAGATAGCACGCAGTCTCTCCTCCTTACTACAACCTCGCTGTCAAGCCCTGTCACACCTAACTATGTTGCTGAATGCTGACATACTGGCGAATTCTACATCCAAACACTCTGAAATTGACGCTGTGCCTTCGTGGATTTTAAAATCTCATTCTCACCTCTTTGTCGTTATCCTAGATTTCTATTTAACCTTTCTCTTTCTAATGGCATCCTTCCTAATTCTCAGAAGAGGGCAGTTATTCGTCCTCGTCTCAAGAAGAATGGTCTTGTTCCCACTCTATGTTCTAACTACGAACATATCTCTAATGTCTCCATCCTGTCTAAGGTGATAGAGAGAGTAGATCACACTCACCTCTACTCTTACCTCTTTGCGCACCACCTCCTTCCGCCTCTTCAGACGCGATTCAAAGCAATACAACTCCACGGAAACAGCCGTCCTGAAAGTCGATAATGACCTGTGTGTGTAGCCTATGATATGTGTATACCAAAATGCGGTTAGCAATTATTGGTTTATTAAAGGATATTCTCACATACTTGTCCTTGCTGTGACAAATGATTTGTCACTGCCTTAATACTCATAGACTTCTGTGTTGCTTCTGACTGTGCAGAACACTGCATCCTACTTAAAGTCTTGCAACATTCCTTTGGCATCTCTGGTACTATCTTCAATAACTAAAAGAGATTCACAAAGGCCAATTTGTTGGTTCATTTCTATTTGCAAGACATCGTATTCGAGGACAACCGCAACGAAGCTTCTATAGTACGCCTTGGAAGTCGGGGTCAATGGGCCAGCTAGATCACCTTGCTCGGCAGAACGAATGGGTCTGCAACCAAAGATGGAAAGAAACTGGAAGGCGTAACTTTAAGGATACGAAAAGCAAGCATAGACTAAAAGACAAATTACGCATTAGCCATCACCTTCTATACAATGTTAGCATATAGATGGCGCTGTATAAGATCATAAGCTGAATGATACATACAAACACAAATACAATTATATGCAATGACAAATGAAAACCAGTGCATATCATCAACGTGTTGATGAGACTACGTGAGAAACAGCTTGCTATAAAAGGTTCGCTGTCCAATGGTTTCATATCCCAAAAGGTGTCAGATAGCGCTGTGTCATTACACCATACCTATTGAACATCCTAGCAGAGATGGTCGTGGTTCTTTCGGTGGTAAAACTGCAGGAGCAGGTTGATCGCCTTGATATTACGTTGAAGCGGAAATTTTGATTGTTTATTAATATCAACAAGACTAAGATGATTGGATTGATGGCGCTATATTGAAGCTGAGGGTGAACAGCTTGCTTCATTTGTGTAATATTCTTTATTGAAACAATCCAGTTGACAAACCGCCACCGGTTACAGTGTATACAGTTGTGCAATTTAAACAATTCACAAGAACACAAATGACAGAAGACACAAATCTTAACTACTAACAGAACAGACATCCTTCGATACATAGCGCTAATAGCAGCCGACAAAGCAAGTCCGCCTACAGGTTTCGATCTCGGTACCTCTCGCTCTCTATGCCAGTGTGTTATCCAATGTGCTATCGCCCCCGTGCCCCATATATTCATTAAAACGTTCAGAAAAGTCGTCAAAAGAAATTTTAAAAGTTACGCGAGAAAAACCGATCTGAGGTAAAACTACCAACTAGATTGCGTCATGAGAGTTAAATATGAGTCACTTACTCTGGACAATAGAGGGTCGAAACAACTGGCGTGGTCAACCTTCGGATTTAATTAAGAAAGCTGAAACCAAGTCAAGACAAGAGAAGACATTTAATCTTACTGCTCCTACATTTGGATTTGTATTCTATTAAGCAAACAACTCAACCTTGTTGACTTAAGCCTATATGATTATTCATGAGTAAATAACTAACCTGTTGTAATCGCTATGAAAAGACATAAAAGTAGACGCGATCCTAGTGAAAGAGACATTGTTTTAATCCGCCAAGAAATGTGTTCAGTCCTCAATCTTCTGGCTTATCGGATAATTATAGTCACCGAGTTTTGACCGTTTGGTGTCTCAGCTCAAATCTCGAATGTGCAACACGTCTACACTTCGCTTATATCCAATCGGTAGGATCACGAATAATCAGAACGACGCAGATCCCACACATTGTCATTAACGCTATTCGGTACAGTAACTGTGATGTTGACATTATAAAGCTCCTATGCCAAAAGTATCGTTATATAATACAGTCACTTCAGAATTGAACTGGGATTGGTTAGAATGAAAACAAGTCCCGTAGCGACACCATGCGAATATGTATGAATTAATCATAGTAGGGCCTACATGTTTAACTTTATAAAGATTTCGTTATCGTAATCGCAAACTCCGAACTTATAAAGCCAAGCGCAGAACACCAGCTTAATAACGATAGGATTAGGTGCCTTTTATCAATAAGTTCGACGAAAATGTTTCATATTCAGATGCATTACAAAATATAGATAAACGAGATTTTTTAGCATAAATGCACGCGAATCTTTAAACAACTAAAAGGGTCTTTTATGACCCCAACAGTCTTTCGCGGATATCATGTAGGCGTCAATAGACCACCCATTCCCGATTGGTTCTCCTTAAACCTGGAAATATATGTGACAAATTCCTAAAATTGTTTGAAAAAATAGTTAAAGGTAAAAATTTTATAACAACAATCATACGCGTGGGGTCATAAAACACCCACCTGGTATGATTAGGGTTAAAAAATGTTCGCCACCCCTGTTATAGATTATATCTAATTCTGTTTTCAGGATTGTTGGTCCTCCGTGCATTATACAATTTAGTGAAAGTTTATTGTAGCCTACGTGGTTTGATTCAGTTGGCTTTCATCAGGTCGTCTGAGTTCTTCGTATGGTGATGGCGCTGCGGTTCCTTTGGAAAGTTCCATCATTTCATGCTGTAAGACTTTCTTTGTTTTTTTTCAAAAGGATTTGAATTTGTAATAGTCAATCCAAAATTAATGATAGGCTAATATTGAAAAATTGACACTTAGAAAACAGTTTTTATCTTTAAATCTGTTGGTAAAGCACTAATTGATCTAGGATTTACTTTGTTATTAAGAGAAAATAGTGCATGAGTTGGGTCTGTGAAGTCGTAAGAAATGTTGTTTTGACAAACGAAAATGCTCTTTGTCTTCCACACAACATCAGAAGGTTTGACTAGGTTATTAAGAGGATCAGTATTATAGTAACGAATTTTTTTCAGCATTACGCCATCTTGCGAACTCGATAATAAAAATAATACTCTATGAGAAAGGACTAATCGTAGGGAGTGTTCATGAATGATTTTAGGCGTTTTTCTCACTTCCTTTATGCAATTCTTGCCTCTTTGTCGTCCGTGTGCGAGTAGGATTTGAGGTCTCTCTTTTAGTCTACTCTTTTATGCTGCGTCTTAATGTAAAATCTACAAATACCGCCTTCTACAATTCGTCTGACAAACCAGAGATGCTATACTGTAGATAAAGTGATATTCTGTAGAGAAGCATTAAACGAAGACAACTCCTATCTCCTTATCAATCAATCAATCAATCAATCAATCAATCAATCAATCAATCAACCATCAGTCAGGCAGTCAGTCAGTCAGGCAGTCAGTCAGTCAGTCAGTCAGTCAATCAATCAATCAATCAATCAATCAATCAATCATTCAATTTGCTTATTGATTACCAAAGAACGTAAACGTAAACATCATAATTATAATGTAACAACGCAGTCATAATAGGTACACTGAACAAATCAAAATATTCATAATTATTGTTTAATTTTGGAAACGTTCAATGGATACCAAGGCTGAGGCTACAGTTGGAACGCAGCAGCGTTACAGACATAATTGTTACAATAATGCAAATTGAAAAGCCTTCAATGCAGACAAAGGAGTTAAACAATATCTGCAGCCAACATTTGGCTCAACTGTCAAATGCTACGCTAACGAAAGGCTGATGATTGGATGGAAGTCGAATAAACTTCTTCAGCTAGAACTCGTTGTTTATCCTACCGAAGAATACAAAGACTATTCCGACTCAATCCTTTAGCAATTTAAATCCATTGCACGTACATACATGCATGCAGGCATCCCATATACCCACATTATGCACGCACACACATTCGCAAATAAATTCACGCAAACATACACGTACATATACGTAATTAAATTACTTACTTGCTAACTTACAAATAGAAATATATTCAATAGCCTGCATAATTAAATGCAGTTTTAAAAAGAGTGATCGTGTATAGTAGGCCTTAATAATGCTCTTGAAAGGGAACACCGTAGGCCTTGCACAAAGATCGTAAAAGAGTCTCTCCGGTATCCAAGTGCAGTTGTATTTTAATCAACGCCAGGCTCTCTATAATGCAGGCGGCAGTTAGGGAGATTAATTTATTCAAAGCACATAAAGGCTTTAGTCATGGTAAAGGTCGCAGTCAAGTGTTCGACTTACAGATGCATACGTTTCGCCAGTACACAGTGCAATCATTAGGCCCTAAAACATTGTGAACAGCCTGCTAAAATAACAACAATTAACTTCCTGCTTCTAAAGACTGGTTTGTACCAGTTCATTCGCTATATATCCGTTTTCACTTAACTGCAGAAGTAAGACCTAACCGACTACGAAGCACACAGCAAAATAGATGTATAAACCTACTAATGGCCACAAGATCAAAAATAGGGCTGTCAAATAGCGACGCGGAACATTTACCTCGAAATCAGGACAGTCCATACAAAATCGGAACGGGTGGCAACCGTAAAGTAAGAAACCAATAATCATGAAATAAGCAGTGTTGTGAAATTAGGAGGTATGCACAAACTGAAACAATGCGGCAAGAATACGAATCCGTTTCACTTTAGCATAAGCATAACCATTGTGTGTTGCGGCGATATAGATTTTATCAAATTCAGGTTTCACGAAAATATTAATGATTAATATAAATTGGAGGTTTAGGAGTCAGTTTTTCGTAGGTGTTCGGTTCCAAATCGATTTCAGTGGGACGTCTAATTTCTTCGTATGAGGCTTGTACTGGCGTTCCATTCGATAGATCCAGAATTTCAGGGTGTAGAATGGTCCCTGTTCTTTTGAATGGATCTGGAAAAGTGCATCGATAAACATCGAAATCAGAGCAGTTTTTGGCTATCCCGTAGATTACGTTGCCAAATTATTTTAAAGTTTTCAATGCTGCAATGACGTTGGTAAGTAAGCAGTTTACCAATGTCAATGAAAACTCTCGTCAATCTAGCTTCCATTTAATGAAAATTTCATCAATCCAACTCACATTTGTAAAAAATTACTTTTATCAATCCAACTTCTATATGAGCAAGACATAATTTTCATCAATCCAACTTCTATCTAGCAAAGAATTATTGTCATAAATCCATTTATTTACGGAGACAAGTATTTTTCATCAATCCAGCTTCTATTGCATCAATGACCTAGTTTCATCAATCCAGCTTATACATACGGAGACAGTTATCTGCCTCAATCCAGCTTCTGTTCAATTAAAGAATTTGTTTAATCAATCCAACTTCCATTAGTGACAATATAAAAAGTTTGGCAACATAAACTACGTTTTAATACAGTTTTTTTTACTAACGTGGGATTGATTTGTGAGTTTCTATAATTTAAAAATCAATCAATCAATCAATCAGAATTTATATAGCGCCCCTTCAAGATCCCTACTCAGAGGCGCTCCCGACCCAGGCCATACGGAAGGATGCAGTCTTCAACAGTTGGTGAAACTGAGAACAATTTGGAAGGTGTCGCAAAAAGACCATGAATAACGCAGATAACAACATTTTCAGGACTTCTCTTCAGTCGTCAAAATAGTTGGAACTAGTTTTTAGTCGTACAAGGCTCTCTTGACAATTTTTTCCATTGAGGTGCTTCGCAGTTGTCATTTCGTATTAAACACCAATCGGTGAACGATTGAAGTTAATTAGGACCCTATCTGTCAAAATCATAATTCACTGAAGACGTCCGGTCAAAAAAACAAGGAAGGCCATCCGATTGGTCAGAGATAACCATTCCAACCTTGCACCAATTAGCTTTCTAACAAAAGAGTTTCATTTGTAGATAGGCCTACCTAGACGAACATAAAGAATGGTTATTTATAACCGTTCTATCCTATTTACCTCAAACGGTTTAACTGGGTCCAAATTTTGAGGCGACAAAAACATATCCAATCTTAACGGCCAAAAAAGGGCAAATGCATCTCTGCCCTTCAAATTGGAGTAGGTCTATGGCTCTAAGACCCGGTGTCACGACAAGTCGTCTACAGACTTTTCATCTGCGACACTTCGTCGACAGACATTATTTTCGTCTACGAGTATACTGTATCCATTACGACTAATCAACAGAGGCTGCTTTCTTAAAACGTACTAAATATTCTCACGGATCCAGCTTCTAATTACGGAAACAGCAGTTTTCATTAATCCACCTTCTATTGAATCGTAGACTTAGTTTCATCCATCCATCCAGCTTGGTATCCAGCTTCTATATACGGGAAAATTATTTTGATCAATCCAGCTTCTATTTCAATATAGGGATGTTTTCATCAATCCCACTTCCATTTAGGGAAACAGTTTCTCATCAATCCAGCTTCCATTTTAAAGTTACAATATAAAATCATTTCGGCGACGAAATGTCTGTTGACGAAATGCCTGTTACAGTAGACGAAAAGTCTGTACGCGAGTTGTTGTGGAATGTGTTTGACTTATACAATATTAAAACCTTAAAACCACAAGTTAATTCAACTCTAATTATTGTTGGCCAAGCTATAGTGGTGTTTTGATAAAATTAGTTCTCAATAAATAGCCACTCTAAATTTATTTAATGTGCAATATGAGTGTATTATCATGTAAGTTGTCTATAATATAGACAACCTACATTATCTTAACAATAAGTTTTACAGTGAATTGCCTTTCATTTATATATGTTACAGTGAATGCGTATTATCAGGGAATGTGTATAATTATACCCTGAAAATTTTAGGTTATATGTATATTCCCTGATTCACTCGGGGAATGTATACATTCCCTGCAAAAACCAGGGTATATACATATTGTTGCGGGTTCCCCAGCTATAACAAAGCTCAAACTCGTTGTCTATTTTCAAAGGTATAATTCTCAACAAAAAGACAAATTAAAACGATACATTACCGACCCGTAGACAAGGGTGGAAAACGGTTCGCTCTATTGTAGCAAGACCGCTGACGAAACAAAGTCTTCAACACAGCAACAGGCTGACGACATAACCAAACTCAAGCAACCTTGAGTAACCAAGAAAAGTGGAACTTGCCACGAAACGAACTTGACTAACATGCGCCCGGAAGATCTCAGACAAGACGAACTGCACAAAGGCCGTATCATCGGAGACTTCGAAGACGCCCCTTACTCTACCTCCTTATATAGGAGAATTTCCCACTAGAGGTCTCCCCTCAGCTAAGGAAACCACCCAAGCGTATCCCTTGCCCATCCCAGGACTGGTTAAGCCATGGGATCCTAACAATATACCCTGAAACTTTCTAGTGATTTCTATACACTTACCCTGACTACAATAACACATTAAGCCAGATTTCTATACAAATACCCTGAAAAGTTCAGGGTATGTGTAACATAATATTATAGGCCTACTGTTACATTTCACAAGAACTTTGAGGCATGTACATCTGTTTGTTTTATGTATTGGCTGTCAAGTACGCCAACATAACGAATGATGACGGACTATGGCTCACGTGGACAAGTGGACCTGATTGATATGCAGTCCATGCCTATTATAGTGGACATCACAAATGGATCATGGTATACCAACATCCTCTGACCAAATACTGTGCTCTTTGTCCGTTGTCTACAAAGCTCGCGGCTGAGGTTGCCTATCAACTCAGTAGTTGACATCATGCAGATTATACTTCGACCGTAGACAACTCTCCAGCGTCAGGTGAAGTGGCAACAGAACCAAATCAGAAACAAATATAAACTCAGAGAAAACGAGCTTCTGCTGGATGCTGACGTCTCCAAAGATGAAGAAATTGCTCTGTGAACCGCGGTTAAGATGTGTCGGTTAAGGTTAAGGAAATCTGCCGGTTTGGCAGATTCCTATCACACAGTGTGAAATGTAACAGTAAATGTTACACATACCCTGAAATTTTCAGGGTATGTGCATAGATATGTGAAATGTAACAGTAGATGTTACACATACCCTGAAACCAGGGAATATACATATAACCTAAAAATGTAGGGGTTTATACACATTCCCTGATAATACATATTCACTGTAACATATACATCACACTTATTATACCTCCCATGGTTTTTGCATTGGCTGTTCTGACGCCTAAGCGAAAACATACCGTGTTTGTGTCTCTGATTCCTAATCAGGAATATCAGCTGAATTACGTTCATCGCGATCGATATGAAGAGGATAACACCCACAGCTATGGCTGCGGCATTGGCGACGCCACAGCTTTCAATTGTCGTGCATGAAGTAGGTGTAACTGGCTCACACAGACATGCGTAATATACATGAATGTCGTAAGAAAATGGTACAAATATTTTGCAACTGGCATGTAAAGTACAATTTTCATATAATGCAGATTGATTGACTGGCATAAATGGGTTTCATTGTCTGCTATGTTAGCAAATTCGGTTAGTACAATAAATAGATGTAGACCTCCCTGTGTTCATGTAATACCAAGCTCAGCCGTATCTAAGCACAACTTAACTGAATATGATGTTGCGAGGCTAGTATATTTGTTTTGTTTTATACTGGTCGCGTTTGAACCTACATCCAGAGATTCTTGGCGCTTTAAGTTATATTGTTTCGAAACAGTTTCAATAGAGACGTGTCAGAAAGTGCTTTACTTTATCAGTTATCTTTTGACTTTAATTTACTCACTTGTAGTGGTTATTGTAGCAGTTGAGGCTGAAACAATTGATGTTGCTGTTGCTATCTGATAGGCTAAACATTTCACACGTTTCACGGAAGTTACCCATATATAATAAAATAAATCGTAGATAAGACATTGAGTTAAATACATTTATTAGATTAACTAGAGAAAAATTTTGTAGTAAACGTATCGTAGGAAATCTGAGAGACAGAAAGATCAACAAGATCACAAGGAGAGATGCAAATATAGGCTAAGCGACTAAGATGTCGTGAAGAAATCAACATAAATTACGTGTCCAATATTTCTAGTACATGATCACAATGTATGAATTTGAAACTCTCTGGATTTCCCAACGTTAATATGAAGACTAAGTGTTTAGAAAGGTCAAAGCCCGCAACCTTGCATAGACAAGGATCAGAAATATATTCACATTCCAAATGGACTATCGGAAGACTTCCTCATTGAAAGGACTTTCCTGCACAAAGAACATTTAGGCTACCATATTTGTTTACAATTCCATTTATTTTATTTGAGCTACGAAGTATTATATAGGCCTATAAAACGTCTAGTAACAGTGCTGGACAAGTAGAATAAACTCACTAGCGTTACTGTAGGTTACAAATAGATGATCTCGTGTCGCATATTATAAAGAATAAATGTGATATTCTTAATATAACTTTCATATAAACTAAACATCCATGAGTAGGCTAAGCTGATAAAAAGAAGCAAACCTACGCAATAAAGTCTCTAACAATTCATAATGGACTGTAATGTTTATAATCAATACTTAAAACCCAGTTACCTTCGAGGTGATCATCATTCCAAATAGATTAGAATCAATCAGATTTACAACGTGAAAGCGAATATTAGTAAGCAGTTGGAAAATGTCTTAAAAGTTTCTAGCAATTGCAGCACTAAAAATAAATGTGTTTTAGCACAGTTTCATATAATTTGAGGCGGTATAAGCTAAGTTATAGATCTACGTGTTCACTACGATTCTGCTGGTTCTAGGACGTTTCGTCAACGGACGAAATCAATGGATTATTCGTCCAGAGGAAATAATAAACTTTCTCCAGTGGATTCAAAAGATATTATATAATTATATTCTAGCTGGGAGATTATGTCATCTTGGGGGAAATTATGTCAAACCATTTTCTTGCACAAATCACGCGCTTTAAACTGTCCTGTTATTTGCCAACGAGAATTAATAAACGATTCGATATCCAGCTTCAGAGATCTGTTAAGCAAAGTATTTTAATATGCTTTCAAATAAAACTAGAAGCATTTGTAGAAGCAGATGATTTTCTACATCTGATTGTGTCATTTATATAGAAAAGTTATTAACCAATCGTTACCAGATGAGCACTTTCAAGTTTAAAAAATGCTCACTTGTAGTTGATAGAGATGTTGTTGACAACGTTGATGGAGGTGAAACTAGAAGATATTTGAACGTATTATGTAAGTACCCCGACGCCTCCATTTAAACCGCAAAATGAAACGATGGCCACGTTCTTAAGGCGAGTACAATTGTTATTAACTTTTCTATGTTTCAGCACAAAAGCTAAGTAAATGTAATGACTAATGAAAGTGTTAACAAATTATTACTAATAGTAATAAATTCCATTAACTTATGCATTCGATTTCTATTTTTGCATTGAGAAATTTATTTATTTACCTACAATAATTTCATGCTTTATTGAAAGTCATATTTCCCATCCCTAATGATTTTTGTACCTTTGAGATTAATCTACTTTTGCATTAGCTCATGCAATTAGGCCTATCAGTGAAGGTCGCCTTGGGTTTACAATGAATGAATGAATGAATGAATGAATGAATGAATGAATGAATGAATTAATTAATTAATTAATTAATTAATTAATTAATAATAGCTTGTAATATCAACCAAGATATCTTTCAAACCCGCATTAAGCGTGACCATTGCTTTGTCCTTATTTTGGCCTACGTCATTAGTTACAGGCATTGCTGTCATAACAAGCCTACACATTATTGAACATGGCAGCGATCATAACCCATGAGAAAATGTTACTGATATACTTATGATCAAACTACAACCTGTCTAAGTGTATGAGCTAACAGGAAACTGGAGTTTCCAAGTGATCCAAAGAAAATGAACACAAATGCATACCTATCTTTACCTTCGGGTGGAGGATTATTATAGTCGCTCTATATATACTAATACATACATGCCTATAAACTTATATTATATAGAGATCTACATACACAGAAAAATAAATACATAGAAACGTACATACCTAAAACAGACAATATGTCATACATAGAAGTATAGAAACACACATACATACATACAAGAATACATACATGTAATAATACATAGATTCATACATACATACATACATGCATACATACATACATACATACATACATACATACATACATACATACATACATACATACATACATACATACATACATACATACATACATACATACATACATACATACATGCATACATACATACATACATACATACATAGATACATTCATTAATACATGCATACATAATGCATACATACCTACATACATAGATACATTCATTCATTCATTCATACGCACATACATGTTGATGCATACACTATATTCAATATATCCTTGAACAAAACAAGGGCATCAAATAAAGTAGCAAAACGAATTAAACAGATAAATCAAGAGCAATGCCTTATTATAGATGTTTTCAATAAATAAATTGCATTTTAAATTTGAAAAATGATAGAGTCGAGAAAAGTGCGTTTCTAGGCATGTATAATTAAGCACTAGTTACGGCTAATTTAAACTATTTTCGCTCTGGGCGTGCGTGTGTGCGTGCGTGCGCTCGCGTTTGTGTGTGAGAGTGCGTTGGTGTGTATGTGTGTGTGTGCGCGTGCGTGTGTGTGTGCGTATGTGTGTCATAACAGCGTTCTCTGAATGCTTTGCATGATGGAATAGGATTTGACGAAGTTCCAAATGTTTCAATGGCACTTACTACAGTTGGAGACAACGATAGTCCCTGTTGCATTGTACGTAATTCCGCCATACTCATTAGTTGATATGCAGCGATAGTTTCCATTGATTGTCGCCTCAATCGTTCCGTTTTCAAAATCAGTGTAGCCGGTAACATCAGCCGACCATTTATAATCGGGATTAGGAGTGCCATAAGCCATACAGGTTATGACTGACGACTGGTTTCCAGTGCAGGTGCAAGTATTGTTTTCGCAGTTGGGTCCACTTATCGTCATATTGTTTACTGGATCTACAATTGATCATAAAAAGTAATTGGGTCTGCACTCACTTTGAGATTAGTAGGCTATACGACCTAGTCTGACATCTTCGAAATAGTAGTTTGCTCATTGCATTCAAAGGGATAACATAGAGCCACGTTTTGTTGGTCATTTATACAGTTACCACAGTTGACATTCGTAAATGTCATATGGCATGACTAATGAACTTCTTTCAAAGGGATTCTGAACTCATAATAATAATAATAATAATAATAATAATAATAATAATAATAATAATAATAATAATAATAATAATAATAATAATAATAATAATAATAATAATAATAATAATAATAATAATAATAATAATAATAATAATAATAATAATAATAATAATAATAATAATAATAATAATAATAATAATAATAATAATAATAATAATAATAATAATGATGATGTTCATATCAGTGGCTGAACGTTGCCAGATGGTTAACGACTGTGATAGCCTACCACCAATCTATCAGCCTATCGGCAACGCACGATCCACCGGAGACATCGTACTTGTTCCAGCGTATCTCAGTAGCTCTGCAACGGGGGAATGCCATCTGCCTCTCCGGAACATTGCCAACGCTCTCTGAGATCTGCTGAGATGACTTTTCAGACAACAACAACAACAATAATAATAATAATAATAATAATAATAATAATAATAATAATAATAATAATAATAATAATAATAATAATAATAATAATAATAATAATAATAATAATAATAATAATAATAATATTAATAATAATAATAATAATAATAATAATAATAATAATAATATTAATAATAATAATAATAATAATAATAATAATAATAATAAATAATAATAATAATAATAATAATAATAATAACAATAACAATAACAATAACAATAACAATAACAATAATAATAATAATAATAATAATAATAATAATAATAATAATAATAATAATAATAATAATAATAATAATAATAATAATACAGTTATTCTTATAATCATATTACAATATGACGTCGGTGTATAATAATAATAATAATACAGTTAACGAGTCTGTCGACGGATTTATCTCTCTTGAGTTTTGTAGTTTTTAAAAGTATCTATAGCTCGTCAGAACACGTTTTTATACCACTGTGCATCTATTGACACCAGGACCTGGAGTATCTAAATATTTTCTGATGTCAGACTCTGGATTTTGCAGGATTTTAGTTTAAATGTGTAAACTGTTCAGCTGAATTTGACTTCATGATTTACACCGGTAAAACAGTTATGATCATACGACGTCATAATGCGTGTTACCTAGCAACGCAGTAAAGACGTTCATTTATTTACATTTTAAACAACATAATATTGGCATCCATTATCAGTCCTCCCACTTCAGATATCTTCATTTCCATTCCTGTTCAAATATCCATGCATAACAATAATACATTTCGACTAAACTGGAAGGCGGAGGGTATCTTCGTCCATTGCCACCACAAGTAATGAGTCAAAGGTCACCAAAAGACGTCGGTGTATGCCCAGTTTGTTTAAACGAGTTTAAACTACATCGTTTAAAAGGCACACTACACTCCCATGGACCGCGTCGGAACCCATGTCCAGGTTCAGACCAGGTGCCTATTGACATTGTGCAAACAGGGAGTCGCTCTACACACACAAAGCATTCTGACGATAGCCAGTGCAATGCATCACAGACAACGCATTCTGATGCCCGGTACAATGCAGATGACGATGAAAATCTATTCTGCAATGAGCCGTTACTAGACATTTTAACCCATCCAAAGGTTAGAAGTCGACTGCTGAAACACATCCCACTGGCAGCAAGAGGAGCGTGTAGGGACTTACTTACCAAGATCCTCCGGGCCGTTATTCGAGAACCAAACAGCCCCTCAAAATGGCTAGATCTACTCCAATTTTCACCGATAATTCTGGCTAAGCCTAAGAGGGGAGGTCGAAACAGGAACTTGAGCAAGATAATTCTAACTCGCATCGAATCCTGGCGTAGTGGAATGGTCTTCTGTGATGAAGCTAAAGAAATCACGCCATCTGACTCACGAACTAGGAGGAATGACAAGGGCTACGATCGAAGTAAATATCTTGCGCAGGCGGTGTCTAGCAGACTCGAAGATGGCGACATCAAAGGAGCCCTTCGCTTGCTGTGCTCTGATGATGTTCCTGTAGAAGATTCACCTAGGGTGATTGAAGAATTGCAGAAGAAGCACCCAAAGGCTTACGAAGACAGAAGAACACTGCCATGCCCTCAAGAAGACAGGTTCGATGCCATACAGGTTTCTGGAAAGATGGTTTGTAACGCTGTTGCTTCCTTTCCTGCAGCATCTAGCGGAGGACCAGATGGCTTCACACCACAACATCTGAAGAACCTTCTGTCCAATACAACAGACACGGATTTCGTAGAGACAATCACTGACTTAATCAATCTACTCTTGAGAGGCGGACTACCGAAACAAGTTGCAGATATCCTATACGGCGGAAGACTAATAAAAAGCAGCTCGCAACAAGGAAACCAAGTATGCTGCTATCACACAGTCACATCATTTCGTCCCTGTTGCAGTCGAAACTGCAGGAAGCTGGCACACAGAATCACTGCAGTTTATTCAAGAACTAGGACGCAAGATCTCAGCAGCGACAGGCGACCAGCGTGAGACTAGTCATCTTCTACAACGCTTATCAGTCGCCCTACAAATTGGAAACGCTCTATCTGTTTTAGGCACCACAGATTGCAACAACAGTAGCCCAGGACTGATCGAAGGCTTCTAAATATTGAAAACAGTTACTTTTAATCAGTCTGTACATAAGTTTGTTGGCTTTATGAAGAAATAAATTTGCTTCATAATAATAATAATAATAATAATAATAATAATAATATTAATAATAATAATAATAATAATATATGACTATTTATGCGCCATAACACAGCGATACCGCTACAAGGGCGCCTCACATACAACTAATCAGCAGGATACACCTTGGCAAACAAATAAGTTGAGTTTAGATTTGAAGGCATCTACTGAGTCGGCCAATCTGATGACGGGTGGAAGACTGTTCCAGCATCTGGGTCCAGCGGCCGAGAATGCATGATCTCCGAAGCTCGTCCTCATCCTCCGTACGCGGAGGTCGGTCTTCTCTAGCGATCTAAGTCGCAGTCCATGTAGTATCTTTCTACAATGCTTACTGCATAATTATCACTCTCTGGCTTTCTGCATGCTTCTGATAATTGCTTTGTGTCACAAACTTGGTTACGGATATTTGTGTTTTCAGTTGCCCTTCATCTAGTATTTGGAATTGCGTACACAAGGTCCGACTTCCTAACTTCGTGGCGTTTGCGTGACTCCCTCTCGTTCATCTGCACCTACTATTATTATGATTTGTTGACTTTTGCGCATATGATAAGTGCTTTAATACTTTAACGACGAGAGTGTATTAGAAGTGACTGGGAAACCTATGCAGCTCTGCATTAAACTGTCAACTGAAACGAAATTGAAAAAAAATATATTAAGTGTATACTGTATACGTACAACAGCTGGTTTCATTAACAGTTTTCGTGTCGTTGTATATTTTGCCCCTAATGTTATTGGAAGCGAGGCACTGATATCGTCCACCAGATGTAATGGATTTGACCGCACCAGTAGTCATAGCATTATTGCTGAGATCCACCCAGTTGTATTGCGCTGGAGGGTTGGAATCTGCTGTGCATGTAAGGCTTTCTTGCTTATAGACACATTTATCCTTTGTTGAAACAGTCGAGTTTATGGTTATATTTTCAGGAGGATCTAAAAGAAGAAAACACTTGCTTTTATAAACAAGTAGCCTAACGATGCTATAGTCCTAAGTATTATCTAACTGTAAATGAATCAACGTTTTACCTCTTCTCAAATTTGCATAGCGCCGCTTCAAGAGAAACAAATCAGAGATGCCCAACCAAAGTTCAGCGAAATTCATTAATGTTAGCAGCTGGTTAAATCATAGAGTTATAGAGGAAGTGCTTGCGACTATCTCAACGGCAAGAGATAGCTGCCTCATACGGACGATTCTTCTCTCAGTGGATACATAGTCTTTAGGCGCTTTTGACGGACGCAGAATTTACTAAATTCACAACCGGCTGCAGGGCTGCCGAAAGAAATTCCCGGCCCCGAGGCAGAGCAGTCACGGGCCCTAACTAGCCTTAGACTTTATGAGAAAATTTTTTTAAAAACACAAACTGAAATAATAATAATGCGGGTACAACCATACAAAATTATATTTATATATGCAACTATAATTGTAGTTAAGTGTCCGTAATATTATATTTTAAAATACATAAATCATAAACTGTGTATAACTGATTATAATATATTTTATAAGTTGATTCCTGGGCCCAGCCGGGGCCCTAAAAGTCGCCGGGCCCCTGGGTTTTTGCCCCCTGCACCCCCTCTCTCGGGGGGTAAGGGGGGCAAATTGAATTTAGTGGCTGTTTTGTTCTCAACCTGGGGTGAACCGGATGAAACTAGAGACAGACCAACAACCTTTCTGCTACTTGGCGCGATGAACTAATTGCGAGTCTAAACCAGTCTGAGGGAAACGGTTATAACTGAGCAGTGAGCACTGCCTCACGGACGAACGCTCGTGGATAATAAGCTTGTTGCAGACGTTTGAAACACTTAATGAAGAATTTTTGTCGCAAATTTGTAACTTCAATTTTTTTAGTAAACTCTTGCTGCAAAGAGCCTTTCTTCTATCTGTAATGACCGATGGTGCTGAGTAGCAGCAGGGTTCAGCGCTGAAAATTGGCGACCATTATGCAAAGCTCTTGAATTTTACTAAAGATAACTTTGACGAGTAGTAAGCATTGCAAATTGTGGGTCTACGTTTTGGTTACTTATCTCTTGAATCAAAAAACCTACTTGGAGAACGATTTAGCTATTCTTCGTCATATGTGAAGGGTATATGTGAATGACAACACTCCGGCACGAAGAGCAGAAGATCAGCATGGACGCGGGATCGATTCCCTCTACCCTACCAAAAGGTCGACTCAGTCAAATTCGATTCGTGTAATAATTTGTAATCATCCGTTCATACTATGACTTGTAAACATACTGCGGTGTGTAAGTTTGAATTAATAATAAACACGAATATAATAACGTGTTTAATCCAATAATTATAAACTTATTTCCATTAGGAAAGTAGCACCGAAACAAGCTACGTTGATGGCGATAGACTTTTGTTATCAGAGAGACTATGTTTCATAAAGGACGGTATACTTACATTGGACATCCAGTTCAGTCGTGTTGCCTACTGTAAAATTGTCCGCTGGAGGAACCGGATTGTAGGTATTGGTATTTCCTGTTATTTCGAAAACTGTCTTACACCGGAATATTGGAACTGTATACTTCTGTACTGTCACCGTTGCTACTAAAGTAACAGCATTTGTCGACGTATTGTATGTGGTGCTGGTGTATATCTGTCCTGGTGATGTTGTCCAATAAGGCGAAGGATGCAGAGAAGGCGCTGGCCATTGTGGTCCAGTGTAGTTAATGCTGCAGGAGATGTTTAGCTGATCATTTACTACTACTCCAGACTGGTTGTAAACAACGACACTTGCCACAGGATCTAGAAAAAAGAGTAGAGAACATTGTAGACTTGTTCAATCTATCAAATAAGTCGAAGTAGATTACGTGATAACATTTTCGTATCAGTTTTAATGCATCTATAGGACTTACTATCTACACGGTCATTTCTCCAACGTTGGAGCGGCCGGACATACGATTGTATCCTTGAAAATTATAGAGTGCAGTCACCGACCTCTCCTTACCTACACGCGGTCGATCTTTGACGGTCTACACTGATACAGATCGAAAAACCTTCCACAGCAGTTTGATTCTCCTTACAGGTTTTATTTTAGTTACAGTTATAGTTGTTGTTAATGGTTTTTCATTTTAGTTATAGTTACAGTTCTAGATAGTATTACTTTTTAGTTATAGTTATAGTTATAGCTACTGGATTTTTATTTTAATTAGGTCTACTGCTTAGTTACAATAAGGCTAAGCGAGATTGTCTACAGACGTAGCAGCTGTGGGGCACAAGTCGATAGTCCGAAGGTTCGATAGTCCGAATGTTCGATAGTCTGATGATCCTATGGTCGCAGCCTTTGGATTGATGAAAAGACTTCTTGTTTAGATAGAAGTTGGATTGATGAAAACAATCCCGGCTGAAATGGGAGTTGGAATGATGAAAAAGTCATAGTGTTAGTAGGAGGATAAACATCTAGAATCAGGGTGCGTAGGTTTTCTCCTCGCGTCGGTTAGGGTAAGGTTAGGAGTTAACCTTAAGGCTACCAAGGTTTTTTGCGACATCGGCTACCAAGGGGGTGGTCTCAGATTTCGTGTTAGGTTTCACATAATTATTCATATTAAGCAATACAGCATTCGATTCAGCATTCATTTCTGAACAAAATAGTATATTTAGTTGTCAATTATGTGAATGCACTTCTAAATTACATAACTTCTAACAACGGAACCGATATAATTAGCGATATTTTATATTATCGCGTACATCTTGTACTTGTTGGATAAACAAATCATATTAGATACTCGGATTTCTTCTTGGCTCTCAACCGGATAAACAAATTATATGATAACGTGTGTTATTAAACTGATCTATGTATCCAAGAACATAATGAGGCTTCATTTGTAACAATAAGCCTACAAACTAGTCCATAGTCTGTGTTAGGTGCAGCGAAATCCAAAAGCATGCGGCTATATCAACATGAAACTTTACGTTATTGTTCACGGCAGTCAAATATGTCGGTGGTCCTTGCAGTTATTGCAAGTTACTCCCGTTGTTTTGTGCGAATGCTTCCTGCAAACCGGCTTCTAACGTCATCTTCATATCTGTTTCAGCTAATATAAGTTCGTAATCTGTAGCTGTAGACAAACTTTTGCGTAGAAATATCGGTTTACGTTGTGATGCTGCATTCAGCCATTTTCACACAGATAACGCGTATTATTATTTATTTTGATCACTTCCAGTTTTCAAAAGACAAATATGTAAGCAAGCAAATGAAGCCCTGCATTCCCTCTAAAGAATGATACATTTGTTTCTCTTCCAGGATGAATAATGAATACGCTATAGTCGAAAAAACTAAGGGGTGGGTGGTATCCACCCCTCTGGTACCTCGGCTATATCGGGTATAACTTTTTAATGGCGTAGGATACCACCATGATGTCTGCTCAAAATGTGCGCAAATGAACCTCCTACAGCTACTTAAAATGTCAAAATTATGGAAAAAGTCTGTGAAGCAAAACGTTGGAGGGGGTTAATGTCGTCAGAAAAACTTTGATTTATGAAAATATTACATAGTTTAAGTGGCTGCTGGATTGATGAAAAAATGTCCTAGTGTAAGTAGAAGTTGGATCGATGCTCAAACAATATGTTACAATAAATGAAACCGGTTAAACCGTATTTTATGTTGCTAAATTATTTCATATTGTCAATTCAAAATTGTTTCCCTAAATGGAAGTGGGATTGATGAAAACATTCGTGTGTCTAAATAGAAGCTGGATTGATCGAAATATTTTTCACGTAACTAGAAGCTGGATGGATGGAACTAGGTTTTCGATTCAATAGAAGCTGGATTGATTAAAATAAGTGTTTCCGCGATTAGAAGCTGGATCCACGAGTATATTTCTTTGCTTAAATAAAAGTTCCATTGATGAAAAATATTTCTTTCGTTAAAGAGAAGTTAGATTGATAAAAGCAATTTTTTTAAATTAAATGGAAGTTGGATTGATGAAAAAATGTCTCGATAAAATGGAAGCTGGATAGTTATCACGCACATAGGTGGAACGCTTACTTACTAACGTCAAGTATGGTATTGAAGACATTAGAATAATTTAGCAACGTAAAATACGGGTTTACCATGAAACTTTCGGACTATCGAACCTTCGGACTATCGAACCTTCGGGCTATCGAACCTTCGGACTATCGAACCTTCGGACTTTCGTTACGTAGCATATTAAGACGCATTGCACAATTTGCTTAATGCTTCGAAAGCTTTGAAGAATGGGTGCATTAGGCTTCCTAAATTCACTTAACTTTGATGCCAAAAATTCGTCAATTCTGATGATGAGAGGTAGCCATTTCAGAGTGATTTGCTACCCTGTTTTGAATTATTGTTTTCACTTTGAAAAATAAAGAATTAATCAATTATACGATAATTATATAAGCTGAAATAACATACAGTTTTTAAAATGAATGAATATTTTGTGAGAGTACTTCAAATAGCTGTGCAACTGATGGAATATTTTATATTAAGAGCCTGAGGAATTATCATCACATGCCTAAATGTCCATTCCTCAGTCTCGTAATGCGAAATAGTGTATCAGCAGCACGGCTGTTTGAATCACTCTTATTGACCTTCGTAGGCCGAAGTGGGGTAGATTTCTACCCCAGCGGTGTTTGGATGTTGATTGTGGAGTAACTGTAGGTAGTCATAACTTGACGTTCCACATTTTTACAAGTTAAGACCCCCGACATATTCTCACACCAAAAGCATCATCATGTCATGTTGTCTGAGAAAGTTATTTCAGTTCAAAATGTCATGGTAGAAATCTACCCCACGTCGGCCTCCGTTTCTCGAAACGGAGCTTCGGCCTCCGAAGGTTAAATAAACGACACAGAAATATTTCGATATAATGACAACTAGAATCTCGTAAAAAATGTCGATAAGTTACTAGATCTTAGCGACGCTCCAAGCGAACGCGCAAGTCTGAGAACCATGCTGAACATGCCATGCAAAATTAATGCATGTCATGTTTAGAGAAAGGCAGAGAAAGTGATGAAAGGAATGTAGACAATACTCGAAGACTGTGACAATAGTTCCCCGGAATGCTCAATCGCTATAATACATGTAGTTCAAGACCACGGATTGTCATAACATCGTATAGACTATAGTCCATTTTAAGATAAATCGGAGGTCGAACTCCTTCGAGGGCTTTCAATCTCCGACTTCTCTGCGACGAATATCACAAATGGATCCGATTTCAAACAAAGCTGCTGCGGTCACTATCAAAATCGTGAGGTTCGGCTCTCGGATATCGTTTCTAGTTGATGTTCTTTTGTCGATTTTACTGGGGTTAGTTTGCCCTATTTTGGCTGTTGTTTGCCGTCCATTAAGTCTTATAGTATTTGGTGTTAAGCAAGTCTATGTAAGTGTATCATTTATTATACCAATTTTTTTATAACCGCACTTTCGTTTACAAAGAACTTCTCTGTAAACCAAAGTGCGGTTATAAAAAATTGTGACTTCTCTGAGAGAAGTCACATTTATGGTTTAGGGAAGCCCAACATACTATAACGGTCAAAGTATGCAAACTATCCATGGCGCTAAACATCATCATATATATATCATGCGCATGTTGGACAGCGCGGCAATAAATAGCAGTGTCGCCTACTGAAATGAAAGGAGTCTAGCTTATTATGACCTTCGTAACGTATATGGCTTTAGGACATCTACCAAAACGAAATGTGTCTAATTAGCGTAACAAACTAAGTTGACTTCATTCCATTTCTCTTCGTTTAATTGTATTAATTGTCTTGCAGGCTGCAGTGTTCTCTATCTTATCTTAAGGATCTTTGCGTCTCTGACTGCAGATTGTTTAGCTCTGCTCTGCAAAGATTACCGTGTTGTCATTCTGGTTCAAATCTCAAGTGGAAATGCAAATGCATTGTTTTGCCATTACAGTCGATAAATCTTTACAGAATACTTTTCCTAGCAACATGCAACATGAGCTGATTAGCTGTCTCTATCCCTTTTCCGCAAGGACATTTTAATCAGTTTACTAGATCATTAGTAGTTTCGGTTTTGTCAGATCGGGAGCGACTCTGGTGAGTTTCTCCAAGTGGTACAAGTATTACGGATTTGATATAAAAACTCACAATCAGACGAATATTTCGATAACAGCAGGTTAATGTTCGTGTGGTGATAGAAGCCTGAGGCAGATGATGGAGGGCGACTGGCAAAGACAATGAAGGGTCGGGAGATCGTGATGCAGCGTATTGGATATGACTTTGTTGGAGAACCTGTCGAGAAAGACTGAGATAGGACGGTGATTGGGTGGAGCGGGTTGCCCGGAGGGCGAAGAGTTTGCATAGCTGTCGGCACAAACTGCCACAGGATATTAACGCCGAGGCTTGAGAGACCAGAAATTCTCGTGTCATGTTTTGGCTAGGAGATTTTGAATGACCTGCACAGAGATGATGTCGTAATCTGTAAGATTGAAGCGAAGTCGAGGATTACAATAAGGAGGCCAGAAGGCTAAAATCATCGCTTGAAAATCCGAGATCAAAATAATCATGCACTTCAATATCAAAGAAGTATTTTGCTTAGACTTGAAAATCGGGCGAGAGCAAAAATTTGAACCCTCCGTTATTATTTTAGTCGTACACAAGTGATAATCTTATTCTTTGATGCAAACGAACATCGAAAATCAAGACATTTTATTGTTTTATCTGGCATGTATTATTAGACTGGGCTTTTGTGTTTGGTCCCGCGAGGCCTTTTGTTTTGCCAAGTTCTCAATGCGTTTGAGGATGACTAGTTGTCAGTGTTGAACCATTAAGATTCTGTCTACATATTTCTCCTCGAGAGGTTTGCTGGTTTGTTCAAAACGTGAGGCTGATCTGTCCGTGTTCGCTTACTAGGCCTATTTCCTGTAAATATTGTACTGAACAAGTACTATTGCCAAAACCAGCTGGCAGTTCTTCAAGACAACTTGTTAAGAAAAATGGATATAATGATAGAAGAC
The DNA here is from genome assembly GCA_020284085.1 of Aporrectodea caliginosa. Classification (NCBI taxonomy): domain Eukaryota; kingdom Metazoa; phylum Annelida; class Clitellata; order Crassiclitellata; family Lumbricidae; genus Aporrectodea; species Aporrectodea caliginosa. Next base: position 184,785 of record JACEVL010000260.1, on the reverse strand, counting down.
ACAGCAGCGTTCAGATGCGTTCTAATTTCCAATACGAAAACCATTCACTGCCCCTACTAACCTCGCGACATTATTGTGGTAAATTTAACTCCCAATTTCTCGAAACGTACGCGAGCAAAGAGATCTAATTTTATAAATGACGATTTTACTATTTTCCACAGAAGCATGCGGCTTTCACTTGATTTTTAAGCAATTCCAGCCCAATGCTGTATAAAACCCGACTTTGTGACGGTTTAACTCAAGCAAAGTCAGGTTTATATCAGCATGCAGCAAACTCTACTACACGTAGGCTATATATTGTACTCCATTTCATCGTAGTTGTCCATGGTCAGTTCAGATCCAAAACGGTCAAACAAACTAAGTAGCACAATACAATTGTAGACTACATAGTCAGTGGCTCAACCCTTTCAAAATTAAGTCTAAGTTTATCTTAGAAAGTAACACGCATGTTGCCACTCACCAATGACCGTAACTAAGCTTCTGTATACCATCGTTGAGCCATCATAGCAAGAATAGACTCCAGCCTGTTGCATCGTCACATTTGCAATGACCAGTCTGCATATATTGCCTCCTATTTGTTCTGTTCTGTAGTACGCTGAATTGTTTCCAACGACAGTGCAACCAACTGCAATAAGTGACGAGTTGCTGGTTCCATCAGGCGTACGTGTCCACGAAGAAGCTGCCAATAAGTTTGTAAGGCAGTCCAACATCGTCCGACCGTTGATTAAAGCGACTGCATTCGGACCCGCAACTTGCCCATGTACTACAACGCCTAGAAAAAAATACATAGCAGTCACGATATGGAGGTATTCAAAACTTAGATTTACTTATCACTGGCCTAATTTAGAAACATCCAGTGCAGCCAACAGTTAATTTTTGGTCGAAGGTCACTCTCATAATATCTGAGCCGAATAACCTTGAGTATATCAAAGCATAAAACCTTTACGATTTCAATTACAACTACGAAGGCTGGCATCGAGCGCAAATGTTAATAGGCTTAAAATAAATACTATCAAAAGAAATACATTTTCGTATACATGCATACACAAATTAATACACACATTGATTCTGCGCATATCATTGGCATCGTCGGTTGACTGATCGACCTTTGCGTCATTTCGACGGATATTTTCATCTAAATGCAGAACTTGCACAGTAACTTTGAACATCCGTACCGGACTTATCAGTTTTGCCAAGGATTTTTTACGTTTAACGAGTAGGCCCTATTTTGTTCGCAAGTCGCCTTATAATAATATTTTCGTTTATTGAAACAATCCGGTTGACAAACCGCAACCAATTACAGTGTACAGTTATGCAATTATTGAAACAATTCACAAGAACACAAATGACAGTGTGTTATCCAATGCGCTATCGGGCCCATGTGACTACGTCAAGCCCATCCTTCCGGTGAACGGTCGAGTCTGTGCCATACGGACCGTGTACGCCGCCTAAGCCGAGTGTTTTCTTCTCGGTGGAGGACGACCAGCGCGGGTAATTATTGGAGTGACCTCGACCGTTAGCGTCACTGGTGGCTCTTCATTCTACCGACCGACATGCGACGAATGCCTTTTCTGCGCCTCGACGAATAGCCGGACGTGCGTCATCTTCTAGCAGTGAAGGACTGGTCGTCGACAGCGCCATCGTGTGTGCGAACGCTGTCACCTGTCGCAGCTCTACTCTATCGACGCAAATTGGCTCAGAGACTCTGAACATCCATGCCATATTCATCTGTCGACAGGAATCCGTTGGTTGGTTGCATGTGTGTGGGTGTGTGGGTGTGTGTGTGCGCGCACACCAGATGAGTTGTTACATTTTTCCGAGATACAGTTAGGAATGCTGTAAATAGCCTGTAGCATCTCCTACTCCTTATTACAATCTCGCTGTCATGCCTTGACCCTGTCACTCGACTCCTGACTACATTGCCGAATGCTGACCAGTGGCGGCGCCAGGAGGGGGCTTAGCCCCACCCTAACTGCGGCTCAGCCCCCAAACAAAAAGTGGGAAATCTCTGTCAATGCTTATTTCATAATAAGCCAACTAAACAATGACCAAGTGCAATGAAATCATCAACTATCCCAGTCAGTGATTATTACTTACTTGATAATCATGGACTGCCAAGCTGGAAGCTAATTTTATCTTTACCGTGCCTTCAGGAAGTTTTACGGAAATTACGGTAAGTCGTTTGGAGCAATGAATAAAATCGACATTCCAACGACGTTGACGCTAGTCTAAACCAGTAAGCAGAAAATTATGACCTCTCAAGCAGATTTTCAGCCAGTCTGCACTGAACCAAGACGCTATGTGCCAAAACCATGTATGTTAGTACCAGTTGGTGAACTTGGGGATGGTGAGCAGCTGTCAAAACCGATATCACAGTCACTGATTGCAAAAGAACTGAAAGGTTCTACATTCACATCATTCGATCAGGTGACAAAAACTAATTTGCCAGCAAACAAATCATAACGTGGGCTACGTCCGCGTTCAGTGATTTTGTTGAGACCGAAAGAATTCCATCTGGATCTGACATCTGAATCTAGTCAGACTCAAAACGAGTCAAGATGACAGATAGTTTTTATAATTCAGAACTTCATACAACATACATGCATGCATACGTACATACATACATACATACATACATACATTCATACATACATACATACATACAAACATACATACATACATACATACATACATACATACATACATACATACATACATACATACACACATACATACATACATACATACACAATTTCCTACGTTGATGCATAAATTTAGTTAGCATTAAATTTTGTTTCTTTATTGAAAACGGGACAGCCTGCTGTTTCAGTATTCAAACACTGTCATGAAATACTCTCAGCATGTCCTTATTCATTTCATTCATACTCATTCGTTATATTCATTTTCTCCACGATGCTTGAAACAAAGACTTAGAAATCCTGAAATCCTTCCTGTGCTTATATTAGATAATTAATCAGACTGAGGTGTTCGTAGATTACGCCTATATATTTTTCAGTTTAAAGTCCTTGCTTTGGTCCTCAAATCCAAACTGGGACTTGCTCCAAAATACCTCAGGGATGTCATTCGTCCTCCTCTTTCTGCATCTTCTCATCGGCCTTTACGATCTCTGGACCGATCTGACTTCTTTGTCCCACGAGCTAGGACTACGATTGCTCAAACTCGATCCTTTGCCATCATTGGGCCCTCTTTATGGAATGCCCTTCACTTCACTTTGCGTGAGACTTTCCTTTCTGGATCATTGTCTTCATCTCTCTCTCTCCTTAAAACATATTTCTTCTCTCGGGGTTCTCGCACTGGGAGCGCTACTGAATGGCCTCGGCTGTGAGCGGCGCTATATAAATTACTAATTACATTACATTACATTACATATATGCGATGATACGCTGCGCGAAATTATAATGTTATAGTACTAATGGCATGATGGCTGAAGCAATACCATTGTCCTAACTGCAAGCCCATGAATATTTTGTGGGAACGATAGAGGCATCATACGAATTTCTTATGAGAATATTGGTCGCATGTGGGCCCCACTCTGAAATGGAACCTCATTGGAATATGGGACTCAAGCGGGTTCCGTTAGGACATGGAAGCAGATTGTTTTTACAGTTAATGACTTCAGTTTCAACTTTCAAGAAAGCCTGAGTAGTACTGAAAAGAGGGAGAGAGACAGACAACGGAGTGAGAAGGTCTTTTACCATAGTTGTTGAGATCTGTATGTCAGAGCTTCAAACTGAGTCAAGTGAGTTTTCAAAGTAGCTGCATCATGGTAGCGCTGGTATATGCAACATTTTTATTGTTTACCCAACCACGGGATATACAGTGGAGCACTGTGTCCAGGTTTCGAGTCACCTAGATTGGCGATCGTTGCGCTCTTTGGCCTATGGAGATATGCAGGTGATCCGCTGTTGCACTTCAACTCAGACCCATCATGCCTCCTCATGGTTTGGACCTTTCCACTGGAACATTCTGCCACTGCGCTTACTTACTTACTGTTGCCTTTAACTCTGTGCAGCATATAATATCATTTGCTAATTGTCTTAATTAAAACGCTCTTGTTTAAATCTGAATGATAATCATGAGTACATGTGTGCTGATATATTGAAGTCCAGGATGAACAGCTTGCTATATTCATATACATTAAAACGTTCAGAAAAGTCGTCAACATGAATTTTAATATCGCTTCCATTAAAAGTTACGCGTGAAAAAGTCTCTGGGGTAGAACTAACAACCAGATTGCGGCATGAGGGTTAACTATGAGTCACTTTGCGGACAATTATAGGGGGTAGAAACAACTGCCGTGATCAACCTTCGGATTAAAGAGGGCTGAAGCCAAGCCAAGACAAGAGAAGACATTTAATCTTACCGCTCCTACAGTTAGATAATAATTATTATGTACTCTATTATACAAACAACTTAATCTTGTTGATTTAAGCCTAGTTGATTATTCATTAGTAAATAACTAACCTGTTGTAATCGTTATGAAAAGACATAAAAGTAGACGCGATCCTAGTGAAAGAGACATTGTTTTAATCAGGCAAGAAATGTGTTCAGTCCTCAATCTTCTGGCTTATCGGAGAAATAATAGTCACCGATCTTTCCATTACACTGTTTTCACCGTTTGGTGTCTCAGCTTAAATCTCGAATGTGCAACACGTCTACACTTCGTTTATTTCCAATCGGTAGGATGACGAATAAGCAGATCGACCTAGATCCCACGCATTCTCATTAGCGCTATTCGGTTCTGTGATGTTGACATTATAAAGCCCCTATACCAGAAGTATCGTTATATATTATACAGTCACTTCAGATTTGAACTGGGATTGGTTAGAATGAAAACAAGTCCCGTAGTGACACCATGCGAATATGTATGAATTAATCACAGTACATGTTTAACTTTATAAAGATTTCGTTATCGTAATCGCAAACTCCGAACTTCTAAAGCCAAGCGCAGAACACCAGCTTAATAACGATAAGATTAGGTGCCTTTTATCAATAAGTTCGACGAAAATGTTTCATATTCAGATGCATTACAAAATATTGATATAAACGAGATTTTTAGCATAAAAGCACACGAATCTTTACCGCCTTTAAACAACTCCTTTACTCCAAAACGATGATCTCGATAAGGAAACCTCTCAAGCTTTCTCTTCGTGTCCAATCTTTCCTTTTATTCTCTAAAATAACCAAGGGCATTGTCCTTGCCCTTCTGAACAACAGTTACTATTGTCTATACTTTACTGTATCTCACTCCTCAACCTCCATTAATCTGGTTTTACTAAACACCACTCAGCCGAAACTCTACTTGTCGCTCTGTATAATAAACTGGTCTCCGCTGTTAGTCATTAATAAATTTCCCAGTCTTTGTCTCCTCGACATCTCAGCAGCTTTCGACACCATAGATCACGGCCTACTTTTCCTTCGAATGTCCTCTTGGTTTGGCGTCTCTGGCACTGCTCTACTTATTTCCAGTGTTAGTCTACTTAGATCTAAACGAATACACTCAAACATCAGCGGCAGTAAGGTGAGTAAATCAGTTCTGAGCGAAAACGCAGAAAGATAGACCATAATGCAGAAGATGGAGATTGAATTCCCAGATTCGGATACACGATAAACGTCTACAAGGACTCCAAAGCTGATACAATGCGGTATTCGCTTAAACAACGTCATCAGATTCTGTCATTCGGGTCTAGGACATCCCCGGATATTCCCCTCGGACATTTCCCCCGACATCCCCCGGACATTTCTTCCAGTAGGACATTCCCCCAACATTCCCCTCCCCCATGATCACTTACCCAGCATAAATGTTGATGAGAAAGTGCATTATATTGGATATTTCAATTAATTATTTATTATGAATTATTTAAATCCCAAACTATGTTTAATATGCGAGCATAAAAAGTTTCTTTAAACCGTTGCTCAGGTTGGTAAATTATAAGCTTACAGCCATTTTCCTGCACATATCGCGCTCTCAATTTGAACTGGTAGATGGATTGATAAAAATAATTCTGTACTTAAATAGAAGTTCTCTTGATGAAAGTGATTCTTCCTAAACGCATAGTTTACCGTCGTAAATTATTTTAGTCAGATAAATTATTGCAGCAAAACTAGAAGTTTGAGCGATGAAAATATGTTATAGAAGAAGAACAAGTTGGATGAGCGACAAAACTATGTTACAGTAAAACTAGAAGCTGAATGAGCTATGAGAACAGGGTCTCAATGCTGAATTATAGCAGTAAAACTAGAAGTTGGATGAGCTATGAGAACAGGGTCTCAATGCTGAATTATAGCAGTAAAACTAGAAGTTGGATGAGCTTTGAGAACAGGGTCTCAATGCTGAATTATAGCAGTAAAACTAGAAGTTGGATGAGCGATGAACACATGGTATTGATGCTAAAATATAGCAGTAAAACTAGAAGTTGGATGAGCGATGAAAATATTTACTGTAGAAGTACAAGTTGGATGAGCGATAGAAATATGCTATGGTAGAAGTAGAAGTTGAATGAGAGATGAAAATATGTTGTAGTAGAAATAGAAGTTAAAGTTGGATGAGCAATGAAAATATGCCATATTTCCATTTCTTAGGCCTACTTAGGCCTAGGTCAGTCTTTAGCCTTATACAGGAGATCATAGATAATTTGTTTAGTACTGCGTAACCTAGTAGGCCTATGTAGTAGCCTACTACTTAGCCTAGTATTACATAGCTATAGTTACATGATTGTACATTGCTAGTTGGCCTAGTATTACATAGCTATTACTATTAAATCAGCATTACATACATGTAGTTAACTAATTACTACTATTATGAAATGGCTAGCTAGCCAGTAGCTAATAGGCTTAGTGCATAGTCGAGTTCCAATGATAATCTTGGTATGTGGACCTACTGTACAGATGTGTAATAAGGACCAGGTCGTATTATTATACATTCATGAAGCGGTCCGTAGGTCCATGACACATGGCATGCTTGATTGGCCAAAAACTATCGACAGACTGCGTGCTATTGAACGATCAGGGTTTAAAAAAAAATATGCACTAAATCAAGTACTTAAAAACCTTTAAATGTACGTCGATGCCATAGGGGTATTTTTGAGACATTTAAAAAAATACATCTTCTCATAATCAACATTTGTATAAAAAAAACCGCTTAGTAATTTGTTCTCAGTTGTTGCGTCCTGTTGTTGCAGAGATCGGAAGATAACTTAAACAAGATTAGATCTATCTACAAACATAGCTGAATGGTGCAGCTAACGACCTAAAGTCTAGATACCAATCATGGTCCATATTACACGGGGTCCAAAATTAAAAGCCCTTCCCTTAGTATTAGTATAATATTAATATTCCAAAAATGTTTAACACGCGAATAGTCACAGAGAAATACGAATCAGATGCGCGATTCCTCGCTGAGCTCTACCATGTTGACCGAGAGCCATCCCTGTTATCGATTATATCTAATTCTGTTTTCAGGATTGTTGGTCCACCATGCGTCATATAATTTCGTGAAAGTATATTGTACGTGGTTTGATTCAGTTGGCTTTCATCAAGTCACCTGAGTTCTTCGTATGGTGATGGCGCTGAGGTTCCTTTGGAAAGATCCATCATTTCAGGCTGTAGAACTTTCTCGGTTTTTCAAAAGGATTTGAATTTGTAATAGTCAATCAAAAATAAATTATAATATTGAAAAATTGTCACTCAGAAAACAGTTTTTATCTTTTAATCTGTTTGTAAAGCAATAATTGATGTAGGATTTAGTTTATTATTAAGAGAAAATAGTGCATGACTTGGAGCTGTGATGTCGTAAGAAATGTTGTTTTGACAAACGAAAGTGCTCTTTGACTTCCACACAACATCAGAAGGTTTGACTAGGTTATTAAGAGGATCAGTATTATAGTAACGAATTTGTTTCAGCATTACGCCATCTTGCGAACTCGATAATAAAAATAATACTCTATGAGAAAGGACTGATCGTAGCGAGTGTTTATGAATGACTTTGGGCGTTTTGTGCACTTCCTTTATGCAATCCTTGCCTCTTTGTCGTCCGTAGGCCTATATGAGTGGGATTTGCCGTTTCTCTTTTAGCCGACTCTTTTATGCTGTGTCTTAATGTAAAATCTACAAATACCGCCTTCTACAATTCGTTTGACAAACCAGAGATGCTATGGATAAAGTGATATTATGTAGAGAAGCATTAAACGAAGACAACTCCTATCTCCCTTATCATTCAATCAATCAATCAACCAGTCAGTCAGTTAGTCAGTCAATCAGACAGTCAGTCAATCAATCAATCAATGTGCTTATTGATTACCAAAGAACGTGAACGTAAACATCATAATTATAATGTAACAACACAGTCATAATAGGTAGCCTACACTGAACAAATCAAAATATTCATAATTGTTTAATTTGGGAAACGTTCAATGGATACCAAGGCTGAGACTACAGTTGGAAAGCAGCAGCGTTACAGACATAATTATTGTTACAATAATGCAAATGGAAAAGCATTCAATGCAGCCAAAGGAGTCAAACGATATCTGCAGTCAAGATTTGGTTCAACTGTCAAATGCTAGTCTAACGAAAGGCTGATGATAGGATGAAAGTCGAATAAACTTCTTCAGCTAGAACTCGTTGTTTATCCCACCGAAAATTACAAAGACTATTCCGACTCAATCCTTTACATCCATTGCACGTACATACATGCATGCAGGCATCCCATATACCCACATTATACCATACACCTTCCCTCGGGTTGCTCGCACTGGGAGCGCTTCTGAAAGGCTTTTGCTGTGAGAAGCGCTTTATAAATAGCCAAATATAAATACAATTATACACGCACACACATTCGCAAATAAATACATGCAAACATAGACCTACACGAACTCGTACATACATGTATACGTAATTAATTTACTTACTTGTTAACTTACAAGTAGAAATATATTCAATAGCTCGCATAATTAATTGTAGAGTAGGCCTTATGCTCTTGAAAGGGAACACCATAGGCCTTGCACACCGATCGAAAAAGAGTCTCTGCGGTATTCAAGTGCAGTCGTATTTTAATTAATCAACACCAGGCTCTCAATAATGCAGGCGGCAGTGAGGGAGATTAATTTCTTCAAAGCACGTAAAGGCTTTCGTCATATCAAAGGTCGCAGTCAAATGTTTGACTTACAGGTGTGTACGTTTTGCCAGTACAAAGTGCAATCGAGAGTCCTTACTACATTGTGAACAGTCTGCTAAATCATGATCAACTTCCTGTTTCCAACGACTGGTACTGGTTTGTACCAGCTCATTCGCTATCTCTGTTTTCAACTCACTGTAGAAGTAATACCTAGCGTACTATGAATCATGCAGCAAATTACCATCCTACTACAGTAACTGGCCACTAGATCCGATATAGGAGTAGGCCTACAATTCTTGCCAGAATAAACGTGTTCGGCATAATATTTTCCAATAAAATTATAGTGATACTGCATTTGCAGCAGATGCCTAGAGCATGGCACATAGTCACATGGAAGAAGGTAATAAGTTTATTGGACAGCAAAATGACGACAAATTGAAGAAAAAAATACATTGTATTAAAATGCTTAACTGTCTCGACCTTTACTAACATGGGCCAAGTATTCAGCAAATAAACTAGATAAATAAAAGTTATGCTAAACCAATCAAAATATTGTCGGAGTTAATCAAGTGAAAAATTCAGGATGAAATTAGCAACGTTGTGAAACTATTAATGTATGCACTAACTAACGAATGAGAATACGAATTCGCTTGATTTTAGCCATTGTTTGTTGCAGCGATGTAGATTTTTACCAATCTTCAATCCGCCTCTGCACCACCGTGCCAGTCCCAAACCATGATGAAGGAGGAGGGCGACGCTAATTGATCTTTGTCATCACACAGTGTCGTTAAACTGAAACTAATACTAGATGCAGATTTTGATCGAATTCATGTTTCACGATCAATGATTAGCATAAATTGGAGGTTTCGGCGTCAGTTTTTCATAGGTGATCGGTAGCAAATCGAGTTCAGTTGGGCGTGTAAGTTCTTCGTAGGTGGCTGGTGCTGGCGTTCCATTCGATCGATCCAGTATTTCCGGTTGTAGAATGGTCCCTGTTCTCTAATATGGATCTGGAAAAGCGCAGCGATAAACACCGTAATCAGAGCAGTTTTGTTAAAGTGGAATGGATTTTGGAGTCTTTAAAATTTTAAAAAAGAGCGACAGGTTATAAAATTTTCGCGTCTATTCTTCAGTCATCAAGATAGTTAGAATGAAACAGTTTAATTTGTAGATTTCTAGACAAACTTAAAGAATGGCTATTGATCATCATCCTATCCTATTTACTTCAAACGGTTTAGATGGATCCAAATTTGGGGCGAAAAACTCATGTCCAACCTTAACGGCCAAAATAGGGCAAATGCATCTCTACCCTTCTCATTCGAGTAGGGCTGTCGCTCTAAGACCCTCTGCGATGCTGTCCTTGACTCATACAATACGAAAAATGCAAGTTCATTCAACTCTACTTATTGATGGCCAAGTTTTAGTGGTGTTTTGTTCTTGATAAATAGCCATTTTACATTTATTCTATGCGCAATATCAGTGTATAACTGTATAATCATGTGGGTTGTTAATAACTCTTAAAACAATTTTTTACGATGAATTGCTTTTCATTTATATACCTCCACTACCTCACAAGATTTTTATTTGACCTTGAGGCGTAAGTGGAAACATACCGTGTTTGTCTCTTAGATTCCTAATTAGGAATATCATCTGGAATATGTTCATCGCGAGCGAGATGAAGAGGATAACACCCAGAGCTATGGGAATGGCGGCTGCGCAGCTTACATTGGACGTATATGCAGTAGTTGAAACTGGATCACACGAACACGCGCCATCTATGTCGTAATAATAATTGTAAAAATATTTAGCAAGTGCATCGAAACTGGCATTTAAAGTACAATTCTCACATATTGCAAATAGATTAAATGACATAAATGGGTTTGAATGTCTGTTATGTGAGCAAATTTGGTGATCACAATAAACAGTTGTAGTCCCACCCCCTTATGTTCATGTTATACCAAGCTAACTCAGCCGCATCTATGCATAGTTGCACTGAATTTCAATTAATGTTGCGAGGCTAATACTAGTAGGTGGAAAGGCATGTATACTGGTCGCGTTTGAACCTACATCCAGTGATTCTCGGCGGTTTAGGATATATTGTTTCGAGACAGTTTCAATAGAGACGTGTTGTAAAGTGCTTTACTTTATCAGTTATCTGGTCACTTTAATTTACTCACTTGTAGTGGTTATTGTAGCAGTTGATGATGATACCATCGATGTTGTTGCTGATGTCTGCGAGGCTAAAAGTTTCACAATGCTTTCATAGAAGTTACCCATATGTAATAAAGGAAATCGTAGATGAAACATTTAATTAAATAAATTTCGGCCTATTAGGTAAACTAGCTTAACTTGTATTAAAAATATCTTAGGAAGATACTGTCTTAGTTACAAACGCCAAAAACTGAGCTTGAGAGTTTGCCATAGCGTCTGACGCAGAAGATCAACAAGAGCAGCAGGAGGGTTGCAGATAAAAGCGAATAAAGATCATTATTATATCCATGCGTCCATCATGTATCCAATATATTATCTAGTACATGGTCACAAGTTATTACTAGTAACTGCCAGGTTTTTCCTACCATAATATGAGGACTAAGTGTTTAGAAAGGTCCGTAAGCTTGCATACGTAAGAAACATAAAGTAATGCGCACTTCTATTGGATTCGCGTAAGTCTGCCCTCATTGGAAGATCGAAGGACATTCGGGCTATGGGTTTACAATTCATGCGATGATTTATACGAGCTACCAAGTCCCTCAAATGTCTGTTATCTAACAACCGTGTTGGGTAAGTAGAATATACTCACTCGCATACAACTGCGTGTACTTTGTTTCGCGTATGTAAAGAATATATTTTCAAAATTTTATTTTTCATAATTATGACGATGATCCTGCCTTTAATATAATCAGCTAAACATCCGAAGGTAAGTCACTTACCGTAAGCGCATTTAAAGAAGCAAGCATATGCACTAAAATATCAAACAAATTATGAATGGGCTCTGAATGTGTCCAGGCCTATTAGCTATTTTAAAATCGAATGTCTCGATGTGAAGATCATTAAATATAGATTAGTGTCAATCATATTTACTCCGTCAAAGCAGCTTATTATTAAGCAGTGGTCACAGAAATCTCTTGGAATTTCCTAGCAATGGCGACACTTTAAAACAAAGATGTGGTTTGGCCCAGTTTTATATAGGCCTACTATGAGGCGCTTTCGGAAAAACCGGATCTGTGTGTTCATTACTATAATTCTGCTATATTCCAATATTATCTTCCAATATTTTAGCCACAGTCCTAAGAAGATCAAATCAAGTGGGACCAAATAATTATTATGATAACGTCGCACCTTGATATAACGCACGCATTGAGTGCGCCACCAGGAACAATGAGAAGGGGACACGATCACAATTATAAAGCAGATGCCAGTAATATTGATTAAAAATAGCAAAACGTTTACCTACCAAGAATAGTCGGAGAACTAGCGCTGCTGCTCACAGCTGGAATGTTGTTAGCGTAATTCGGAGTAGTTGGTGGTATCAGTTGTAAATAGACATGACACGTGTATGGCATAATATCTTGTTGACCAGCTGTGACTGTTATTTGAGAATCAGCCGTGTTTGCTGTCGTTGAATCGTATGAACTTGAAACATTTTGTCCATTTGAATTCGTCCAATAGAAGTAGGGTCGAAGTGTAGGAGCTGTTGGCATAGATCCGTTATGATTCAATACACAATCAATTAAGACGCTCTCGTTTTCCACTACAGTTGTACTGTTAACAGTAATAACTGGGGATGAATCTGGAAAACAAAACCCAGGGAACGCGTTGCTTTGTTAATTTAGTTAAATATAAATAACTTATTAATATTTCTTAAAGAAATGTATCAATTTTCCAATCTCTCCAACTGAGTTTGAAGGAACATGACTTTTCAACGATATGCGGAGTCGGAACCAACTAGGTGAGCATACTCACGTATTCGGACCATCTACTTAGAACATTATTTAGGCGCTCTTTTTCATTTCCAGGGCCTAGTGCCCATTATATTTATTTCACAAATTGAATGCAATAGAAAGCCAATAAAAAGTTTGGCTTTTGAATATCCCTTAAATATGTGATATAAATTAAACGTTGAAATCTTACTGAACGTGTATTGTGTTAATACACGTTCAGTAAGATTTCGCAGATACAAAACTAATTAAGTCCTACCTGTAACTGTAAGAATAGACCCAAATTGACTTGATCCCTCTAGACATCTATAGACACCGGCCTGTTCCATGGTTACGTTGAAAACGATTAGGTTGCATGTTGATCCTCCTCCTAACGACTCCACTGCATAATGATCAGCAAATGCAGAGTTGACTCCCGAACAACCTACCACTGTTATAGTCACCTCATCAGCCGCAACTCCATTCTTCGATAAAAACCAATATGCAATCGGTGCAGTAGCAGTGCAGTTAAGTTTAGCTTGTTTTCCGATCTCTGCCACTGTATTTGACGGTTCTTGAGTTATAGTTGCGCTTAGCTCTAAAAAACGAAATTCATAATTTTGTTTATTTTAAGTTTTAACAGAAAAATAATTAAAAAATCACGCTACTCAGTTGCATTTGTTATTTGCCACTGAATACTGTATGTATGTATATAGGACAACGTTTTCTTTTTATTTCTACATGTTTCATGCTGCGTTGAAAATTACGCCGGTTCCTGCTATTTCTTAAACATTTTAATCAGTTCCCATAAGAAAAAGTGGTTAAATAATTGCGTCAATCGACAGATACCATGCAGTAGCAAGAACAAAACGAAACTGCATTCTTAGCTATTCGAAAGATTCATGAACGTCTCTGATCAAACTCTGCAAAGCCGTAAAATATTCGCGAAAGGTTAGAGTTTCGAGAGTGTGTAACGTTTTAGTAGCGACGATCGTTTACAATTTTAGAGGTTAAGCGTAACGGTCTTCCAGGGCTGTGTTCCGTGCATCTTATCTGGGAGAGTTTTGATCGCGCATAATTTAGCCCAAAAATACCTTGGTTGCCTTCAGGCAACCAAGGTATTTTTGCGACATCGGCTACCAAGGGGAGGGTGGTTACCAACCCCCTCGGATTTCGTGTTTGGTTTCACATAGCCTAATCATATCAAGTAATACAGCAATTGATTCAGCATTCATTTCGATATAAAATGGTATATTAAGTTGAAAATTATGTGAATGCACCTCGAAATTAAACAATTGTTTTTACAAAGGAACCCATCCAATAAGCGATATTTTATATTACAACGAGTACATCTTGTACTGGTTGTATAAACAAATATAAGATTACGCGTGTTTTAAAACTGATCTATGTATCCATGAACATTTTAAATAATGAGGCTTCATTTGTAACAATAACCTACAAACTGACATAGTCTGTGTTAGGTGGAGCGATATCTAAAGGCAACATGAAACAAGACTTAACGTTATTGTTCACGGCAGTCAAATATTTCGGAGGTCCTTCCTTGCAGTTATTGCAAGTTACTCCCATGGTTTTTTCGAATGCTTCCTGCAAACAGGCTTCTCACATCATCTTCAGTATCTGTTTAAGCTAATATAACCTAGGGGGTGGTATCCATCCCCTCTGGTACCTCGGCTATATCGGGTATAACTGTTTAATGGCTTGTGATACCACACGCTGTTTACCTCAAAATGTTCGCAAGTGAACCTCCTACAGCTACTTAAAATGTCAAAATTATATTCCATATGTAACAAGTTGTGAAGCAAAAAACCTTAGGGGGTGGTGGTAACCAGCCCCCGCCCCTTGGTAGTCCGATGATTAAATTGTACTGCGTTGATAGCTAGTTGACATGGTTGCCCCACCACTGGCATGGCTGCAGATCCAAACTTCTACGGTGCGGAATAGAAGATTCGCTATGATCAGGCAATCATTTCGAATAGGTTGTCTAAAAACCTGTCCATTACTTCTTTTGCATTCCCTGCATGCAAAAGCTAATAAGGTAGGAAATAAAAACAATTACCTGTTACTAAAAGGATCATCCAGATATTCTCAACTAATGCAAAATCGTGCGAGTGCATGTCTACTTTCAACAAACGCTTTGGCTATAGTAACCAAGAAGCCTAGGACTGCCGTGTTCAAGTAGTCAACAAGTCCTAGGCAGTCATGACAACAACAAGTGACCTACTAGCGAGCATAGAACAACAATTGTAGGCCTAAGTATCCAAGCGACGTTTTACATTTGAAATAACTTGCTTATGAATTGATCGCCTGCAGGTCGCAGTATCGTCATTTAGTCTTTAAAGTAAACGTCTTATGTAGTAAGTCCACAGGAAGTCAAATTAAGAATAAGAATTCTCATAAATAGGAAAATAAAATCATGGAATTTTATCCCAGCATTACGCCATCTAGTGAACTCTATCATCGGTATTCTTTCAACGAGAGACCACTGATCAAAGAGATCTGTCGAGTGACTGTGCGAGTTTAGCTCTCGTCTTATGATGTTTTTTATCGCCCGAATATCGCGATGTTTCCATTTTCTCGCAAGATGAAAGGTTAACCAGGATGTCGTCTAAAGCATCGTTTCCAAAATTGTGGTCCACGAAATCCTAGCGTTCTATTAGGACAAGACTCTAAAGTAATGCTTGCAATAAAGCAGCAGTACTATAGATTAGCCTACTGGAATTTTGTGCCAAAGCCAGATTACGTATTTGTTTCTAAGTATTATGGTTTCAAACAATAAGGACTACAACACGACTCGCTTGTTAGAGCCATAGATAAACTCTAAGCTTAATGGAGAAAGCTTAGTTCGAGTAGGCCTATGCCAAACGAATCGTTTCAACCAATTCAGACAGCTCTCAAAGGATAAGGTGACTTGAATGTGACATATCTACGCCATAAATATCTGATACAGCAGACAAGAAATCGTTTAAATCTTTTTTATATGTCGGACAGTCATCTTCTCTTCCTCCCTCATCAGTGCCCTCTGCCTCCACTGGATTGCTGTTCAGCCGTCTGTTGCAAATGCTTTGGATTGGCCTATTATAAGCCCAGTTTTCTGTCCTCCAGAATCTGTCTGACACGATCTCCTTCTTCGTTCCTACAATTTGGCACCTCTAGGTTAACCTCATTCTGCTCCACAACCTAAATTAAATCTCGTTAAAAGTTATATAATTATGCGATCGCCTCTTGATATCACATTCGATGCCTCTGTCTACTCGCCATGAGTCTGCCATTACCTGAACCTCCAGCGGCATGTTAATTAACGTAAGGGTTTGTTCATTGTGGATGTTTGGCGACCTAAAATCCTATACCTTCGTATCTGTCTAAGTATAATATATTTGTCTGTGTATTATAGGGTTCTGTGTCAGTGTATCTTTACGTGGCCTCGTTTGCTGATTTTCCATAGATGCGGCTGGTCATATCATTTCCGCATACTATTAGCGATGAAAATAATATGCTATATTTAATTTTCTTAGGCCTACTTAGACCTAGGTCAGTCTTTAGCCTTATACAGAAGATCATAGATATGTTGTTTAGTGCTGCGTAACCTATCAGATAGTACTACTTTGCCTAGTATTACATCGGCAATATTCCATAGCTATTATTACATTGTTAGTAGGCCTATTATTACATTGCTATTACTATTATATTAGCATTACATAGCTAACTGATACTATTATGATAGTAGGCTTAGTGCATAGTCGAGTACCAATGATAATCTTGCTATGTGGACGTACAGATGTGTAATACGGGCCTGCAGGTCCTTATTACACATCTATAGTCCGTAGGCCCATTACACATGTCATGGTTGTTTGGCCAAAAACTATCGACAGACTATGCGCTTTTGAGCGATTAAGGCTTTCAATAAAAATATGCAATAAATCTAGCACTTAAAAACCTTACATGTTACGTCGGTACCATAGGTGTATTTTTGAGACATTTTAAAAATACACCTTCTCATAATCAACATTTGTAAAAAAAACGCTTAATAATTTGTCCTCAGTTGTTGCGTCCTGGACGATTGCAGAGATCACTTCAACAGGGTTTATGTTCGATCATGGTCCATATTACACGGGGTCCATATTAAAAGCCCTTCCCATATTATTGGTACAATTGCTATTTAAAAAAGTGTAACGCGCTCAAAGTCAGAGAGAAATACGAATCAGAGGCGCGGTTCCTCGCTGAGCTCTGCCATGTTGACCGAGAGCTATCCACGGCAGTGTCTTTCTCACGTTCTGTTACGTCTTCCTGGTGTGCTGTCCAGTAATCAGTTTTACCAGACGTTCAGGTGATAAAAACTGTAGAAATGAACCCAACAATATTACCTTGAGTCAGCCTCACACATTGGTTAATCACAACTTCGTGAATTCCGCTGCTTACGATTTGGGAGATGCCATGCTGAAGCATTTTAGATAATTATAATAATTATGTGCTACAACCGCTCCTTAATCTAAGCTGCACCGGCTTTTTGGAGCGAACTACCAACAGATCTCCAGTTTGCTCCTGTCTCGTCTGCCAATCTCACCGCTCGGCCACTTGCCCTTTCCTCTGCATCTTTCCACTCATGACTGAAAAATAAACTCTGCAAGCTATCTTATCGTGATTCTACTCCTTCGCCACTCCACGACCGCCATAATCACTGATCTGTAGCACCTTGCTTAACTATCCCGGATTCTGAACTGGCATTGGAAAGGAATAAAGAACTCGGCTTTGGACTTGATATGTAATGCAATGTTACGTTATGCTTTGTTATGTTATGTAAATCTTCGAAACTTTCTCAGCGCCCACGAAAGCCACGTCGGAGCTACCAGCTAATCACCGGCGCTATATAAAATCAAGTCCTCTATAGCCAGGTGGATAAGCTGGTCTCCAGGATGTGGCATTTGTGTGGCGTTGAGAAATCTCAGATATTTACATTGCATTACATTTGAGAGAGGCCGACGCTAATTATCTTGGTTATGGTTCACCGCAGTTAAAAATGCTACATTTTGAATCTGCTGCGTGTGTGGGTTGCGTATAGGCCAATGTTCATTTTTTTCAAGGCAATGATTTGATTATGTGAAATCACCGACAAGGTTAAACGATTTCGTAGTTAGCTTAAAAATGCTCTAGATCAAACGTTCTGATATTATACATACCTATGTACATACATACATGCATACATACATACATACATACATGCATACATATACATACATACATACATACATACATACATACATACATACATACATACATATTATTGCATACATACATACATACATACATACATACATACATACATACATACATACATACATCCGCGCATACATACACACAGACACACATGCAGGTATCACGTGAAACTATAATTGCAAGGAGCTTAATATAAATGTGGTAGCTTTCATTTAGCTGGTGTTGTTAGGAGCTGTACCATATACTGTATTGAAGTGAAGATCTTGGGTATGTGCTGTAATTTTGGATAAAAAGTTCTTTTATGTATGCATTTTCCAACTAAATGAATGTCTGTGTTGGATCTCAATAGAATCTCACGAGTTATAAATATTATTTCATTTGGAAGATATAGGTTTTGTCATATGTCTACTGCTGAATGCTATGATAATGATGATGATGATGATGATGATGATGATGTGCTGCTGCTGTATGTATGTATGTATGTATATATGTATGTATATATGTATGTATACATGCATATGTGTGTGAGTGTGTATGTGTCTCTGTCTGTTTGGCTGTGCCTCTTCCATTCTGACCCTCTTTCTCTGTCATTCTGTCATTCTGTATATTTCTCTGCCTGTGTCTATGCCTCCATCTCTGTGTTCAAGCTGTTTCACTGTCTGTCTGTCTGTCTGTCTCTGAAGCCATTCCCAATTGTAAGTTGATTGCAAACATGTCTGATTCCTCCACAGTCTCTAACTAACAGCCTCTTATTTCTGGCAAATCGTCCCAGATTTATTGCCGTATCGTTTGATTCTTACAGAAGCTGCTAGTTACAATCCTGTGTATTTTCTTTGTTGGAATACCAGTAGGCCCTATGTATATGGACGCAGTAAAACCATTATGGTGGTACCTTGCTTCAAAGTCCAGTCTCGAAGCGTAAACGAATCATCCTGAATTAGTATTGTCACTGTCATTATCCATGTTCTTTGTGTACTTTTGCTTTTAATTTAGAGGTGGAACAACATGTATTGGAGTCTTCTGTTTGCGACCTGCTTGGTGGTCTTGGCGTCTGCCGCACCAGACAGTTCAAGACTGAGTTTGAAGGATCCAAGTTTGCACGAATCCAGGCTAAAGTTTCATTCGTCGATTCACCTCGAAGAGGAGTGGAAAACCTTCAAAATCAATTACAGTAATTTTTTTGTCCATAGCGAGAAAATTACTTTAACAAAATATAATCAACAGTTAAGTAAAGTATAGTAAGGTAAAAATAAACTTTAGTGGGGTGAAGTGATGTGATGTGAAGAATTGTAGAAGAGCAGTCCCTTAGGCTAGTCCTGAGCAGCCATGGGTATGAAGTGT
Source organism: Aporrectodea caliginosa (assembly GCA_020284085.1). Taxonomy (NCBI): domain Eukaryota; kingdom Metazoa; phylum Annelida; class Clitellata; order Crassiclitellata; family Lumbricidae; genus Aporrectodea; species Aporrectodea caliginosa. The sequence continues at coordinate 165,162 of JACEVL010000260.1, read as the reverse complement.
TAGCGACTTCAGTTTCTTAGCCTCAGCGTACGAAGGCGGGTGGTCACTCTTCCTCGCCGACTCATCTTCCAACCGATCATCCACCCGGCCATACCCGCCAGCCACTCATTCTGTTCATCATTTATTCACTATTCGTTCAGTGCAGCATAGACTTCTAAGTCTATTTTCGTATCCTCTCATGATCTCACTTCACCGACAAAATTTTCAAACATTATCCAACAATTCGGCAACTCTGTAATATTAATTTACTCGGTTGTTCACGTTCATATAAAATGACTTCGACAAGCACCTATGTTCCCTTTGTGATCTACATGTGTATAGTAACAAACCATTTTTGGTTGCAAGTGCTCTTTTGCGTTTTGCCGTATATTCTGATCCTTGTTTTCTCTGTTCTTCTTTTGAGACGCGAGCCTTGTTAATTCTTTGATTTCCTCATAGGTGTGATGGCCGCTGGATCCCAGTGTTGAATTCTGAATTCCTGTTTCGTGATTTTCTCTTGGGTGTCTTATGTCACTAACAATGAGAAAACTCAGATATGTTCAGACATGACAGAAGTGGGACTCAAACAAGGCGCAATATGTATAGCTTGAGCCTTATTTGCATAGACACATGCATGCATAAATACATACAAACATAAGCAGATACATATCTACATGCACACATACCTACATGCATACATACATACATACATACATAGTTTTACATATAATACATACATACATACACACATATAACATATACATACATGCATGCATGCATGCATGCATACATACAAACATACATACATACATACATACATACATGAATACATACATGCACACATACATACATACATACATACATACATACATACATACATACACACATACATACATACATACATACATGCATGCATGCATGCATGCATACATACAAACATACATACATACATACATGCATACATACATACATACATATACATACATACATACATACATACATACATACATACATACATAAGTTATTAGATATATACATGCATGAATGCATTCATACATGCAGATATTCAACTTGCTTACGTGTACATACATGCACAGATTCATACATAATTATGCAAACGTACATACATGCTCATATATTTCTTTATTTATATATATGCATGTATGCATAAACACATTCATATGTATACATACATACATGCATACATAAACACATGCATGCATATACAACCATTATGTATTTACTTCCTTCTTCTGGACTGCACAGCTTGAAATAGGCTATAAGTTTATTAAATTATTTTTTGTGTCATGTGTCAAAGTTCATTGCATAAACCTCCGCAATGAACAGAGACGAGCATTTATGAAAGTCCTCTCATTGCAGCATTAGAACTGGTTCATCGATTCTTCTGATTTTTCCGATTATATACATGTGTATATTAGACTGGTCCAAAATAATTTTTTATCGAAAGTTCAAGATTAGAACCCACCATTGCCGTCCATCTATTAAAAAACTAACATACTGAAAAAATGAGCAAAATTGAACCATATTTAGGGGTTGCGCAAGCCACCCAAAGTTATGTTAGGTAGCCTATTCAGCATTGCGCCCTGATGACAAACAAACATCAGTACAAAGGCATGACAATGTATTCACCGTTTCAGCGTTTGAAGTCTGTGATTAAATTTAGCACTTTGGGTAGGCAAAATGCTAGTTTTAAAGGAAAAACGTCAGAAATATTTTGATTTGTCTTCATTAAGTGGTCGTTTCAGCACTGGCAGCGGCACCATCCAAACTTGCCAGCAATGTGTTCTTGTTTCGAGTCAGGAAATTGATTTCGATGCGCATCAACAACTTGAAGCCAATACTGTTTCTGATCTTCGTCAATTGTCAGTATTGGGTTGCACTCATGGATTAGCTTTACACTTCTCTCTGCGGTGTCGTTGACTACTTTGAGTTACATGACGACTGCCTGTGATTCAAGATAATCTTCATTTTCATTCCAGCTTTCCGGTTTAATGCTGTAGTGGTGACCTGTCGAATTTCTTGGTGTCTGTATTCAGCCAATTGCAGAAGCCGAGACAGGACAGGAGTTTGAAACAATGCATGGACGTAGGCCTACACATCTCAGACAAATAGAAGGAAATTGAAAATACCCCTGTCATAAACTGGCTTCAGTTTGAAAGAAACCGAAATATTTTTCTGATCGAAACATCCACATCTCTAATGAATAAAACTCCAGGCGTTATAAAGTGAATTCCTTGAGTTAGTGCTCCACCAAAAAAGATTGATTACGAATAACTCGCTCCCCGAAATCAGTAATCCACTGCTGTCTCAAATCTACTCGAGTTATTTCGACGCCAATGGTCAAGAAAACGGTGAAGTATTATTAGAATGACTGGACCAGTTGAGGAAGCAATTTTCGTGACACTGAATGCCTCTTCAGCAGCAATTAACATCACGTAGTGACGACCTGCTAGATGAAGTAAGTTCCGACCAAGTCCCTTTTCTATCAGAGTTCACGTCCCAGCTTTCTGTCCAGTATTGCTCGTTGTGGTGTCAAAGCGCATCCCCTTAATCTTCCTTCTCAGCTACCAGTCATCTGTGTAGATGATAACGGCGCTTGCCTGAGCTTCTCCAGTGCCTGAGTTAATCTTCGGGACACGAAGAATTTGCTCTGTTCCAATGCCAGACACAATCATAGGCAGCCGATCTACCTTCTCGCAGCCAGTGATGTCGGGCAACAGCTTACCATCTCAATGAACAACCATTGCACAATCTGGAGAGCATTCATTTTTGATCATAGAAGCACGCTCTTCTTGATAAAATCTTCAAGCTTGGCGAATAGAACTGCGACTCATATGCGAGTCCCGAACTTCATGTCTTTGAGATTGAACAGTTGCAGCCAATAGATGTGGATGTGTTTCTGCCATGTTAGTGACTTTTGTTTGATCCATAGCTGCAGCTTCCTGCTTAGTCATGGATGCTCTCTTGCTGAGCTGTGTAGATGATGATTGTTGTTTTTTCATCCTCTTTTATAGACTACCACAACATGTGTAACTGCCTTCCAGAGGTGTGTCCTTAATCACTGCTGCTCGACTCCAGATCCTACTTTTGATGATATTCGTTTTATTTTCTGACAGGTTGACAGACCGCAACCAGTTACAATAGTAATGTGTTAAACAATGAAATCAGTATAGGAAAAAAAACACACAAAAACAAAACAAAACAGACAGGTGTACAGTCAGGCGAGACCTAGGGCAAGCGTTTGTAAAGTGCACGTGGGATAAAGTTCTTTACATCCTTAGCAGGCAGTTCAAAGTCATGACGTCTTGGGCGGAGGTTGTATCGTCGTTGTACGATTGGTGGAAATAATCCTCGCAAGACATGGCAGTCATTCCCAATAACTGCTTGGAGCAGTCGCTCCTCTGCTGCACCCACCATCTCCTCTACGCCCGGCGATCGCGGGGCGTAGAGGAGTGTGCTTGATCATATTATGTGCTCATCATTCTTTGATCTCTCACGCTGCTCTTGTGTATGTCTTTGCTTTAATAAATTTCTTTTCCATTTTATGAATCAAGACTCTATACTCTACTGCCAAATAACCCCATTGACCTTCTCTCTGAGCTACTTGGAAAGCCCAGTCTTCTAAAATCTTGATGAAACTTTGAGCGCCCATCGAAGAGCAAAATGACTCAAGGTGCGTGAAACTTCTAATCACTTGCGCAACCCCTAAATATTCGCAAATGTGGATGAAATTGCACCTGAATTATTCTTTTATATAGTGGACTCCATTGGCACCCTCTAATAATAAAAAACTAAAACTTTATATTTTGCCAAGTAGTCGTGGACCAGTCTAGTGTATATATAGTATTGATATTACCACTTGCAATGAAGTGGTGACTTATCTGAAATGTTGCTTACCTCGGGTTGTGAAAATGCGGTACAGAGTCTGAAATGAGAATTGTGCCTTGATTAAAAGTAAAAGTATCCTTCATATCTAATACCAATTAGAACTTGATGATAGGAATGCTAATGGTATGATTTTAGATTGATTACAATAGATTGATCATCGAATAAATTATTAACTCGAAAGTAATACGCTGTTTCCTTTTCTATTTAAGTCATAGTTGTTAAATAAGTTAATTTTGCAACTTAATACCATTATAAAACTAATTATTTATAAAATGGTAACACGAGTGGCTAGAGGCGATTTCCGCACATTACTTAACAGTAACTGAAACTATAGGAAATAACCAACAGAGGTAACAAAATGCAAAGTCATTAAATGATCCTTATCTATAACAAACACCGCAGAGTTACGACGACTATCACATTGAAAGGGAACATATTTTACAATTGAGAAATACGGCCATTAATAAGTGAAGCCGGACTAAACTTGCAACATTTTCTTTTCTGTTTGTTGACGAACATCAAGACGTGGCATCATTATTTTCGTATGAATCTATAACACGTTACTAGCTACCAAGCGAATTTAGTTACACTTATTGCGCCGGTGTATAATGCACACGGCATTAACTGATGACACACCAAAACCAAACCGTTAGCAGGTCAATATTCAGAAGATAAGTCCAGAAAACAGACAGGCAGCCTATGGTGCTTGGATAAGCAACTTGAAAGATGTAAGTTTTCAGCCGAGTACGAAATGGCACAATCTACTGAGCTGAGAGTTTCAACATAGAAATAGAGTTCCAAGAAGTAGGTCCAGCAACCAAAAAAAGCTCGCTTACCAAGAACAGTTCATGAATCATTATTTGTTAGCGACTTGGGTTGTAGGTAGGCCCTACATCTGAATTGTTGCGTGGCGCTTTCGGTAATCCTACAGTTCAGGTGCCCAAATTATTTTTGCATTGGTATCCTTTGAAACTGCAGTTTATCTTTTCATCAAATCGACTTTTATTTAACATGAATTCTTTTAATCAATCCCACTTCCATTTAAGCCAAAAATGATTATGATCAATCCAACTTCTAGTTTCACAGTAAACTATTTTCGTCAATCCAGCTTCCATTTACGCAGTTATTCTAGTAAAACCAGGTTCCATTTAGGCAAACAATTATTTTCCTCAATCCAGCTTCCATTTCACGAAAAAATTATTTTAATAAAGACGACTTCCATTTAGGTAAACAATTATATTCGTCACTGCAGCTTCCATTTACACAATTATTCTTGTAAATCCAGCTTCCATTTAGGTAAAGAATTATTTTTTTATCAATCCAGCTTCCATTTTAAATTGACAATATCAAATATGCCAATGCAAAATAATTTTGGCACCTAAACTGGAGGATTGCTCAGTTTAATAAATGTTCGATTAAAATTAAAAAGAAATTTCAATTACAATGTGTGTCCACTTTCACACAAAGGCCTACGTTACACAGCATGTACAGCCGTTCGGCATTCCTAATTGTAAGCAGTTGTCGAATTAATATACTGTGATCAGTAAATTGCATTTGTTAAGCATACTCACCTTCTGAGCGTTTAGGCCTACTTCCTGGTGAACAATTCCCGATAACTACCATGCAAATGGTAAACAATATTCCAACCAACCCAAATACGCAAACCGACAGAAAAATCCAGCAACATCCACACTCGACGTCCTCTACAAAGATTGTAAGCAACTATGTATACCCCGCAACATTCCCCAACATTGTAATAGGTAACATTACAAATTTCAAATAAGTTTTGTAGTCGAACTTCTAACTACCTAATACTTTACCTCATTGAAATTTAATGTTGATATTTTAGGAAGTCTTAAAAGTTACACAACATAAATCTTTCACTGGGCTAAACATATAATAGGCCTATAGGGTCACACTTTAAAAGTGTCACAATTTCTTATTATAATTCGGTCAAGAAATGGACTCGAAATTAGTCTACATTCTGTTTGTGAAAGCAACCTCAGCATAATGCAAACTCTTTGTAACATGTGGTCGTCAAATGTCATTCCAAAAGAAAACTCATCGTAGATTATTCCCTTGAATCGTATCCTATTCCAACAAACATTGTACTGTATTGTATTTGATCATTAAATTTATAAAGCGCTTCTCATAGCATAAACCTTTCAGAAGCGCTCCCAGTGCTTCCAGAGGGATGTCCGGTCAAATAGGGGGCAATGTCGACGGTTGGGTCAGACACACTGTCGGAATTCGTCGCTCTCATCTGCAAAGATCAAGGACAACGATCACAACTGGTCAGTTGTGCCCCTCCCCATTGCTTCGCTTAGACAAAGTGAAAACTGAGGACAAAGAATGTGGCCTAAGCAAATCATATTTAAGTTGATTTAAGTAGCCTATTATTGAAATTAGGTGAAAACACATAGGCCTAAGGAATAGGATCGTGTTACCATTCATGCAGGGAAGCATTTTTCTTAGCCATTCGAAACGATCATTTAATTCCCGCTTGAATCCGATGTTCCGATTATAGTAGACGAGAAGCACAACTGTTGCAATAATGTTGCACAGAATGTACGCTCCTATGACAATGCACGTTATAAGGACCACTTCTGATACTTCTGATTCGTCGGCCGGTGAGACTGAAAAAGAAAGATTTCATTTTCAAGTTATTGTTTACTAGTAACAGTTTACTATCTACAGATTGAATTTTACAAAATCCCCAGACTAGTAATAACTTAAAATCAAAACAATTATTAACTTATATAAGGCTAATTTAAAAAGAATAAAACTTGTTAGCAAAAGTAACTCGTGTGAGTTACATATATATATTCGTTTATTTGAAAAAGAGACAAATCTGGGTGACACACCGCACCCAGTTACATGTCGAAACATAAACCAGACAAATAAAATAATAAATGAAAAGAGTTAACAGAACTCTGTCAGTGATCACGGGCAAAGAGGACTCTAGGTATAAAGTTTTTAACATCCTTTAACATGTATAGAAAGAAAGAAATCGGACACTATCAAAAACGATAACGAGATTAAAACATAATAGTATGATTGAGGTAGGCTATATTCCTTTTGATTTCTGGCAAAAAGATGTTTCCACGATTATAGCTCTGGTATTTTTTAAGTCTACCTTAGCTATATAATTATTATTAACGCCAAATCTACGTTAGCTAATCTCAATGGTGGAGCCCCTCTGTAATTGATCATCTCAATGCGGCTTTCAAAAGTGCCAGAACACCCGAGGCTTGTCAAAGCGTGGATGAAATTCAAAGGGCATAACATAATGCGTCAATAAGTTATGTAAAATATAAAGCAAATATAATTATGGGATAACTTGATCTGGCAGAACAGCTCAATTTAATCATATTATGGAATAGATAAATTATTTTGTGCCGATACAGCTATTATCTGAGAGTGGTGTTTGATACCCTGGACACAACTGATACAGTAGTGAATGGCTACTTGAAATAAAAGTATCTCAACGGGAATATCAAAACAACACATCTAGAGTTCAGACAGCAAGAGGCTCGTAGTCTCATAGGTACTTATATATCCAGGAAGAATGCCTGTATGACTTGAGCTATCAAAGAAAGGCATCTCCAGCGTTGATGCATGATCATTTGCCTCACATCTTGCCCGACAGGAAGATGTGTAAGCTTTGTCACAGGAAGGGCAAAGATAACGGGTCAAGATTTCAGCGTGCCATCTGAAGTGTTGCTCTGTTTTTGCAAAGCGACCGTAACTATTTTACTGAGTTCAACACTATCT